>CM032665.1:45391075-45455658 GCA_019095985.1 Streblospio benedicti
CAATGAAAGCAAAACGATACATGTTCATTAAAAGGCCACAGTATTCCTTCATGCTTTCCCCATACTCCTCGAAACCAGCATTCCAATGCGGTTGTTTTACAGAGGCTTGCACCGCAGGGGATGAGTGCCGTTGTCTGGAGGACCCATCTATACGGTGCTGTGAAGACTTTGGGCTTGCATACTGTGACCCAAAGATATGCATTGATCGATGGCTGTATGATACTTCCAATATTCATTGCCATGGAAGAACTTGTTGTTGTCAGCGTAAGTTTTTATGGTGCAGTAAGTAGATAGTTTGCAAAATACGGACGAAATAGTAGATACGCTTAAGATCATTGTAAATTAAAGCACATATTGACAATGTACCTATTAGCTGCTTACAACGCAGCTGTATATAATGCTTTGCTTTATACATGGCCAATAGTTTGCAAACTCTTTCATAATGAATGATGCGCAATATGCTCATGGTTAAAGGCTTTCGCCATCCACAGCTGCCCTTCCCACGTGTCCCACATTCGCCTCCTGCCACTGCATGAGGTACCCGTGCCGGGAAGAGATTGGACTGGCCCAGTGCAAAGACACCGCCGTGTGCGGAACTCACTGTGCCCCTGAGAACTGCTGCTGCTGTCCAGAAGGTACTGTCCGCTCTAAACGGAAAGGACTAGTTCACGGACTTTGGGGTCACTATCACCTAATTTTGATGTTAGAATTCTATATTAGTGTTTTTATGATTTTAACCCCTCATAATTTGTTGATTTTCCCCAAGAATGCACTAACAAAGTAAACAATACCCTAACATGAATAGCATACGGAATTACTCTTGCTTGCATACACAAACTGCAATTTATGTAGAACTTATGCGTGATAGACAGTCCTATTGAATTTGAAATATCGAGAAAAACATTCCCACACCCAAGAAGGTATTCCGAGCACATGAATTATAAGCATACATGTATATATATGCGTGTTAGCATAAAAAGAGCTTATAATGATGCTTCATCTCATGGTATGATATGAATGCTGTATAATGATGAACACTGATTCTGTCCCTATCCAGCATGACCTATACATTGGTCAATCTTGTCCTCCCGCTAAATACATATGCATACACTATCAAAATGTCCTTGTAGGTGGACGCAGTGCAGTCTCGCTCATAACAATGCTTGAAAAATAAAACATGTCAACCGTATATATATTAGATTATTATTTTTACATTCACCCCATGTCCAATGAGTGTAGTCTCTAGTTATGTCAATATCATATATACTTGACTAGTATTTTTTACATTCACCTAATCATCAGACTGGGAACAGTTGAAGTGCGAGGCCCCGGACACAGACAGCTGTCACTGTGAAGATAGGGTCAAGATAAGGACTGTAGAAGCAAAGGTGGGTACTGTAGCATACAGGGCAGTTACACTGGGGTATTTATTATAAAAAATAGTAGTCCCTATTTTTATGTAATGGTAATATCTCTGTTACTGATTTGGTCTTTTGTAATTACCATGAAGGAATCACCCAAAGTGCCAATGTGCAGCATTTAGTCCGAGAGACTCTTATGACAATATAGTGGGATGTTAACTCTTATTAGCACACATTGTGTTCCACAAATATGGTTGTCAGACTGCTGAAGCACTAAGTAGTTTTTTCATCATCAAGGCGTGGCCTACTGTGAGTCAACAGAGTTAGGTTGCGCTGGATGTGACATGAGCCTCGAATATTGCTGCTGTGATCGGGATGCTGCCATGCACCCGTAATGTACCCCAAGAAGTATGCCACTGTTCCAAACATAATATCATGATGTATGTAGCCATAATTGTCAATGCAAATATATTAACTTCTCTCAAACCTTCTTTTTTTACATCCATATCTACATAATTGTATGTAGTACCAACCCTCTAGTAGCCTCGTGGCACCTGCAAAATACATGTTTCTGTAAAACGAAAATTGAAACAACTTAGCTACTGTGTCCTGGTCAAGCGGTAAGTAAACTAATTTGTAGATTAAACTATAACCTTTATTCATTTGAACCCAGATTATCTGGGGATGTGATAAGGGGCATCGTGGATATCTCTAGCAGATAACCAGAACACTCTTCATAACAAACTACACGTGTACATTAAAATAGCCATCTGATAACTTTAAATTTTATATAATTAGAATAATTCTTTCACTCAAGTCACGTTTAAGTGAAGCAAGCCCATGTATACTGTTAACTAAAACCAATAACTCATCCACAGCCTTTGCTAAAACTCTTTTCTCAATTTTTTGTCATGAAAGCAAGCATTCCCGGGACCGTCCAGAATGTTGAATCCTCGTGGCATCTATAGAGCCATTGTTCTTTTGCACATTGTTCGGTTACAAACTACTTTTAAACGGGAAAAAGTATAATTGTGGAATCCCCCGTGCATTTCTCACCTTCCGACGCTTCAAACATTTGGAGGACAGGTATTGGTAGCTGTCAATATACCTGCAAGGCATATTCAAAACATATTTAAATTGAACCGAAAGGATCTTCGAAACGGAGATTGTCCCAAATGGTTTCCCACATGTTGATGTTTTGTTCGTGTTGCAGAAAGTACAGACTGCCGCTGCTACAGGATGACGCTTTGGTGCTGGTGTAAAAGACAAGTGCTTACCACAGACACACACATATCTACAGGGTGGAACAGTGATGACAATAGTCTTTTGTCTTTGAATTGTATAATGCAATAAACTACCACGAGTGCATTTATCGTCAATGTTTTAATTTTATAGTTTTCTCGTGCATGGTATTCCTTCGTCAACAATATAACGGGTTAGCACTTACGCATGTTCTGAAATTGAAGGCTTGGTATTTTGCCTCTTGATTCAGTTTCCATACACTTAAACGAATTAATGCATACCTGTAATATGGACATGCACGTCTTGGGCCGTTAATATTGTGTTTGGAGCAATAGTGGATACATTATGAATGCCCAAAGCCACGTTAATAAACTTTTGTAAACTTTGTGAACTCAAACGTGTGAGAACAATCTAACAAAGAGACATAGTAGAGAAAATTATATTTATTTCAATTATCTTGACCAAGATCTGTCAAAATCTGACACAACATAGTCACTTCCACAGGAATATTCATACTCGCCGACCCAAACCTATGGAGACCAATTATGAATATATAGATGTCTGCGGTACAATGTACATATCAGGTATTACATATGGCCAATGTTCTGGAGAGGGTCAAGGGGTCATGGGTTTCAGCTGATTCCCTCTTGAGTGCCATATAGCTTCTTCTTATAACAATAGATTTGAAAGTTTCAAAAGTTTCAGAGAAAACACTTACGTAAAGTTTATTTGAAGATATTCATTGGAGGATATTGATACTGCCCCCCCCCATTTAGCACTGGTCTGTATATGTATGCGAGTTTCGAAAGAGTTTGAAATACATTATGCATAGACATTGTTGAAAACACCGTCACAGTGACATGTATATCTACAATAGCACGATTTCCACGTGTTTCCAAAACCACTCAGATGACCCCTCAGATTGTATTTACCGCTGAGGGAAATAGAAACAACACAGACACACACACATGAGGCATTTAGTCGGTCTTTCTCCAGAACCTGTCACTGTACAAGATTAGTTATCACAGTATGAAATGATACATTACTATCCTCATTAAGATACAAGTAAGTCTATATCATTACCACCTTCAATTCAACGGAATATTGCCACTGAAATATGAAAAGAAAGCAATAATAGTTTCCAGAAGAAATATTTGTATCTTCCGATCTTGTACTGTTCATCTTCTGGTAATGTAGGAATTTCTACAACGTACATGGTTACTAACCAAATATTGAAAATGCATGCGAAAAGATCAAAACCTATATTGTACAGAAAACCATGAGCTTCACACCCCACTCTTTTCCCTATGGAGTGGTCACATACAATACAAGGTATTTGTGCACTCTTTATCTGTTCAAGGGAATCCCTTCTACACTGACTCTCAGCACTCTTATAATATCCAGATGATCAACCCGGGTGGGACGAATGGTTTGTTTTATTGGAAAAAATCCCGAAACTTAGAGAGTGCTAGACTGTCTGAACGTCAGCAGCAAGAAGAGAACCAACATTAGCCTACAAGCTTGCATATGTTTTCAAATACAAGCTCCAGTAACCAAGGCTTACGTATGCTGATTGACAGCTAAAGCAACATTCTGTTGATGATTTGATTTGTTGACATTGACAGTTACCTTTCAGATAAAACTGGCTCTTTGTATGAGGGTATACTTTTAATAGCATATGCTAATAAGGCTGAAATATAATTGTAATGTTTCAATTAACACTGTATCCATGATGATGACGTGCTGTGTTCGCTAGTTCTATGCATTTTGAACCCACGATGTACAGAAAATGCTCACCGTATTTTTATTTGTGATTTATCAAATCTTTGTTGATTGTGACAAATATATATAGCAAATTTGACAAAATAGGAAAGCATTTTACCATTACCCTCAACTACAGAAATGATGATAAAGCTAATCTGAAACCATCCACTATACATTCCTACATGCATGAACATATTTATCACGAAAGTGTGTGGACCAGTATACAGAAAGCATTGCAGTCTGACGTTTTTATTATTTATATAGTCCAAAGTGACACACATGAGTATTGCATTGCCAGTGTTCTGTTTTACTCTGTGCCTAATCTAAATCACAGTGCAAACATCGCTATCTAGCGACTAATGACATGTTAGTCCTATTGACCCTCCTCCCCATATTGCACATACGTATGTATGGACCCAAAATAGCTTTCCCTTTCATATACATGTGGCCATGAACATATTTATCAATACCAATAAATATGTCTTGTATAATTTTGGTCCGTCAAAATGTTCTTGTTCCACGTATCCATCATATACATACAACCTGATTCACAACAAACGGAATGTAATATTAAAAAAAATGAGTACAACTTTCACTCCCTCCACCTACATGCAGGTTGTCAGTAGTATGTAGTCCACGCTCCGTAACACCTATACTAGTACCGTACCACAATACCACCATGAAATGAAAACAGTTTAAAACAGCTGCAAACATCGTTATTCTATAGCACCCCCACTTGATTGCAGTTTAATACAAACATCATAAAAATAGACACGAGGATGGTGCGACTGCTGCCCTCTCATGATGTTTTTTTGCAAGTTTTGCAATTCTTTAACTCGTTGCACGGATCTTGTATCAAGCTCCGTTAGACAGTTGCCTCCGTAGCTTACAACTTATCACTCAATGCAGTTGATTGACGCCCAAGCCTACACATTCCTTCCTCCATCTCCATCCCCACTCCCCATCCGATACCCGGAGTTCCCATTTACCCTGTCTTGACTCTTTTCAACCAATATTCTCCACGTAGCGTCCACTATCTACTCTCTATGTAAGTTCTCCACCCGAATACACCACGCACGCATGCAGTCTTCTCCACGTTTCCTTTGTACAAATTCAATGCCTGTTTGATACAAACACATGACAAATGCACATTATGATAGTGGACAATACACAATCTGAACTATATACCTTTTGTAAAACTTAAAATACTTGTCTCCTAGTATCTCCCTGTCACACCAACTTAATACTCTCACGACTTCTTCGCGTCCGTATCCTCATCCCGAATGTCCTCCATGACGGTGGTGGTCTCGAGTCCCTCCTGTGCACGCGTGTCCTCTACCCTTGCTAGCCACGCTGTGATCCGTGCTGTCTTTTCCTCCCCCAGGATGCTCACGCGCTCTGCAGCCTTCTCTCGCTCTGTTTTCACTTTGTTGTCATCGTCTCGCAGGAGCTTCCTGAAGCGTTGAACCTGGAAAAGAAGAGATCGAGCTGATTTGAATGGTCCAATATGGAAGCAATCCGTTTAGATGAGTTATTTATTGGCCAGATAGCGTAATAATGCGCGAAGAAACAATGTGCTTATTTGATAAAGTATAGCTAGACTGGTTACATTTAACATGTAATGAACTGCCATTTGTTTACACAGCTAGGAGGTAACAGGAAGAAGGCTGACAGCCAGTCAGTAAAGCCAGCCTGCCAGGCAGTAGGCCAGCCAGCCAGCCAGACAGACTCACGTCTATGTATGTGTTCCAGAGTAGGTCTGAGATCCTGGACGCGTGGGAGCGGTCAATGGCCGGCTGGGTGAGCTTGGCGATGTCCAGCAGGGTCAGGTTCACCCCGCCACCACCGCTGCCGGACTGGTCAGTGGTCGCCTTCACTGGTGATTTGCTTCGGCTGTTGCCAGGCTGCAATGAACAAAAGACATACAACTGAATGAACTGATGTTTGCTACAACTCACACCATGATACTTGTATAAATTGCAGCACGGACATACCAGATGGCATGCAAGGGACACGGAAGACCCCCCCCCCAATGCCCATTAAAAGGAACCTGCCATAGATTTTCCAACTTATATCCCACCACTTTTGTGTTACCTGGTCCTGCTAGTGTATGTTAGGTCTGTTAACATCCCCTTGTCACTTGGTCAATGCCAGAGATCGTTCTTATTGATGGCAAAAGTGACCATTTCTAAATTCCTATTCAGTCACTCATGAGTTATGTATCAACGTTTTCCCACCTCTTATCTGCTGCGTGCCTCGGAGCAGCATATGGAACGCTCGAGGTTATTTTGAGGAAGATCATTTTATATCCGCACGAAAGTTATATTGGCCTAAGCTGTACTCCATAATACACATGTCCTATAATCGGCAGCAAATTACGCTGAGGCATATTGAGTTAATACATGATCTATAATATATCTACGACTTGAAGAAAACAATGGTGGAAGGCATGAGCTACATCGACGGGAGTAAATCTGCAACAGTACAAACACCTATGGCATAGGCAGATCCAGGAGACTTCGCATGTAGGTATCACCTCACCGTTCTGCAAAAAAATGTTTCATTATAAAGGGGTTCCAATATGGGCATATCTGCTGAAAACACATATTTGCGCTCACTTCCGTTCCAAATCCTGGGTCTGCTCGTGCATAGTCAACACTGACCTGGGTGTGCGTTGCCATGGTGAGGAGACGAGACTCCCGCATGGCTTGCTGCTTCTTTTGCTCCTGCTGCTGTGGACAGGGGCCTCCTTGGCCGGTGGCAGCCTGGAGCAACAACAGGTGACAACTTAGACTTTCAAAAGACCTTACATCTAATAGTTTCTTTAATGATATACACGTAAAACCCATGTATGATATAAACCTGTATATATGTAAGTATCAAGTGAGAAAGTAAGTTGCTGATTCCAATAGCTATAAAACTACTCTTGACTGAGAGCATGCAGTGATGGGAGATAAGCATGACTTATGTTTTGGGTATTAATCTCTATGTGATGAGCAAGAGAAAACTACATGTTTGATATACTCGATAAATTGCACCATACGTTAATCAAACATTGGTCATTCTTTTCCACCCTCGTCCTCCTTGTTTCACTGTGACACTAAAAAAACTACTCACGAATGTAACAAAAACTTACATGTACATATATAGCACAGAGACAAGGGCAGTGTTATATTGATAAGTATGGTGTATGTTTCTATGGGCTCTACTAATAGTTAAACTGGAGTGACACATAATTGTGGGACCTTTTCATACATCAGAACATTATTATTTGTGACAACAGCACAGTCGAAGTTGAAGTTATACGCTCAACTTATTTTTTTTTTATTTAGCAGAAGCTTTGAAGTCACAGTGGTGCGGCCGGCAAGGAGTCGTCTGCCACACCACCGGCAATTCCTAAGTGCAAACTAAGGCTCGTTCCATGTTCAATCCGCTGACATCAGCCGCAAATTTAAAAGTTATTATTTCTGTCTAAATATATTGTAGTTGTTGAAATGATTTTTATAATATAGATTAATCTACAGTGCAAAAGAACTTCTACAATGATAAATAAATGCCGTTTTGGAAATTTTGCTGATAACTTGAAAACCAAAGAAATGTGCAATGCTATACACCATTACATACCTCTATGGGCCCTTCTCAAACTAAAAATATACGAGGAGACCCGGAGCCTAAAAATATTCGAAAATGGCAAATATTGGGGGTTTGCTCATGGACTATATCGGATTGGCTGAGCATCAGCAAGTCGTACGTTGACGTAATTAGGATGACATGCATTGATCTAAGGATTTAATCAGCAACCTCCCAATACCGTTAGTGAGCAAGTATATAGTAAAAATTTAACAGTATGCATAATGTGACATTTGTGGCTGGTTCTGTCTTACGCAGAACAAGTACTAGATATTGTTGCTAAAACTCGTGGGCAGGATTAAAAAAAAACACATAAGATTACCTCTACGATTGTGCATGGTGTCGTCGTTTTTGCTGTTGACAGCGCTGTTTTACTTTTAAAATGTTACCTCGGTGGGTGAGAAGAAATGTAGCCTTTTCATCAATAATGATATTCCTAATAATAGCTAGCTTTTTAATGACCACGGACATCGCCAGCAAACCCAGAAAACCCACCAAACCACCATCCATTCTGCTGGCAAGGATGAAAAGGGCCATACTCAACAAATCACTCCCAACCGCCAACGTCCTGGATGTTAGAAAACCAGAAGATCAGACCCAAATCAACCTGAACGGCATGGTCCCGGTTTTCCAAAGCTTGGAAAATCCTGGTCCAGCTAGACTCACTGTCGCCCAGTATTTGAAGCGGCTAGGCCAGGACGATTTGAATGCGGTGCCTCTGTCGTCTAGCATCGATGACAGCACCGTGGTCTTGGACATTGACAAAGCCCCGGTGCCCAACGTTGTGCACTACATAAACTTCAAGGCACCCGGCTTCACATTCGGGTTTACCAGATACGTGGCTTTCTTCAGCGTGTACAAGTACATCAAGCCCGGGCTGACTATCGTGTGGGGAGATGATCTGCCTGACAACACAACCAATGAATGGTGGGCCCGCACTCTGCAAGAATTCCCAAACATCTACTATGTGTTAGAAAATCCGGTGACAACGATTGGAGGACGAACGGTGACATTTGTACAACACAAGTCAGACTGGCTTAGAATGCGCATTTTGATAGACTACGGTGGTATTTACCTCGACCACGATGTGTTCGCGCTTCGCCCCTTCGCTGACCTGCTGAAGTACCCACTCACCTTGGGGAGAGAGACGCCAGACAGCGTCTCTCCAGGCATCATTTTGAGTGCTCCAGAACAAGAATTCTTGAAGAGATGGCAGAGGCTTTACAACAGCCAGTACAAACCCGACTCGTACAGTCTTAACTCTAACCGAGTGTTGGGCGCCCTTGCCAAAAGCGATGTAGATCCGGTGCATATTCTCAATGGAAGCTTCACCGACCCGTATCCACTGTTCAATCGCAAAGGTTATGCACTGTTCTGTGGGAACTACGACATCACATCTAATTATGCAGTGCACATCTACCGTGCAACCGACTTTGCGTCTGCCATCCCAATGAGTGAGGAGGAACTGGCCGCCTTCAACTGCACACTGGGAAACGCCATGCGCACCGTGCTTTATGATGACCCCAAAGTCAGGTCCAAGAGGTTAGCTGACGGTTGTGTCACCAAGTACTAGAACTGAGTGTCATCGCAATGATCTCATAATGATAAAGACTAATGGTTAACAACTAAAACAAAATTAAATGAATGCGCTTTTGAAGGAGCACTTTCAATATGTAAAACAAATTAAAAACAGCAAAGATTAAAAAAACAAGGTAGAAATTTTAGGCTTCAACGAAAATGCGTTTACAAGTTCTCGTTGGCATAATGTTACATTTATTTTAACCATCAAGACACAGCATGTCAGTATATTTATCAGGAAACATTCATTGTACGGAATTCAGTGGTATTTAGCAAGTTTGAATATCGTTAATAAACTTTATAACCAGTTGTATAAGATAAACGCTGTAATTCAAAATGCATGTGCATTTCTCAATTTTGATGTTAATGATAGATGTATTCATATAATTGTGTAGTTCTCCATGTCCTCCTTGTTGTTAGTTTCAATATATTTGTTACTGATAAAAATCAGATCAGAAAATCAAAGTTATAAAGACAAGTCAATGCAGCAAAAGTATAATCTATTTCTAGCTTATACTTTCCACAAGTTATTGCATGTGTCAGAAGAAATATATACATTGCATAGTGAGATTAGTGTAGAATGGCGACGCATAGAAAGAACGCGACTCCCTCCCCCATAGCTGTTGTGTATCGACGAATCTGCTGTGACGTATCAGACGACCCTTTAAGCACAGACGCACGCAACGCTCTCATTTATCAACCAATGTTTCCTAAAAAATGTATTGCAATTGTAATAGCATTTGGACATGTCTAAAATCATGATAATGTTGATTTAAAATCTTTGATTTTTTCCTATACACTTTCAAGAATGAAGCATCATGGAGCCATTGATATTGAAAGGTAAAATTTCAACACCCAAACACGAAAATTAGTGTACTTACAACGATTCTAAATCAATGAAAATCTTTGTTATAAAAAACAACAAGTGTATCTTCTTAGATAATATGAATTCATCATACTTGTTAGTGGCGTCTGCTGCCGATACATATAGGACTAAATGTGTCGAGGGAAATTACGAACAAATTCCTCAACATGAATAGAGTTTTAGTGTTCCTAGCCAATTGGCAACATATATAAAAGCAAAAGTTGAATACAATGCATATAATTACATTGAGCATGTTAAATCATTGGTGAAAAAAGCAAGCCATTTGGCACACACAATGGTGATTATGATGAGGAATAACATAAACGCATGGAATGTGAAAATGTATTCTGCCCTGTCATGAACGATAATAAGTATGCGGATGCGAAAAAGTATTCAGTACAAAATAGCAATTATTTACCCACAAAAGAAAGCGTACTGAAGAGAAACCCTATGAGTGTAATGAATGTAAAAAAAAATTGCTCATATTTCCAAATCGAAAACTCATTTGAGAATCCACACTGGTGAGAAACTTCCTTCGATATGAGAATTTACACTAGAGAGACGTTATGAATGTGGTGAATTCAGGTGTTGTCTTACAGTTAGCAATACTTTGAGCCTGCACATGAGCATATTTATACTTGAGAAAAACCTTAGGGGTGCAGTACAAAAAGCAGTAAAATGTAAATGTGCTTATTTACCGTGCTCTAGCGACTTTACATATACACCAGGCCATTGGCATCATCAGACTATATCTTTCTCAACTCCGTGGGGAGAAGAGCAGTGTGCAGCCTATTAGATGTAAGTTGGCTCAACACCCACCATCAGACCCAACCGGGAACCGAACCCACAACCTTCTGGTCACGAGTCTAACTCCCTATCCACTCGGCCACAGAAGCACGTACCTTGTCTGCTGTGCCTGCTGGTGTCTCTCCCTGCCGTGTTGCCTCATGCCTCGCTGGTTTGGACGCAAGCTGCAGGAACCTGATGGAACCCAGATGAAAAGTCAATGTGGGACTGAGGGTGTTAATGATCTGGCTCAGAGAATGCATGGCAAAGTTATATCTGCAATGTTCTGCATTTTGTAGCGTGTTGCTGACTTTTACACATTTTTTGTAATGTGTTTTTATATACCTCTTTGCTAACTTCTGCTTTGAAACTTTACTATAGATAAAGCCAGTGAGACTTTATGGCATGATCAAAATGTCCTGATTAGAAGTCAACAATATTTTTCAAGATAAGCAGAAGTTAGCAGAAATCACTGAAGCGTGTATAGCTTAATGAGTTCAGCGGATATCTTATATGCTATTCTATAATATATTCTATAATATTCTATAAATGCTATTCTATTCGTAAACGTACAATGAAGTATTCAATCTAACAAAGAACTTCTTGACATGATGTTCTTTAGAATTCTGTACAAATTCCCACCTGTCTGGGTGTTCGAGCCTGTACTTTGTTAATCGTGGCATGTAGCTCTGTTTGCCTGCTGTTGCTCTGCCACCAGCACCGCCACCTGCCTGGTTACCACGCCGACGACTCGCCACTAGGGCAGGGTCTGAGAACCGTGAGCCTTGTTTTGAGTCCTTGCTGAGGGCCGGCAGACGGTCTCCCCTGATGTGATGTGATTTGATTTGATATTGTATCAATGTTGTAATGTGTACACCGTAGATATCAATATTAAAAATTCCCATGGAAAAAACGTTCAAAATTATATAATACTGATCAAAACTATCTCACAAAGTTATTGAGATGCATATGCATTACATCCAGTCGAAATTGATGTTTCTTTTCGATTCTGCAAAGAAAAAGTCTTCTTGTCGTGACAACAGATTGTACGCAATGAATTTAAAACAGACCAAGCAGCCAACCAAACAAAATAATGACTTATATCACGATACATATCATACTTTCTACATAATTCGCTTACAAAATGGCCTAAAATATATCAGCTACTGACCCATGACTTTGTGTTTGTGTGGGTCGTTCTGGAGGCACACGTTCAACAATATTCGTAAGGCCAGTTCGAGCCGGCAACACCCTGGTTATGGTGGACACAGGCTTGGATGGTGCAGCAGTGGGTAGTGGGTCCTGAAGGACAGAGTTTCCATTTATAAAATGACTTACGTAATCAATAAACATAAGCTGTAAGTGAATCTTTACTATTCTTTCCTCAAACGCCCATTTAATAGTTTGCCTCAGCGTTTACTGGCTGACTAACCTGTTAGCTACCCACAACCTACCAAACCAAGAAACAAAAATACACTAATTAAAGGCTTATTCTATATCATACATATCAACATTTTAATATTTACCTTTTTGGGACTGTTGCTATCCACACTGAGTTTTGAGGAACTCACAAGCCACGGTGACCGCTTGAGTCTGTGTGTGCGCGGGTTGCCACCTGTCCCTGCTACTGGGGGCGGGGGCTGGGGCACTTTCTGTCCAGCTGTGCCCCCACCACTATTGCCACCACCAAGATACGTCATCATCATCACAACAACTGTACCCCCTCACACATGGCTTGCTGATATCCACTTATATATAAAGTAAAATCCAATATATGTAAATTAGATACCTATTAAAGTATTCATTCTATTGCTTGATTTAGTTAAATCCGGATTCATGGTATCACATAAATAATCTGTTCTAGAATGTTCATAATGTAATGGCTGGAAATATAATTGGAAACTAGTTGTAAACTGCTAGTATCCAAGCTGTTTTCAGAATTTGTAAGCCATATTTTCCTGGTTTAAGTTGTAAGCAAACTGATTTTGCTGGTGTAGCTTCAACCAGAGAATGTTTGGTAATGGTCTTTGCTTCAACTACTATTCAATAATCGAAAATGCAGTACAATTTTGATGCACCATCCTTGCTTATGGAAACTGTAGAAAACAGAAACGAGTTCTCTAGTTTTTTCTACAAAATATCATTTTACTACTCACACTCTTTGCTTGAAACTTACACTTCTGATTGAGAGCTTCTTTTCCCAACAAAATACTATTTTTGCAGCCTCATATTGCTCAATATAGTCACACTTTGATAAACTTAAATATGTTTCATGGTGACATATTTTTGCATGTGTTCTATTTGGAAGATGCTTAGGAACAATGAAGTAGATCCATCACTTACAGAAACATTTTCAGGTGCTCTTTAAACCTGAAATTAGAAGAATTCGATATAAAAACATACTAAATATGAAGAATGATTCACAAGGATTGGAAAGAAGTTTCTTGTGTGTTTTACGTTACGATTTCTATTAGCTATTAGCCCTGATTATACCGCATACAATGTATTGAGATGCCTGAAGGGAATTTCATCGCGAGTAGAGTCCAACTTGAGTATCAGATGTCAACAGACATAACTATTGCTCATTAAAAAGGTAACCAACCAAAGGCTTTTAATTCCAGAATTTGAATGAGGTCAAGTGATTAATTCGAGGAATTCAGTCAAGTAAGTGCCAGTATTTAAACAGGTCACATAAATTGATAAATTATGTTAATCCACTTTCAGCCGGAACATTTTAGAGGTCAATTTGCTTGACATCTGATATTCAGTGCCGTGCCCACTTAGTTTTTTTCTGATAGAACCATGATATGATCCTAGTATATGATATTTATATGATCATTATATATCATATATTTTACAATTACATTCTGGATCTGGATCTGGATAGATAATTCACAAATTAGCCAGTCTCAGATAGAGAGACTGGCCGCCTCTAATGAGGCAACATGTGAATGGACAGAGGGTACGGTCTGCCTAAGCGTTGGCAGATAGCCGACTCTTGAAAGTGGTAATAGAGTCGGCATTGACAGTTCCCGGTTAAGACTGTTCCACTCCGGGATTGTTCTTAAAACTGTTTATTTCCACAGTGGAGATTGCCTATCGCCGGCTGAAGGTCTTACTATCTTCCACTGGTGGTGAGCCCCGAGTGGCTCTGACCTTGATGTAGTTTAATGCCAACGCTCTCTGGTGGCAAGTCCAGGTCTCCATGCAAAATGGTATGCTTATAAAATAGGCATAAACGCCTGATTTCGCCGCCGGTCAAGACTATAAACCAGACATTTACAGCCAATATTCAATAGAATTCACTGCAAATATAGATGCAGATTAGTCTTCTACGTGGATTACAGGCAGCAAGAGCAAGTTTGAGCATAAAATTGACAACAATGACCATTCTTAAAAAGATCTATATAAAGACCTGTTATTGTGGCTGTAGTTTACAAGGAACTAATGTCTGTTTAATACACCAAGTTTGAACAGGCTTCACATTTCCATTCCTTTGTTGTGGGTCGGGTGGACAATGTACGACGATAGACAAAAACACCGTGCTGTAGAACCTCTCTAGTAAGACCATTTATAGGACTTGTCTCAAGTGGTCTCCATAGAGAGGTGATCATATGGTAGAGGTTCACGGTGGTCCCCCGGAAGTTTTGGAGGGCAAAATTTATCGTATGATAGAGGTAATCGTTTCCCCCTCCAAAATAGCGAAGAATGTTTTAATTACTGTAAGTAAAGATTGATTTACCCAAACGATCAACCCAGATACATCCAACAATGCTTCGCATATGACCGTTGATCCTGATTGATATAGTTTCCATACACTACAGCATAACCTCTATACAAGGGTCTAGGTATAGAGCACAAGCTGTGACCACATTTTACTATTTTCGTCTCAATGCATTTGCACGCATGCCCAAAATGACAAGACAATGGTACTTTTTTCTGGAAGTCATCTTAATATTTTGCATATCATTTCTGGTGTTCAAATCTATCAATACTTGATATTGACTCACAATTAAAAAACATTGATAGATGTAAAATATTTTTCTTTCAAGTTTATTGATCTGTTTCTCACCGTTGGAGGGGGGGGGTTTTATAAGGGGTCAAGAAATCTCACAGTCCAAATTTTTTGGGCCTCTTTTCCCATATCCGATTATAAATTGGCATTTTCCCCACATCCCACTTCCATGAATCCCATATCCCTCTTCTTTGGCATTTTTTCCCACATCCCTATTTTCTTTACCTTTTTCCCCACAACCCACTTCCTTTTAAGAAGGGCCAAAATAAAATCTATTGGAGGTTAAGTGTCCGTTTCAAAACAAACACAAATAAAGAGACTATCGTAATCCAACCATCCATTTTTATCGGTGATAGTACAAGTTCTACATCCATACAGTTTTATTTGTACGTTTAATAATAAAACTAATTACAAAAAATACTCCACGTCGTCCAGGATATTTGATCAGATTTGGGCAGATCAAGTTTCCTAGTATCTGATTAGATAGCGATTACTTTCATTTTACCGTCTTTGGATAAGATCTCCGCGTACTGTAAATCATCATTATCTGATTCAATTACACAGATTAAATGATCATTAAAAGAGATTAGGTTGATATGTAATGGAGTGCCACGTCTCAAAGTGTTTTGGTTTATTTTCTGGATCATTTAAATGAGCAAATTAAAAAAAAGTCTTCTACAAAACACTGTCTCTTCTAAAAGAGCACTTGAACATAGTCTGTGAAATTGGCAATATTAGAAAGGTTTAAAATCGAATCAATCAATATTGATTATATTGTTCTAATTTCTAGTTCTGCTATAATTGTTCCAAAATGTTAATATGTAGGATCAAAATGTAAATATTTTCTAAATCATGTCCTATCTGTTCATTGCGTAAATTTTGTTAACGTGGAATACTCATGTTCTGCTTCAAAATTGAGGTAGTGTAGCATATATTTTGAAATTGATAGCTTAATTCAAAATGTTTGCCACTTACTATTCAATGATTTGACCATAGATAGTGAATTGTGACTTGACCTTACAGTATAGAATAAGGTATTGTCCGTTTAAAGAGCAAAGAAACAATAGTGACTTTTTCCATATACAGATATGACTTATATATTTTTGGTGACCCGTAAACGTGGTATTGAATCAGTGGAACAAAATCACCTGCTTGATAAGTATTCATAGAATTGATCATACAAAACGGTATTCAATTCTATCAAGAAGAGATATTTAGTAAAACCTCCATAATGTAATCACATCTATCAAAACACTCTTTCTCCCTTGGTGGAGTTAACTGCCAGTTAAGTATCAAAGGAGTTGTAAATAGCTCACTTCTACAATTTCAACTACAGCAAATGACCAATGGGTGGTCAGTTTACAAAGTGTGCATTTGTTGACCAAGTTTACATGTCTATTTAACATTTAATGCAGCAAATAACATGACTGAATAGACACACAAACACTGCGGAAATGTTAGCGGCATTGAAGTCCCCACGTATTATAATAGTATCTATTTATTGGTATCCAAACATGAGCCAGAAATGTGAGCCGTCGCTTGTCCAAGACACAGCGACGACTCGACCTGCTTTAACTGTCTGCTGGGGATCTGAAATGGTGACTCAAATGTTGTTCTTATAATAGTTTATAATTTCATGCCCGGAAACCTCTTCCACAGTTTGAAAAATATCCAATATGTTTATACGGCACTATATGCATTTATTACATACGTTAGCGTTAAGAACTTTTAGATGACAGCGGTGTAGCTAATTAATATTGGAAATCGGTCGGGATAATAGTTTTGTCTGTTCTTTCTAAGTATGTGAAAACTCTAAAGCTTCTCCAACTAAAAACAAACAAACATGCCCAACTCTAATACTCTAATTATTTCTAATAACAATGCAACAACACTATGTAGCAGCAGTAACGTAGGTTTACGTTTTGAAAATGATGTGCCTATAAAACTGGTTTTGCTGTCTGTAACGTTTTGAATGCAGCAAGCATCCAGACCACAGCCTTACATTTGGAGTGGACATTAAATACTATCCAGATATTTCAACGAGAATTATGACCTCTGTCATTAATGATCCGTAGAATCCTGTTTACAAGTAAAGTCCCATCTCTTGTAATATTTCGGGCTTATCATTCAATTCACAAGTGGTTAAACTGTACATACTATGTGTAATGTGAATATAAAGAGGTCCAGTAGACAGTCGATGGAAAAGTCAACTGAAACGTTTTCACATACACGAACACCTCAATAAGTCTGACACCAATTTGTACAGACACAGCTCATAGTACCAATTAAAACCTCTCTATTGAGACCTCCCCTACAGCAAGACCTTTTCCCTTCATTTCAATTGTTTATATAGACACCAACATGAGCTTCCATAGAGAGCATTTGAAGTCAGTCCCTTTGGTGGTCTTAAGAGAGAGGTTTAACTGTTGACATGGTTGACATTAAACCTATTTTACAAACTGGTATTCGTATTCTGTTCCTTGTAAATTCAATTTAAACTAGATCAAAAGTGCTCAGAGAGCACAGTGTCGCTAGAGCAACATTGACCCATGGGCAATAAAGATGTTCGCTTTGCAATCAAAGCAGAAAAAAGTCTTACTTGATGCGTGACTCATCCTACATCTATGTTCTGGGCATTGGACTGCAGGCACTTTCTAAACATGGCTAAAGTAAAAATATTGCCTATGAGTCGACATTAATATGGTAACGCTGTGCTCTCTGAGCACTTTTATTCCAATATAACCACTATGCCGATCCGATGGTCATGTTTCGAACTGTATTGAAATTATAGTGGAAAAATAGAAAGAAAAATAATTATTGTGGTCCTCTGAAAAGTAAACTCTAATTGGCAAAGTGCCAAAATTGAAAACAGTTAATGTTCAGAAGGCATGTAACCATTGTACAAAGTTTGAATGCTTTCCCACAAGCATCAACAAAACTATTGCAGAAAATGTTGAAAATGGACCTAAATGGCACTATGGAAAGCACACTTTAATTGGCAAAGTGCCCAAAATCAAATCACTTCGGTGTCGCGTCATACCAAATATTTGTGTAAAGTTTGAACAAAATAAAGTGAAGCGTAAAAGCTCTAGCTTGTCCGGAGACAAACATACACACATACCTACAAACGAACGAAACAAGGCTTTCGCTTCAGCTGCTAAAGCGACGCAATTAAAGTCTAATAAGAACAAGACCAGTGTGAAATAAACAGAACATTTATGTGTGTAATATGTAGCCTTATCGTATTTATATGCAGTAAAATTACCATAGAATTGTATTTGCATGCATTATCTTATTTGTGTGATGAAAAATTGCCTGGATGATCACATATGTCTATATTGTTTCCAAATATATCTCATTCATAAAATCTCAAAGTCTAGCAAGTTCATTATCCAATATCCTTTCAAAATTATCGGCTATACCACTGATTTGTTTAATTTCTCGTGTGCCCCGACCACAATCATTCTGGCACATTAGCCGGTAGGGCGTCTTGCCACTGCCACATGTTAAATGATAATCAATATGTAATCCATTTATCACGGAGTACCCGACAACCTCTGGGCTGGTCACCAGGCGTTCAGAATCAAAGAACTTCTCAACAATTCCATGTGTGCACATAGTAAAACAATATAAAATCTCACCTCTAGAACCCTGGGTGTACGCTATAGGTTTGTGAAGTCTTGAGTTTAGTTTATACATGTAGTTTCATTGCCATCGGCTTTACATGGTGTATTTTAATATATGAAATAGGAAGTGCCATCACAGGCATTAACTCGAACGGCTAGTATAAGTAATCGCTTTGAAAGCATAGGCAGATCCGGGGGGGGGGCACAGTGGACGTGCGCCCCTTCTTCCAACCAAAATACACGTACTTCTTTTTCAGTTTTTTTGGCATATCCACCATCAATCGTGCGTACAAAACCCATGAAATCCCTCAAGTGCGCCCCACCCCCTTTCTAAAAACCTGGATCTGCCACTGTAAGGTAAGGTGATGGACTTATAAATGGCTGCAGCCTGTAAAAATACAAACGACAATAGTTTCACTGCTACCATTTTGACCACTTGGGCCAAAGTTTGCTTTCATAACTAAGCTGTAAAATATTGGAAAATAGTTGTACCTCTGCGCCTATAATAGAGATTTATAGCATCTTCGTTGGCGGCATATCCATTATACAAGTACAGTATATGACACCACTGTCCATGCATCTTAGTTATATAACAGCAAATGACAATACTCTAATAACATGCTGGAAAGTGTGTTTCCTTTGATGCTAGTAGCAAGAATAGAGCCTGTTAGTTTGCTGATGTACATGTATTATCATAAAGTTACAACAGCTGCAGCATATAAAGCAAACATTAGTATGACACTAAACTTCATTTATGTTACTCTCATGTGAAATTGCCATGCAAATAGTTGTCAGTTGCAGTTCAGCAATCTTGAGAATTACCGGTATCCTGAGCTGTTTTCCATACAAATCCACAATATAAACTTTACTTTTTCAGATAATAAACTGGATCTGCCAACAACCCAAAACATAATGGCATGAATGTTGATGGTATAAATTATCCCAGTTGTGAATTCTATCTATGATGCATAACACATATATCATTTATCAATCATGCTGATTTAATAATTCATAACATCTAACAACTCAAACATGTATCATGTACGCTTATGATAAGTGTCATGTATTTCTGGGAGTTTTATATGTAAGTCAATCCTGCTGTCTTACTAGTCTATCCATGTTTAGTAGTGGACGGCGACTTATATGGAGCAACAAGTTGTTTGAGTCCACATGGGCGCACGTGTCAGATTATCAATACCAAATAGCACACACCTATACATTTCTTTTCTAATCGTAGTTCCTGTCTAAAACCATCAGGTGGCTACAAACAATTGCATTCTGGAAACAAATAGACAAACAGTATCAGTCTTTATCATTTCTTTCTGACACGCCGTAGCATCACAGAGATTTGATTGGTTGAAACTGCACCACTTGCGGATAAAAATTGTAGCAACTATTTTGAGACACCACTACGATTATAAATAAATATTTCATTGAGACAGCATGGCGATTAGAAAACTGGTGTATAGACCACTTTTCAAATCGCTTTCTCAATGAAATATTTATGTACGATTGTAGTACCCCAGGTAGTGTTTATCAAGGATGTACAAAGGTGTATCAAAATAGTTACTACAATTTTTACCTGCACGTGGTGCAGTCTACCAACCAAATGTCTGTGATGTACAACGTAGCAGGAAATTAAATTATAAAGACTGATATTGTTTGTCTAAGTTTTCCCCAGCATGCAATTGTTTGTAGCCACCACATTTTAGACAGTACTACGATTTGCGAAGTGAAGTATGTGATGTGCACCCGGGGATGTGTACGCCTGTACGCCATGGGTCTGTGCCTAATATGAAGGAACAATTATCATAACACTTAGTTGTCATATCTAATTACCAAAGAGTAATACATGTAGGTGCTAGAAATTAACTAAACATGTTACCAATGCTAAATCTTTCAACTGACAAATTGCAAGTTTTGCTTCTGACAAATTGCAAGTCTTGCTTTAAAAAGTCAAGTGAAAAATTCTTGCCACTACACAGATTCTACACCTGCAAAAGAATTAAACCAACTGGGAAACGGCCAGTTTGCCGGCGCAAATAGATTTGGTATCAAATCAACAAGGACAACACACACTCTTTGATATTTAGCGTAGATCTTACATACACAATCTATGATAGTATATATGCACAAGTCTTGACTACAGGAACAACTTACAAAAACTCTTCATGCTGTTGTAAAGTTCGCCCGTGTCACACGTTGTGCCAACTGTGCAGCGTGGACCAATGGTCAAAGTCACAGACACCGACACCAAACTTGAGATTTCGGTTATTGGAGGGTGTTGAGCATACACATTTAGCACGTTGTTGGCCATATCTGAATAAGATACCTAATGTCATTTCATAAATCGAAATTTCCCTGAAAAATGTATGTCAAATCTCACTAGAACGACATATGGCACAGCCCCACGAACTACCACCCGGAACACAGGCCGGTAATATGCAATAGTAGATATGTCCACCAACACTGATCCTGGTCCTTGTGTAGTGACAAATCAATGCAAACATCACCTACACAGATCTAAAGTTAGCCACGGCATATCTAGTGGTGTATATTGATGGGCGAGCAGCACTTCAAACGTGAGAGTGCGTGAAATCAGTGAAACAACAAGGCCATCAACACTGTAAACAGCAGACGATAATTCATCATAACGGCCTCTATACGGGTTAAAAGTGGCACGGCGGCACGGTTGCTTTTAGAATTATTTTAACCTCTAAAACCCGCTTTACACATGAGCGAATCCCGCCTACGTAGCTCTACGTGCACTGGCGAAGTGGAAAATTCGCCAGGAAATTTTGAACACGTTCAAAATTTGTTGACGAATGCACTGGTTAGTTTAGGTTTGTTACAAATAGTTATGCTATGTCTATGGATCGTAAAACATTCGCACATATAAGTTAAACTTCGTTTGGCTCGGCAACTCAGTGTAACAAGCATTTTTATTACGTTCAATGCCGCCTTAATACGCCCATGTACACAACTTGGCCAAAATCGTATGTATGCGTTGCACAGATTCGCATATGATCGCCAATGTGTAAAGCGGGTTTAAGACATGCTTGGACTTCGTATCTGTGATGATTTCGTACATGCATTTTATTAATACAATGGTTTTGTATTAAGAGTGACATGGTAACGTTGTGGAAGTTTCTAAAGGGACATTGTACTGATCTGTACTATTAGCGCAAGGCAGTATTTTTGGACGCTATGTAGGGGGCCCTTATTTGCAAATTGCTATGTAAACAAGGTCATGGGACGAGGACGTTTTATAACGATCAGTCTCCTAACACCATGATTATCTATCTAGATGTTTATTACAGCAATGACAGCATTTATAAACAGAGAGCTGTAATATCACCTAAGTTAGTAGGTCGATGAATGTGTGAAGTTGCGAGCATTTATTTGACTATTTACATGCTATTGATTTACTAGACCATCCCAGTGAGACATTGTCTATAAAAAAGACCAACTCCACTCTGAGACTATGCACACAGTCCTAAACCTTCATAAAGAGGCCACTGCGAACCTCCATAAATACATATAGTAGAAGAGACCACATTACCCACTGATACCAGTTGAGGTGAGACATCTAGTACTGCTTATAGAGAGACCCTACTGTGGCATTCCGGTTCCTGTTACATAATTCGTACGACTGTAGAATTTACCTATAAGATTCCTAAAACTGAAAGAGAAACAAAGCATATGGGCAGAAAACTGACTATTTCACTACGGGGCGACGATTTAGAGGATCTGTAAACTCAAAACATGGCCTAAAATGACAACATCCTGACCAAAAGTAGCTGCTCACGTCTCACACGGCATACCCGCTAGTGGCGCGTTTGAAACATGAAGCGTTCACTCTACATTCCACCTGGTCAAACTAAATGCACAATGTTGGTGGAGAAGTTGGGTTCGTTAATAATGAGTGTGCACAAACCTGTGTATGTGCGTTTGCAACCGGTTGCATTTTGCGTTGACGCGTTGTGCAACCAGACCAGAAAGGGGTCTGGAGCCACGTTTTGCAACCAATGAAAAATGTAACCTGCAGTCTAGTAGATGTTTTTTTAGTTATTTTCTACATTACTAACACTCACACATATGCATTTGAGGGATGTTGTGTATATTTCTTACCATTATCACATTGTTTAACATAATTAAATAATTTATTGACTTAGCATTAGAAGATGCATTTCACATGCTATATGAGGTCTACATCACAGCCACTTTTCATTATCAGCATAGATATATTTAGCAGTGCCATTTGCATCAAAATTAGGCTAATCGCCCTCACGTGTAATTGTGCTCTTCATGGACTCTTGGACTGACTGACTGGAGTCCGATTATTACCATATCAGAATTTATGTTATACGAGCACACGGTGATAATTGACAGGATACTTGAGAAGGCAAGCGTGCTAGAATGTGATGATGGCTCAGACCTACAATCATGTAATACTATGTCCTTCCCTTTGACGTCATGTTTCTAAAGGAGGGCGTGTTGTAACTACATCCTGGTATTGAGTTATGGGGGTTTGAAAGTGAGACGATGGGATATTTTTGCGCAAATAGGCATAATCATCTGCCTCATACATGAATATATGCCCTATTGATATCAAACAGAATTCCCTTGTTAACACAATTGCAAATTCATAATTAAAGCCCTGGCGAATAAAACAACTGTGTGTAAAAGCCCATTTATTTCATTAAATGCAACCAACGACATTAGGAACACATTGTATTTTCGTGTTTACACACATTATCAGTTTGTAAAACCATAAAATGAATAAAGCTCTTTTGTTCGTGCATATACAAGATGCTTAGTTACATCAACCACTCATGCCAACGTAAAAATGTTCTAAATATACCATTAGCATTCCAGAGTAATGTTTAGAGAACGATATGTTACTGTTTATGTAAGCATGTGATAATTATGTTGGACATTGTATGGAATTTTTAAAGCAGTTATCGGCCATGGGAATGTTAAAATTATAAACCCAACCCTATGAGCCCCAGCTTACGTATCCAGTTAAAGGAAATTACGTATGGTCGCCACAGCCGCAAAATACATGTACTTGTACACCCTACAGAAGCAGATCCATTTTTTTTTTAATTTTTAAAATAAGGGTGAGGATGGCGTAACAAATGGATTTGATGTATTTTTGGGTGCTACCATACACATGTACACCACATTTGTGCTTACGAAAAAATCAAGTTAAAATTTTCATCCCCCACTAGTTTTTTTTTAATACTTCCCGTTTGCCATGATAAATCGTAGCCCCCTCGTTTGCGCAAAAGCTCCTAAAACCCCATGGCGCAATAGAATGGGGGGTAGGTGGGGGAGGGTGTGTGTGCGCGCGTGCGTGTGTGCGCGTGCGTGTGTGTGTCGCTCCTTCGTAAGTCTACCAACCCTGGATCTGCCAATGCCCTATATTACGATGATAGAGTACACTAACTAGTCTTCCGTGTGCTATAATATTATGCAAGTATTTATTACTATGAAACTGAAACACCCATGTGAAGCACGATTCCTTTCAAGGGATAGCCCTGTGTGAGCCCTGCATATACGTACATGAAGATAGTGGTGGACATTAAAAAAACTATTTTTCACCCAAACGCACGACACGATCATAGGCTAGTAGGGATTTGAACTCCCCACATTACAGGGCAGGTGGTCACTCGTGGTCATCTATACTTGATAGAATGCTCTATAGCAATATAGACTAATGGGTGGTATTGTCTGGTGAAATGTTTGCCATTGATTCACTAATAGGAATCATGGATGACAATCGTGCTAGTCAAGTGCTTGCGTGGGCTGGTTAGACTTCTGGTACAGTGCAACTTTCTTACACCCCAGTTCTGTGGCAATTGTATGTACAAATGTTAAAGAACCAAGTGATGTATCCCTGGTTTAGCTGGGTGCTTTCTTATGAAAGCTGCAGAAAAAGGTTTAAAACTGGGATACGTGTTTAACCTCACGTGTGGTATAGAGTGTTACTAAAGTATGGAAGTACACTAGCTTGTGCCATACTGTTACTCCCTAATCGTAGTTTTACTGTAGTCAAACTAGTGTGCACTTCATCAGAATAGAAATCCAGTGTACAATTTACTGTCTCTAGGCAACACACACACTCACAGACAACTATGAAGTTAACTATAACGTTCTCGCGTCATTTTGTGTGGGGGTGGGGGGTGGGGTGGGTGTGAGTGTTACGGATGTGCCACATATATACATATACCTGTATGGGTACCTTTTTGGCCTATCTGATCCATTATGCTTTTGGGTCAATATTTCTCCATTCAAATTATTTTTGGGTCATAATTTATAAATTTTCTGTATATTTTGGGTTCACATATTTGACATTGTCATGCAAATATTGATAAATCATTATATTACTAGGAATAAAATGTTCTTTGCTTTAATTCACATCATCCGTTAGTAACAATATGACTGAACATTTTCAACTAAATTATATGTTGATAATGACATTATATTTTGGGGTACTCGTTCAGACCTTCATTATATTTTGGGTATGTTATCTACGGCGATGGCACTATACTTCTAGGTACTGATCCCGGTTGCACACGCGTACCATTTTTTATTATTATTTTTATTATTTATTTATTATTTATTTTTATTTATTTTTTTTATTTTTTATTTTATTTTATTTATTTTTTTTTTTTTTTTTTTTTTTGGGGGGTTACACCCCTCCCCTGCGAGCATATAAAATGGAAACTAATCAATGTAATTCATCTTAAAGTTACCCAGTTGGGGCGTGTGCGTTGTGTGTGTTTGTTCTGTGTATCGAAATAATGTGGCAACCGGTGGAATCCATAGGGTTTGTATGAGCAAAACAGGCATATCCATCCAGGGATTCACACCCCCTTTCCCATCAAAATAATCAATGTTCATGTTTGACTGTGTGTGTGTACGAAAAAGCACCACAAATTTTACTGATATGCTGCAATGATATCCGTGGATAAGACCATCTAACAAAACATTTGAAGCATTTTCGAGCATTGGTCATTTTGAGTAGTACATTGCTGTTAAGTACAATTTCACACACTAATTATAATGCAATGTTACGAATGCGTTTCTTCCCACTTTCTACCCTCTGTCTACTTTTTCTCCCAAAGAGAAACCGTTTCTCCCCAATTCCTCCCTGTGTCTACCCTGGATAAACCCAACCTTGTCTTACTCTCTTTGCAATAACTATTTAATTTCTTCACACTCCCCTGTTCATTAATCTCCTAAATAACAAACCACAATAATTAGGGGAAACCCAAACCACATTGTCTGATGTATTTACTGGGTGAGAAGCATTCTAATTCTAAAAGCAAATCTTCCTTTAAGAATAAACATATTGATGATAGTGATGCATTGTAATGTTATGATATGTTATGAAACACATGAGATTTATTCATTGACCACAGAGCCAGCTATTATGAAAAGTTAAGGTAGCTGACGCCATAATTGCAACACTATAAAGTAAAGCCTTTCTTTTACAAATGCAAACACGTGGTCCGATACGCTCGGAAGAGATGTGAATGCATCTGGCCAGTTTTATTATCCTTATTATTATTATCATTTTCAGTCTTCGTAGGTCATGGACCTGTTACTGATTATAACTTTTCTTAGCCAGTTCATCTTGTCGCAACAATAACTAAGTGCGTGGGGAAGGTCACATATCAGGATCCAGTGTGTAATGGAATTTTTGCCAGTGTTTATCAAGTCTGTTTTTAAGAGTGTTTATGGTTGGAGCTAGGACCACTTCATCAGGTAGCTTGTTCCATGGGTTTACCACCCTGTATGTGAAGAAGTTCTTCCTCACCGCTCTCATGTCTTTTCTTCAAAGTTTCAAGCTATTCCCCCTGGTGTTGCCTTTCTGATCAATCTCTAGTGGACAAGGATCAGCTTGGTACAGTCCATGTAAGTATTTATAAGCTTCAATGATGTCCCCTCTTGCTCTCCTGCTATAGTTTTCAATCTTACCACAATAATTCTTGAACTGTGCAAGCTGAATCCTGCAACTGTATTGCCCTTTTTGCAGCAAACAGCGAATTTTTCTTATCCAATTGAATTAGAACTTAGAAGATTGCGTAGATAGACTGTGGACAAAGAATAAATAAAATAAAACAACAAAAAATAACACTTTGTTATGCCTGACGGTGGGGAGACAACAATCCATCCAGAGTAGAGAAAACAGCCATCGATGTTCCACTTCTGTCAGGAAAGCAAAGGGTTTGCTCTTGGATCCTTTTGCCATCCTCCAGAGGACTCCTTCATCTATAGTTTATTTTGTTACCATCAATTATAGAAGTTTGCTCATAATGTAGATCGGTAAAATTTGAAATCAGCCGTCATAGCATTAGGCCTTATGTCATATAACATGAAGTATCAGTTAATTACAGTATACTTGGAGACTTGAATGTGACTGATACATGTGTAGCTATAGAGCAAATCCTTACCGCAAATCCTATTAGTAATACACTATTTCTTATTTCAGATAAAATATACAATATACGTTATCCATAGAAAAACAATACATATATACACCATATATATAAATAAATAAAAACTACATTCCAAAGGTATTGAATGTGAAAGTAAAACTATTGTACATCTTAATAAAATTAGAGAAATAAAAAATGGACTAGAGGATCTATGGCAAATAGTTTTCACTATATAGCCACTCTATTATTCCGTTAATAAAACCAAATAATAATTTTCTGCTTATGACAACAAAACAATTGAGTATCATGTTAAAAGTCGTATTTTGCCTTCTTATTTCAAACAGAGATATAAAATTCCTTTATGGGCAACATTTAGTTTATCAAATAATACATTATTAAAATTGATCCATAAAGTTTTAACTTAAAAGTTATTGCAAAAAGATTTTAAGCGCTTTGACTTAACATCATAAGAACAATTACCAGATTTTTTATACATATTTTATTCCTTTACATACACAGCCTTTAAAAGTCTTTTTTATATCAAAATCATCATAACATTCATTTTTGATAATAACACCTTAGTATTTAATACAATTAGTAAAATTCAATATAAGGTTATCTAAATAAAAATCTGCTACTTTAAGAGTTTTCAAACATTTTGATCATGCAAGAGGTTGTTTTACATTATGACTAAGCTCAAATCCTTTGAATAGTTTGAACAAATGTTTGAAAGCTCTTGAAGAGGAGTGGGGAAAGGGACAATAAGAACACTGTCATCAGCATGAAATAAGTGATTGACTTTACAATTATTAAATACACAACCCATCGTACAATCATTTAATTCATTACGCAAGTCATCCATATGTACATTAAAGTAGTCAGTAGATAAAATATGGCTTTAGGGAGCTCCAAAAGTCACATAAAAATGAAATGAAAAACAACCAGGCCATTGGACATTATATTTGTGAAATATGTATAAATGTAAAGAAAAAGCAAAACAATTAAACAATGGCGACTTCTATCTACTAGTTTACAAAAAAAGATGCCAGTGGCTTGACTTATCAAACGCTTTGGTGGCATCTAAGAAACACAGATATATTGGGTTATTAATAGACTTATACCATTCAATATTTTGTGCAAAACTCAGTAGACAATTCCTGCTTGAAGCCAAATTTATTGGCTCTTGATAGGACCAGAGTACTATATCTATTGAGTATTAAGAATTCAAATAATTTAGAGACTATACATGTTACTGATAGAGGACTAAAATTTTCTTGATAAATAACATACTCATGTTTTTTAAATGAAAGGAATGATAATAGAATTTAAAATTTCTTCGGGTGAAAAATCATGAATAATCATAGCTTTTAAACAAAACTGAGTACAATTGCAATTATTATTAATAATAATAATTGGATTTTTATACTAACAGACCACTTAACGTGCTATAGCTAGTTTACATATATGTACATTAATTAATATAACACATTTTCAAAGCTAATACATTTATATACAGATACAGTTCAGTTCATTTTGTTTGTTCACTTTCCTACTTAATTAGTTACTAAACTTTCAAGCCTAAAGGTCAAATGCTGTTCTAAAAAGGTAAGTTTTGAGGTCTTTTTTGAAGTCATCAACATCTGTCAGTGCTCTTAGTGAATTTGGTATGTTGTTCCACAATTTGGGTCCAGCAATGCGAAAAGATCTTTCTCCATATGACGCACCACGCCGTAACCTGGAGTCCGGATAATACCCCGGGGTGCTGTGAAATGCACCCCCCGGCATGCCATGATGCCCCGGTTTCCCTGTGATATCTCTGTGTACTTGGTTACATAACAGGTTTTTACATGATCGCCTTATTTTAAGCACAATTATAAAAATAATATTGTACTCTCTATACACCCAAACGCAGTTTTACGTTCATTTTGAGGTGATTTTGAATGTTCTGGTGCAATTTTAATGATACAAACGACATACTAATCATCACGGCATGCCGGGGATTGATGTTGAAAAAAAAAACCATTAGCTTAAAAATGAATTTTTTATTATTTTCACAGGCCGCGGTATCACGGTAACCCGGGTTACGGCTTAGTGCATCATATCTTTGTCCTGGCTTTTCCTGCTGGAACAAGGTTTGCATTTGAAGATCGGAGATGTCTGGCAGGTAATGTAGGGTTTTATAATGTCTTGAAGGTACCTAGGATCTGTAAACTCATAACATGGCCTAAAATGACAACATTCTGACCAAAGTAGCTGCTCACGTCCCACACGGCATGGCCGCTGGTGGCACATTTGAAAAAATGAAATTCACTCTACATTCCACCTAGTCAAACTAAATGCACAATGTTGAAGTGTCCATGGAGAAGTTGGGTTCGTTAATAATGGTGTGCACAAACCTGTGTATGTGCGTTTCCAACCAGTTGCATTTGCGACGCGTTTTGCAACAGACAGAAAGGGTCTGGAGCCACGTTTTGCAACTAATGCAAAATGTAACCTGCAGTCTAGCAGATGTTTTTAGTTATTTTCTACATTACTAACACTCACACATATGCATTTGAGGGGATGTTGTGTATATTTCTTACCATTATCATATTGTTTAACATAATTAAATAATTTATTGACTTAGCATTAGAAGATGCATTTCATGCTATGTGAAGTCTACATCACAGCCACTTTTCATTATCAGCATAGATATATTTAGCAGTGCCATTTTACATCAAAATTAGGCTAATCGCCCTCACGTGTAATTGTGCTCTTCATGGACTCTTGGACTGACTGACTGGAGTCCGGATTATTATATCAGAATTTATGTTATACGAGCACACGGTGATAATTGACAGGATACTTGAGAAGGCAAGCGTGCTAGAATGTGATGATGGCTCCAGACCTACAATCATGTAATACTATGTCCCTTCCCTTTTGACGTCATGTTTCTAAAGGAGGCGTGTTGTAACTACATCCTGGTATTGAATTATGGGGGTTTGAAAGTGAGACGATGGGATATTTTTTGCGCAAATAGGCATACTCATCTGCCTCATACATGAATATATGCCCTATTGATATCAAACAGAATTCCCTTGTTAACACAATTGCAAATTCATAATTAAAGCCCTGGCGAATAAAACAACTGTGTGTAAAAGCCCTTTTATTTCATTAAATGCAACCAACGACATTAGGAACACATTGTATTTTCGTGTTTACACACATTATCAGTTTGTAAAACCATAAAATGAATAAAAACTCTTTTGTTCGTGCATATACAAGATGTAGTTACATCAACCACTCATGCCAACGTAAAAATGTTCTAAATATACCATTAGCATTCCAGAGTAATGTTTAAGAGAACGATATGTTACTGTTTATGTAAGCATGTGGTAATTATGTGGGACATTGTATGGAATTTTTAAAGCAGTTATCGGCCATGGGAATGTTAAAATTATAAACCCAACCCTATGAGCCCCAGCTTACGTATCCAGTTATAGGCAATTACGTATGGTCGCCACAGCCGCAAAATACATGTACTTGTACACCCTACAGAAGCAGATCCATTTTTTTTTTTTTAAAATAAGAGTGGGGATGGCGTAACAAATGGATTTGATGTATTTTTGGGTGCTACCATACACATGTACACCACATTTGTGCTTACGAAAAAATCAAGTTAAAATTTTCATCCCCCACTAGTTTTTTTAATACTTCCCGTTTTCCATGATAAATCGTAGCCCCCTCGTTTGCGCAAAAGCTCCTAAAACCCCATGGCGCAATAGAATGGGGGGGTGGGGGAGGGTGTGTGTGCGCGCGTGCGTGTGTGCGCGTGCGTGTCGCTCCTTCGTAAGTCTACCAACCCTGGATCTGCCAATGCCCTATATTACGATGATAGAGTACACTAACTAGTCTTCCGTGTGCTATAATATTATGCAAGTATTTATTACTATGAAACTGAAACACCCATGTGAAGCTTTGATTCCTTTCAAGGGATAGCCCAGTGTGAGCCCTGCATATACGTACATGATGAAGATAGTGGTGGACATTAAAAAACTATTTTTCACCCAAGCGCACGACACGATCATAGGATAGTAGAGTTTGAACCCCCCCACACACACACATTACAGGGCAGGTGGTCACTAGTGGTCATCTCTACTTGATAGAATGCTCTATAGCAATATAGACTAATGGGTGTTATTGTGTCTGGTGAAGTGTTTGCCATTGATTCACTAATGGGAATCAGGGATGACAATCGTGCTAGTCAAGTTATACTTGCGTGGTCTGGTTTGACTTCTGGTACAGTACAACTTTCTGACATCCCAGTTCTGTGACAATTGTATGTACAAATGTTAAAGAACCAAGTGATGTATCCCTGGTTTAACTGGGTGCTTTCTGATGAAAGCTGCAGAAAAAGGTTTAAAACTGAGGATACGTGTTCAACCTTACTAATAGAGTGTTGCTAAAGTATGGAAGTACACTTGTGTAATACTGTTACTCCCTGGTTTTACTGTAGTCAAACTAGTGTGCACAACATCAGAAGTGAAATCCAGTGTACAATTTACTGTCTCTAGGCAACAAACACACTCACAGACAACTATGAAGTTAACTATGAAGTTAACGATAATGTTCTCACTTCATTTCGTGTGGGGGGGGTGGGAGTGGGGGTGGGGGGTTACGGATGTGCCACAGAATAAGGGGTACCTTTTTGTCCTATCTGATCCATTATGCTGTTGGGTCAATATTTCTCCATTCAATATATTTTGGGTCATAATTTATAAAAGATTCCGTATATTTTGGGTTCACATATTTGACAGTGTCATGCAAATATTGATAAATCATTATATTACTAGGAAATAAAAATGTCTTTGCTTTAATTCACATCATCCTTTAGTAACAATGTGACAGAAAATTTTCAAATAAATTATGTGTTGATAATGACATTATATTTTGGGGTACTCGATCAGACCTTCATTATATTTTAGGTATGTTATCTACGGCGGTGGCACTAGGTACTGATCCCGGCTGCACACGCGTACCATTTTGGGGGCTACACCCCTCCCCCGCGATCATATAAAATGGAAACTAAGGGAGGGTCACAAAATACAGAGGAGGGGGCGTGAAAGAGAAATGGGGGGGAATCATGGTGCTCTAGGGGGGCGCAAGAAAAATAACATGTAGGCTAGCGGGGGGGGTGCATTTTTTTCTAATACTAACATTCTAAAAATTTACGCGCTTTTGTCACGAATTTGGGACAAAGAATATCATGAATTATACTAGTATAGCTGATAGCAGTTACTACCATTTATCATTTAACTTTAGAACACAAATAACATTATTAAATCTGCAAGATTTTATTCTCTATACAATCAGTAACATATTCAGCATGACATGGCTTAGTCTTTCCATTCTATTGCAGTATCAGCAGTGCAATGTTTCTCAGCAGCCTTCTTTGCAGTCTGTCTTCCCTTCTTTTGTATCTTGCACTCCTTCTGCCTCAGCTTGATCATTTTATTCTCTAAAACTCTTAAATCCATTGCATTGAACTTCTGTTTGATTATACCAAATAAATATTTTACATTATTAGCATACTGATACGCAGGGAATTACTCTTATACTCGCCAACTTGCAAATTTCAAGTGATTAATCCATTTGGCGACTGGGGTTCAATTTACACCTGCCACTTTGGAGATTGCCTTTTCTATCACGTTTTGGGCGAGCACACTTGAAAATTAAGCCGCCAATCAGCGTGGATTCGACCCTTTCTCACTTACATTTGGTGACACGACAGCCTTTGTATCATTGCAATAATTTGCAGCTTAGCACAGATAAAATTTTTCCATTCATCAGAGCTATGTGGCCAACGGTAAACTGCCATAATTTCCATAGAAATGCACATATTCATCTTTTCACCAGAATGTGAAGAAACCATTTCAGTTTACCCCATTCCTGATTTCTGCAATGGTTTGAAACCAACCATCACATTTCCAATGCTTAGAAGAAGCTCTATACAGTTCGCTGGGAATGTGGTTTTTTTCAACAATAGCGTCGAAGTAAATGCATCTCGGTAATAAGAAAATAATTAAAAATACCTAATATCTGTTTTGGTAATGATTTATATATCATGATAAGGCTGAAGTTGTTAGGAACACGAATATGTATTTATTATTAAAATTGAACAATTATACATTTAGTCCCATGTGCGCATAAAATGGCACCCGGTAAGTATAAATTAATGCTGTTTAATTAAACCTCTTTTTATTGTCTTAAAACAAAATAACACCAGAAAAATAAAATTGTGCACACGATTCCTTTTATGGTTATACATATAGTTATCTAGTTTTAATTATGATGACACCACTGTTATACCCCAAACGAATGACTTGCATGACAAATCTTTTGACACCCAAACATGTAAAATGACCTGGCCAGTTTAGGCTGATGTGAGGGGCCCGTGGCCAGTTTCGGCCGGTTTTAGGGAAGATGGGGTACTCAGGCTAAGACAGTGACATGCAGGGAAAACAATGACCAATCAATATGTATTAAAGTTAACATGTAAAATAATAACATTGAATAAAAAACATGATCTAAGGTACCCCATTTCATAAAAAACTAATTTTCTCAGAAAAAGAATGCACCAGAGAGCATATAGAGACATCCATTTAAAAAAAATTCTGGAGGAGCATGGCCCCAGACCCCCTAGCTATACTTACTGTCTATGTCACTTGCAGCCGTGCCTTCGGCGCTCACTTCCAAGGTCCCACCTTTGACGCTACCCTTTTAAATTTGGCTAGTGCCCTTTAAATATCCGGCCACTAATAACATTAGGCTAGTGCTCCTGTTACTGCTCCCCAAACTAGCTAGAGGAGTTTGAAATTAGAGTAATTCCCTGTGATCACAAATCTGCTGGTGTTCTTTCATCATTTCGAATAACTTATTGATGTATATGACCGCCTTTTTGCTCCCGAATTTTCCAGCTGTAACAGCTAAATCTTCATTTTTTCCCCTTTACCCCCAACTTGGTGTCATCTATTGATATAGATAAAGCTTCTATCTCATCTATAGCTTTATCACCGGGTAGGTGGTGTCCCTGCATAGGATGTTTTGGTGTGATTTTTTATCCCAGTTCTGTCTTGATAGTATGCGATAGAATAGATAATAATGGGACGGGGGGGAACATACAATGTGCCAAGGGGGGGGCATGAAAAAATACTGGCATGGCGAAAGGGGGTCGTGAAAAAAAATTGTCACGAAAACTATTTCTCTTCACGCCACCCCACTCTGTATTTAATGACCATTCCCTAATCAATGTAAAGTAAAAGTACCCGTGGATAAGACCATCTAACAAAACTTTTGAAGCGCTTTCGAGCTATGGCCATTTTGAGTAGTATATTGCTGTTAAGTACAATTTCCCACACTATTTGTAATGCAATGTTACGAATGCGTTTCTTCCCACTTTCTACCCACTGCCTACTTTTTCTCCCAAAGAGAAACCCTTTCTCCCCAATTCCTCCCTATGTCTCCCCTGGATAAACCCAACCCTGTCTTACTGTCTTTGCAATAACTATTTCATTTCTTCACACTCCCCTGTTCATTAATCTCTTATATGAGGGTGCCGATGCCCTTATATTGGTTAGTGGGAAATGGCCTCAAAATTAAGTGGGATGTGGGAAATTGGCAAAAATTAAGTGGTTAGTGGGAATTTGGGCAATTAAGTGGGAAGTGGTAAAATTGCCAAAATCAAGTGGGAACAAATTCTAATTTTAGTGGGAAACTATAAAAAATGCTCGAGTGGTGGGCATGCACGTAAATTTATAACAATTTAAAATTGGTCGTTATAATATCATGTCATTTTTTGTAAAAGTAAACAAAATGTTCATTAAAAGTACGCATTTTAGTGGGAAATGAAAAATATTAAGTGGGAGACAGGAACCCCCCCCATCTAGACCATCTTATATACAAACCGCAAATAATTAGGGGAAAGCCAAACCACATTATTTGATGTATTTACTGGGTGAGAAGCATTCTAATTCTAAAAGCAAATCTTCCTTTAAGAATACACATATTGATGATAGTGGTGCATTGTAATGTTATGATATGTTATGAAACATACGAGATTTACTCATTGACCACAGAGCCAGCTATTGTGAAAAGTGAAGATAGCTGACACCACATTGCAACACTATAAAGCAAAGCTTTTCTTTCACAAATGCAAACACGTGGTCAGATACACTCGCAAGAGATGTGAATGCAATCTGGCCAGTTTTCAATCTTATCACAAGAATTCTTGAACTGTGCAAGCTGAATCCTGCAACTGTATTTCCCTTTTTTCCAGCAAACAACAAATCCATCCAGAGTAGAGAAAACAGCCATCGATGTTCCACGTCTGTCAGGAAAGCAATCTTGCCATCCTCCAGAGGACTCCCTCATCCATAGTTAATTTATCGGTAAAATTTGAAATCAGCCGTCATAGCATTAGTCCTTATGTCATATAACATGAAGTATCAGTTAATTACAGTATACTTTGAGACTTGAATGTGACTGATACATGTGTAGCTATAGAGCAAATCCTTACCGCAAATCCTATTAATAATACACTATTTCTTATTTCAGATAAAATATACAATATAAGTTATCCATAGAAAAAACAATAAATACATACACCATATATAAAATAAGTAAAAACTACATTCTAAAAGTTATTGAATGTGAAAGTAAAACTATTGTACATCTTAATAAAATTAGAGAAATAAAAAAATGGACTAGAGGATCTATGGCAAATAAGTTTTTCACTATATAGCCAGCCTATTATTCCGTTAAATAAAAAAATAATAATTTCTGCTTATGACAACAAACAATTGAGTATCATGTTAAAAGTCGTATTTTTGCCTTCTTATTTCAAACAGAGATATAAAAATTTCATACACATGCCATAGTTTATCAAAATAATACCACAGACCTTAGAATGAACAGACTGGAAACTCGGCAAAAGCATGTAACAAAACTGCGTGTCTGTTCTCCCGTGTTAACTTTTACTGTCATGCTGCTGTGCTCTGTTACAGCTGAGTATGCAATGCGTGACTCTGTTATCTCTCCCTTTTATTGATTTCCTGAGGAATTAAATTGTGCCACAGACCTTACAAACAGATTCATTCTAAGGTCTGTATTTTCTCTTCTATTTTTTATTTACTAACAAAATAACAGTTATTAATCAACATCCATTGAACTTCTATTAAAATCATTGGTGATGGGAAGCTAATTTTGACTAATTAAGTTTTAAAATGATGAAATAATAACTAAAATTTTGAGTATGGATAGAACATACTTCTATAGATTATACATATATTAATAACATATTTTTAAGATTGAGGTATGGATTGAAATATTAAGCAAGTCCTACCATGCAGCCAATCGCGTTTGACAGTGACACTATGCATAAAGCCTAGACTAAACATTACTAGCACACCATCAGGGAAATAATGGCCATTTGACTTTCAAAGCTTAATTTTTAAAGTGTTATACTAAATTTTTATAATTGATATGCTTGGAAACGCATACATCCGTAGAGTATACATATATTAATAAACATTTTTGGGTGAGATGTGGATTGATATTCAATAAAAATCTACTTTTACATTCAGTATCTTTTACCAAACCCGCTTGAAGTGATGTTGTGGCTGCCAAATTGAACATCGAGAAGATGCACATTTGGGTCATCAAAGTTTAATAATGAAATAATATCAACTGTTTTATAGTTGGAGACGCATATTTCTTCCAATTATGAATATTAATAGAATATTTTAGGTGGAGTATGGACTGGGATATTAAGCAAAAAGTCTACTAGCAGGTTTTGTGGCTGTCATTTTTGGAAGTGTCATGTCAGTTATGCAGAAAGGAGAGAAGCTGATCAAGAAAATTTATTACAGGACGGCATCACCATAATGCATTAATTATGAGAAAAAATAAAAGTTTGATAACAGACAGTGTACTTTCTTGTTTTTCTTGATATAAATAATAATAAATATGTTGGGCAGCAAAGATAGCATTACATCTATTGTATTACAGTTAATTAAAATCCACCATAAATAATGCTTTATATTGCAACTAGTTTCATTAATTAAAATGTGCTTCAATTTTTTTTTTTAAATTCATGGAGTTGAGCATGCAATCTATAGAATATATATAATAATAAAAATATTTTTGAGTGAGGTATGGAAGGGAGATATTTAGCAAAGTCTACTGACTGTTTGCTTCCCCCACTCGCTTCGTTTTATACTGTGAAAATGCTAGATCTAGTGGCTTGGAGGTAGTCCTTTAAAATAAAGCGCACAGACCTTAAGGATGAAGATAATCTGTTATTACATAATAATCACGATGAAAAATATGGTAACATTAAAAAACAACAATGATAAATGTGTTCCAAATATGCAAACATTCTAACACGGAGAACAGCACACGGCTGTTACATTTGCTATAAGGTTGTATAGCAGCAGCCTGAAAGCTTTCCTGTCTGTTCATTGTAAGGTCTGTGATAATACATCATTAAAAATTGATCCATAAAGTTTTACCTTAAAAGTTATTGCAAAAAAAGATTTTAAGCGCTTTGACTTAACATCATAAGAACAATTACCAGATTTTTTTTATACATATTTTATTCCTTTACATACACAGCCTTTTAAAAGTCTTTTTTTTATATCAAAATCATCATAACATTCATTTTTGATAATAACACCTTAGTATTTAATACAATTAGTAAAATTCAATATAAGGTTATCTAAATAAAAATCTGCTACTTTAAGAGTTTTCGAAACATTTTGATCATGCAAGAGGTTGTTTTACATTATGACTAAGCTCAAATCCTTTGAATAGTTTGAACAAATGTTTGAAAGCTCTTGAAGAGGAGTGGGGGAAAGGGACAATAAGAACACTGTCATCAGCATGAAATAAGTGATTGACTTTACAATTATTAAATACACAACCCATCGTTACAATCATTTAATTCATTACGCAAGTCATCCATATGTACATTAAAGTAGTCAGTAGATAAAATATGGCTTTAGGGAGCTCCAAAAGTCACATAAAATGAAATGAAAAACAACCAGGCCATTGGACATTATATTTGTGATATATGTATAAATGTAAAAAAAAACAAAACAATTAAACAATGGCGACCTCTATCTACTAGTTTACAAAAAGATGCCAGTGGTTTTGACTTATCAAACGCTTTGGTGGCATCTAAACACAGATATATATTATTAATAGACTTATACCATTCAATATTTGTGCAAAAACTCAGTAGACAATGCTTGAAGCCAAAATTTATTGGCTTTTGATAGGACCAGAGTACTATATCTATTGAGTATTAAGAATTCAAATAATTTAGAGACTATACATGTTACTGATAGAGGACTAAAATTTTTTTTGATAAATAACATACTCATGTTTTTTAAATGAAAGGAATGATAATAGAATTTAAAATTTCTGGGTGAAAAATCATGAATAATCATAGCTTTTAAACAAAACTGAGTACAATTGCAATTATTATTAATAATACTAATTGATTTTTCTACTAACAGACCACTTAACGTGCTATAGCTTGTTTACATATATGTATTAATTAATATAACATATTTTCAAAGCTAATACATTTATATACAGATACAGTTCAGTTCATTTTTGTTTTGTTCACTTTCCTACTTAATTAGTTACTAAACTTTCAAGCAAAGCTGAAATGCTGTTCAAAAGGTAAGTTTTGAGGTCTTTTTTGAAGTCATCAACATCTGTCAGTGCTCTTAGTGAATTTGGTAAGTTGTTCCACAATTTGGGTCCAGCAATGGAAAAGATTTTTCTAATAGACTTACGCCATTCAATATTTTGTGCAAAAATCCCCGGCATGCCATGATCCCTAGTTTCAAATATTGTGTACTTGGTTACATAACAGGACAAAATGATCGCTTTATATTTTAAGCACAATTATAAAATAATATTGTACTCTCCTTATACACCCAAACGCAGTTTTTGCTCATTTTGAGGTGATTTTGAATGTTCTGGTGCAATTTTAATGATCAAACGACATACTAATCATCACGGCATGTTTTGATGTTGAAAAAAAATTAGCTTAAAAATGAATTTTTTATTATTTTCTTCAGGCCGCGGTATCACGGTAACCCGGGTTACGGCTTAGTGCATCATATCTTGTCCTGGCTTTTCCTGCTTGAACAAGGTTTGCATTTGAAGATCGGAGATGTCTGGCAGGTATGTAGGGTTTTATAATGTCTTGAAGGTACCTAGGAGCTTAAGCTTATAATCACTATATTTAATATGCTCACTATAGAGGTTATCAAAGCCACATGCTTTACCACGCTTCAGTTGTTTAATACCTACTATGACATCTGCTATTGTTGAATTCAGAAACTTCCTTCCAAAATTGTTATTTTTTTCTATCATTTTTTAATAATAGTTTGTTCGCCAAATTGGCAGCAAACCTTTTGCTATTGATTTTATTACAATTACATAAGGTAAGTTTCATATTCTCAAACAAAATACCACATCTAGGTTTACAATTGTCTTCCCATGTGATATAAACTTCTCTAGCATCTTCATGAGATATCTTACAATAATCATTCCATCCAGGTATAGTTTAACGTTTTTCTTATTATAGCGAAGTTAACACTCGCTGGAGTCTTATAAACACTTCTTGTTACCAATGTAGGGTATCACAGCAAATTCATTAATGAAACAATACTAAATGAATAAATCGTTTCACCATACAACCAATCTATTCAAAATCTGTCAATATGCATCTATTTTTCATATATTCCTTTTTTGGTTGACAATCTACTCAAGGTGAAAAATAACCATATGACCATTATTACCAGACTGCTAATAACTTTTGTCTTTGTCTTTGTCTTGCTCTGTGCCATCTGGCTGTGGCTTCTGCAGGCTGGCAGTCAGTGGGCGGTCACTCAGTTCTTTGGGCAGGTCCAGATCACACGGCTCCCACTTCTGTGTCCGAATGTTGAAGCTTTCAGACCCATGGCGGCTCCACTGCAAATTTCCCTGGCTATAAGTATCACATCCAACAAGTATTATTTTATCCTTGTAGATAAACGATGGACCAACATGCACATGGCTTGTGCTTTTGATGTCTTGCCAGTTATTTGTGGAGAAATCATATGTTGCACAGCAACGCTGGATGCCCCCAAGAAGGTAGAGCTTGCAACCATGGCCATGTAAAACAGCTCCAGACGCACCAGTGACTGGTGCTGTCATCTTCTTTTGCCATTCAGACTGCTTTGATCCCTCTACTTCTAAGCTCTGCAAGGTCACAGTGTGAGCAGGATTGGCAATTACCCAAAGCCTACCAAGCATATCAGCACATAGTGGGTCTTGTGCATTCTCCAGCATCTCTTTTTCTGGTCTCCAGTTTTTTCCATCATATCGAAAGCAAAGTTTGTCTTTTCCTAATGCAAACAGTTGGTTAGATACACTTGCAAGAGATGTGAATGAATCTGGCCAGTTTTCAATCTTATCCCAAGAATTCTTGAACTGATCAAAGCTGAATCCTGCAACTGTATTTCCCTCTTTCCAGCAAATAACGAATCCATTCAGAGTAGAGCAAACGGCCATCAAGGTTCCTCTTTTGTCAGGAAAGTAAGATTTCTGCTCTTGCCAGCTTCCAAAGGATTTCATCACCCATAGTTTATTTTTGTTACCATCAATTATAGCAGGTTGTAATGTGTTGAGACAATAGCCATCCCCATCCTTATCCTTGGTAATAGAATTTGCCCATTCTCTCACATCTGTATTACATATCACTTCAAAGCGTGGGTCTCTACTAACAAGTCCTGTAGCCTCCGGACTTAAGCAGAGAATCTTAACTCGTAAGGGACAATAGGTACAAATCTTCTGCTGTATTCGACAGAACTGGCTACGAAACTCATCCAAGATATGGACGCTCATCAAAATGATCGTGACTTTCGCCTTGTTCTCACACTGTTGGTGATGGATTGATTCTTTATGATGACAACATCCATGGAAAAAGCGTTCAAGGTTTTCTTGTAAAGTTGGATCGTCAGGAGCATGGCACAAGAATACATGATCAAAGCTTTTGAAAAGTTCTCCTTTGTAGCCATCTAAGAGTTTTATACAACACTGCCACATTGCTTCGTGATCAAATACTGACATAGCACTAGTATTCAAAATGAGAGTCTTCTCTGGAATAATGATTTTTTCAACATTGCATTTTTCTGTGTCACAAAATTGAATCAAATCTATATGTTGTGCTTTTCTTTTATTTTGTTTATTTCTGACAGAAAGAGTTTTTTCTTTGCGGCATGTTAGCATCATATACCTTGTGTTTTTTGCCATCAATAACTGGAATGACACGAAAATCAATGTCATTAGATATGAAGGTGTAGCTATCACAGAAGCATTGAGCAAATACTATATCCAGACCGAATAGATTGCTATGATGATCAGTTTTCTGGCGTTCATATATAGCTTTTATGTCATCAAGAGCTTCATCTAGTGGCTTTCCTTCTTCAACGTCAGTGACGCACAAGCCTTCATGCTGTGTAGAACTATGTCCATTAAATACAATCCTTCCTCTCCATGGGGTGCTGTGATTCTGCATCAAGAATGTGTCAATATAACTTTTTATTTCACTCCAGGTTTCACAACTTTGGTAGTTTTCTACAACACCATCTCGTATTCTACGATACTTTTCTATGTAAGCTTTGTTTTCCAGTTCTCTTTCTTCACACTCTTCTTTGCTTTTACCTAATCCCAACAACAGAATATTGCTCGGCGGCAATTTTGGTGTTTCTTGTTTCATAGTTAATGTGGTTTTATTGCTTCCCATGAAAAACTCATCCATGGGATGAGATGGATTATCAGGACCTTGTTCAGATGGTTTATCGCTGTTTTTGGAGCTATTGGAATCTGTGGAATGGGCTTCACTTGAATCCTCCGGCTCCACTCCGCCGGGGATAATCGTTCCTCTTACTATTACATTTATAAAAACATCACTTGAATCAACATGAAGAACTAGCTTGCATATTGGTGTGTACAGATGGTCAGACTTTATCATTTCATTAAGTGTGTCTGTCAATTCTTGTATACTAATATCTAATACTGGCTTTGGGTGCACATGCTCATCGCAAGGAATCCATAACGTAAGGATGCCACAATGACTGTTGAGTTGCTCTTAGTAAAAGTTCTTTGATATTCTGGCCTGTAACATACGGAACTAACTTGCAATTGATTCTGAACCTGGTTCTATGTTTCTGATACTGTAGGACATTATGACCATAATTTGAACCTGACGGTTGTTCTTGAAACACAATGACATGTTCTACACTAAAATTGATGGCGCAGTCAATGTATGCTCTTGCTTCTTCTACGGCAAAACTTTCAATGTCTTCAACGGTAGATTCCCCATTGAGGAACTCGTGAACCACACCAGATGCAATCGCGTCACTGTAACTGTAGGGTGAGTTGGTAAGTATAGTGGTCAGTTTCTCTGTGTAGTTGTTTTTCATTGAGTTGTAGATGTCAAATTCAGTTCCACCTGTCCAGTCAGCCAGCGATTCAGTGGATAGATGGACAGAACTGTTTGAATGTCTGACGGAATGTAGGGATTTGTTAATCAGGAAGGGAATTTCATTAGAAATTTCTACAATGGACACAATGACTGGGTCTGCTGTGTGATTCCTTAGAATGCGTTGAATGCTTTTACAATAATTGAGAGCTTCACCTTGTGGAATAAATATTTTTGCAAAAATATAATCGTTTATATTTTTTTCAAGAAAGTCATCAATTGACTCAACATCTTTTGATTCTTGTCGGTGCTGGCTATGGTACATTGTGTCAAGGAACATCAATTCAAGCTTATGGTCACTCATGTTAACAAACCACGTCTCAGTTATCAACTTCTTATATCTTTCGAGCGCATCGTCAATCACCATATTCTCATCCATACGTTGGGAATTCGGGTTATGCTTTAATATTTCAGTATCAGGATCAAGACAACAATTTGCGGCATCTCTAGACACTTTCTGGCTGTAGAAATACGGCTCATTTTGGAAAGCATCTTCGAAGATTTCGAAGTACTCTTTCTTGATGCCACTTATATACTCATATTCCCCTTTAAATGATGTTGTTATAAAATCAGCACCCGAAATGGTCTCCTTTATTATTTGTATAGAAGCTCCACTATTATGTTTGTACAAATGATAAATATTTAAGTTCATGAGCAGTCCTGCGCATTGTGTATGATTAACTGTCATCGCATGCCAGAAGGGAGTGTGGCCGAATTTATCCTTTATATGAGGATCGCCACCAGACTTTAAGAGATGCCGGATACACTTTTCTCTTCCGTTTCTAGCTGCTTTTGTTAGTGGGGTTCTGTCCCAGTAATCCAGACAGTTTGGGTCAACACCTGAAGCAAAGGCAATTGTAGTCTAATCATTGTTATTCTATCATACAGGGATTCCTATTCAAGTTGTTCTAATCATACACCTAGAGATTAATCTATTACTGCAACAGTCATGCTCTCACCAAAACTTGTATTAATGATTAGTGATTCGTCATCCTCATCAAATCAATTTAGTACCAATGTAAATGTACACAATTCACTGTTATCATGCTTGGGCAGCTTAACATTATATCAGATCATTGGCATCATTGTCAAGCTAGTGACCTTCTCACATCTTTGCATAGCCTCCAAGATTTTACTGCCGTTGCCTTTGTTGTTCATCATACACATCAGTTATCACTCACCTGATGTGTACCTATTCATCCTGTAGGTATCATTGACCCACAGAGACCAGAGTTGTGAAGAAATATCTACTTGTTTTTCTTGCACTTTCGTGATATCACTGCCCGAATTTGTTGAATAATGCGCAAGGTTACGTGGAGATGTAGGTTTCTCTCGGGAGTTTATCATGATCATTATCATGATGATGATTAGTTGTAAAACATATATTTTATTGTATTGTACTATCTTATAAACTATATGTGACCTAATGGGTACAAACCTCTCGTTATCAGTTCCTGGACTCTTGCAACATCGCCTTCTTTAGCTGCTTTGTGGAGCTCTAAAATATCATAAAACATGTTTTAATAGCATAAGGTTTAAGGTCATTGACTGGTAAGCCAGAGGGAGTGGGTTGAATGGGGTATATATTTTAGGTGTATACAAATTCTTATACGTATCGTATAAGATCAATCATTCAATCATTGCTTTGAAAGCAAAATAAAATTAGTTAACAATTTCATGTGTTTTACATTTTATCTAAACCAGGTACAGGGTAAAGCATTTCAGAAAACTCAAGCTATGCTATAACATTGATTGTGAGCATAAATGAATTCGTTTTTCTTTTGTCATTTAGATTAGTTTTCTTTTTTAAAACAACAACAACATATTTTGAAAGCTGGGCCGGGGAATGGAATTGTTTGGCTAACCTTCGTCAGATGTCAGAGATTTTGCATTATCTTCCTCCTGTGCCAGTGTCACATCTGGAAGACAGCTAGACTGTGTAGTTGCAATGTAAGTTGAGCTATGTACTAGATCTAAGCATCTAGAAATATTATTGCCAATTGAACAATAGTAACACTAATTATATTAGATACCTTACAAATACTATTATTGACTGTGTCTTGTACACCCGAAATATTTTTTAAGGACCGTGATTTGTTCTCAAGTGTAAAACTTATATTTATGATAAAAAATGTTTATTAAATCATAGAGTTCTTTAATATATCTTACATCACATCTAAAAAGATAAGTTGATTCCCTATCTGTATCGAAGTATGTCTGTTAATCAGCAAACAACATCAGACAATGTAAAAATAGAGATTTTGCTGAATACTAAACAAAATCCCATAAAATACTAATAAAGAACTCCCATGTGGCCAAAGATCTTTATTTTAAGTATATTGTATATAATATCATAATGTTTAAGTACACTAAAAACAAAAACTGGAATCCGGTTCCTACAATAAAGAATTGTTTTTTCCACTATTGGCTCGACACAATGCAACCGGATATTTTGAGTCCCATGACAGACATTACATTAGGATATTATACAAAACGTAAGGATGATTTCCTTATTTCTTTTTTATTTAGAAAATCTGATTGCGGCATGACAAATAACTATGTGATCTGTCCAGCACAAGTGAAATGATCGTAGTTGGCCAGATGAGAAAGTTCTGAAGACCTACATGTAATCAAAACTACATGCAGGTTTTGGCAACTATATGCACCCCCTTGCCTCTTACCTTTAACACCTACGCCCCTTTTTGAGGCCCCTCCCAGATCTTCTGATTTTCTTTTTCTGCCATAACCTGATCCATCTCTAGTTGCATCCTGCGACTCAGCTCCACTGTTTATTTTGTCTGCTATACCCAGTTCTGGAATTTTACTCAAGGATGTACTATAAATGAAAAATATGCAATATAAAAGTAACTATTTCTTAGTTTATACTATTTTGATGGTACTGAATCATAAGATCTAAACTTTTATCTTACCGGACATTTCATCTTTCGTGATGTCCTTAAACATTTCCTGTACAATCCAAATAATGCTATTAAACTATGTTTCTTACCTCTCTCTGATGTAGGAAAGAACGGTACAATTTCCTTGTCTAATGGTTTTTCATCTGTAAATAAGTGTAATGATTTAGTAATGTGATTGAAATTGACAGTACCGATAGCGGAGGCAAACAACATGCATGCACGACAAATGCTTCCAAAAATCATCTTCTTTAATAATCTGTTTTTCAAACATAAATTTATATATATATAGGGCTTAAGATGACCATTAGTTAGTTATAATTAAATGATTTGTTTAAAAGTGTTTTTTCAAATCTTAACAAAACTAAATCTGTCAAATTATAGATCTAGCACCTAAGCTGTTTTTCAGATCCAAGTCTCCCTGTAATGTTGACTCCAGCAGTACAGTCTTATCTATAGAGGTACATGAGAACCCCCAATTAAAATGGCCAAAAATATCTATTTAGGCTGAGTCCATGGGTGCTGTTGTAAATACATGTTGTCATAGAACACTTTACTCATTGTATAAAGCTACAGGCACCAAGCCTCTTAGTCTATGCCAGACCTGAACAGTCTAGAGACCAGGACAAGCTCTGAGATATAAAGGCTTGCAAACGTGTAGAGAGGCAGTCAATAAATGGATCCAACTAGAGCCCTACTCTTATGTCAAAACCACACATGACAATATGTTTCTTGTAAATCAAGACTGTGGGTTCCAAATTCATATTTTGATGGCTCATATAATTCATTATTATCATATATGGCACTACCTTGCAAGCTTGCTCCTAACGAACATATTTTGAAACCATATGACCATGTTCCTCCCATCCCATCACTGTACTAAGTGGAAAAACATTAGGAAATATCTACAATAAATTACCGAAAAAAGACTATGGAACATGCACATTTTGGTATTATCAAATGTGGTAGAATTACCATCAGATTTGTCTCAAAAATGAACTCAAACAAATTAACAAGCCAGTCCTGTGTTCCACAGGTGCCTCCCTATTACAAAAGTTAATTCTAGAGAATAATAGTATGTTATATATGTATTGTGTTACTACAAAATTCCATTTGAAGCGATCCATCTAAAGTTGTGGTTTTTTTCCAAAAAATAAAGTATCCTTGATTATTACAAAAACAACCAGATTGCATTGTTATTATAGCTGTTTTACTTATCTTTGAATATGCTTTTAGTTTCAAAAGTTAAAAGTCACTAAGAAGTTTGTCATTTTTGTTTACTGAATCTTTGTGTTTTAGACGTAACTGAGGGAATCGCATTCCCTAGTTATAATAAAAATCTTTAATTAACATGGAACTAACCTTTGTTCTCATATGACACTTCCTTCCAATGATCATCACTTTTAATTATATCTCTGCTATCTGGAAAAAAGATTGTCAGTGTTTTAAGATGTTATATTTTTGTATACATTGAACTAAGTGGTTGTATTCAAGAAAGTAGCCAGAATATTATGTTGCGAGTTCATATATGTACATGCTCAGGATTACAAATAAGTCATACCACGTTATTTCGAAATGTTTTGAAAATGTGTTTGATGGGTTTATTTCACTGTCGTTCTTCAAAAGAAATGAAAATCAAGAATAGTCAGTATTAGACCAATGCTATGTTACTATATCTTTATTTATATTTTGAGAAAGTACTTGTGTTTGGAAAAAGACCTAGACACTAAACAAGTGGTGAAGCTCCTTCCTGCTTGTATGTGGCGGTTTACACACCAATGAAGGTGACATATACTTGCCTTGCCTAATTTCCCTTCGGTCTATCACATTGTCTCTCTCCCAGGTCTCGGCCATATCCTTCGCACTGACACCCTCTACAGGAGTCACATTGGGGTCTGCACCAGCATCCTCGAGTTGCTTAGCAAGTTGGGAGTCATTATGGAAGCGAGCCCAGAAGGAGAGGGTGTGGTTAGCTTTTTTATTGCGAACATTCGCGTCTGCTCCCTTGTTTAGCAGCAATTCAGCACATTTTGTCTTTTTATAGCGGATGGCATAAATAAGCGGGGTGCGATTGAACTGATCACGTATGTTAGGGTCAGCTTTGGCGTTGAGGAGGCACTCGATGCACTTTTCGTGGCCCTTCATTGCTGCCTTGGTCAAGGCGGTCCGGCCGAAAGCATCCTGGCAGTTGGAATCAGCACCTTAACATATATGGCAATAAATAGTGACTGACTGATGGTTGATTCTTGTTGATATTGATAAAATAAAGAAAACAAAAACTAACAAACAAGGCATATCATGATAAATGTTATGTCAATTACGCCGCAATCCAAAATAAAAAAAAATAAATCTAAATTTAGTTTCCCACCATCAAGACGACCACATGGAGGAAATCAATGCTTTAGTTTATAGACATGCTCCTGGCAAAACTTTGTCATTATTATTGATTTCCACCTCTTATTGACATTAAATAATTATTAAATTATTTTTGAACTGTAAATATTCCTAATAAGTAAAATGTTAAGACATATATAAAACTTATAATTAGGTGGTTTAAAAGCACATAATTCATTTTGCTTCATTAACGATCTACAAGCACATCCAAGATCAACACTTAGGAGGAAGATCTAGATCACCATCTTGATCTGCATGGGAGCAGCTTCTTCCCGCTTGTGTGTGATTTTGGGATTAATATGTAATATATTGTTTAATGAATATAAAAATTGAAAATAGCAGGCCTACTGTTGGTAAAATATTTTTACAGTTACCCATTTTACATCGAAAGTATGACTGTAATGTTAAAAAAGAAATGTTGGTTCTGTCTATTATAACAATATAATCCATGGGGAATATGTTTGTGACAAACCTTTTTTGTAAATCAATTCCTGTATTCGTTTGACCTTTCCTTTCCTAGCAGCGTCATGGAGCTCTGAAAAAATTACATACCATATTAAACGATGGTATTTTGTATGATCATCTTGTATGATGATTATGATTTCTCCTAGCAATATCATTTTACACAAATCTATTTCATTATCCGAGAAGTTCCCTATGGTAACAAAACCTGATCTTGATATGTCGTTTGCAGAAATCATTTCTCAAGATTCACGAAACGAAACAATTTTGAAAGGAAATTTGCCTATCCTAAGATCGAGATAATGACCCTTTGGCCTGTTATATTATCATTCTATCATTTGCAATGCTTCATAGACACGACTCAGTTTGACTAGGTAAGAACACTTGGTGGGAATATCACAATTGAGCCAGCTTATTTCAATAATGTGAAGTGATCAAATATATGCTAGAAAATTCAGCCTAAACGAATGCTCTGAATCCAACGGTGGTTTTTAAAATGTTAGATACCCTATCGTATTTATAAATTAAAAATAATATGAATATTTAGGAATGGGAATTATAGATATTCACATGGAATCCACTGTCATGATTGAGTGTGTACACTAAATTGTGGTGGTTATATTGAGCAATGTGACCATATCTTCTAGTATCCTTATTTGTTTTGTTCTAAAATGACTAATCGTAATAATGTGTCCAGAATTGACAGTGAATTTTGAAAAGTAAATTGCCCCTGCCCATATAAGGCTGTCTCTAGCATGAGGCTACGTACCTTCGCCCATGTCGATGGCCATGTTTCTTCACATCATCAGCATTCAACAACCCTGTAAATATAATGTAAGTGTACATATACTGGTAGGTCCAGGTTTTCAGAAGAGGTGGAAGCACTAACACTGGATTTCAGGGATGCAAAAAACAACAAAGCTAGCGAATTATATGCCAAAAGCATAATGAAAATGAAGATTTTGAGGAGATAAAGGTTGGATCTGCCTATGTAATTGTGCTTGGTTAAATTGAAAACCCCCGCAACATATAATCAGACGACGACATCCACACATACACCAATTATTGGCAGCATTCTTGTCACACTATACTATCTGTACTAAATTGACAGGGTCAGACGTCAGATAATGGATGGACCAAAAGATGGTTCTATCTTTTTAAAAACGTCTGTAAAGAGACAAGATAGCAACTAGCAATGACTGCAAGATTTCCCATGATTTTTCATAATATAATATAATGTAATTAACAAAAGAAAATGTAACAAAGATCATCTTCGTTAGAATATTCCGTTAGCACTGGACATTAGAAGGCATTTCCAAGAAATAGCTTACCGAATATATGCTTACTATTCCAGTTCACTGGCATATAATGATTGACGTACAATCAATGATACAAACTACACAGAGATTAACATGACAGCACATACCAGTCTGTTTATATTGATAATCTTATCAGCATTCGGACATCAGCAAACACAGTGAAATCGGTAATTGTTATGGATGATGGAGTGATGATAATACAGTAGAATCTCTCTATTATGACCACTTGGGGATGGAGTGTGTATGTATGTGTGCGTGTGTGCATGTGTGTGTGTGTGCATGCGTGCATGTGTAGGTACGTATGGGCATGCATGTGTGTGTGTGGGCAGGGGGGGGGGTAGGTACGTGAGCGCAACCAATCAAAATTGGGCCTACTAAGTGGGTTAACATGGGAGAGATCCCCGTAATGAATATTTTTTCTGTATAACGACTAGTTTCCCTAATAGTGAGGTTTGACTGTATGTTCTGAATTTGTATGTTATCACATATCAGTGTTCATAGAACTGTTAGTATGCATTGGACACCAAAATTGTATATGCTAAAACAATAGCATAAGGTATGCATACAATGACATGCTTCCGAATGGCTGTAGTACTAGTGCGAAGACCATATATTTTATCACTTTAAAAGTATACCTATAAGTATATAGCTATAGCTATAGCTATATATATATATATATATATATATATATATATATATATATATATATATATATATATATATATATATATATATATATATATATATATATATATAGTAATTAAGACTGAAATATGACGCAACCTATTCATTTGGTTACTAATCTTGATTTTTGGTTAGCCCCAATCTTGTCGTGATCTATATATTTATGATATATAGTTGTATAAGGTATATATACAATGCTACAGTTTTTTGTGGCTAGATTTTTGGTCAAAGACAATGAAATATATTGGTGACTGGTGATTTAGGGAAAAATTGTTGGTGAATGGATTTTCATCGTGTTTTTTAAAAGTAAAACTTCGAACAAATAGATTCGGAAGTAAAATAATATCTTAATTTACGCGATCCAAGATGTTACAATACGATAATTTGAGAAAAAAAATCTGAAATGTAATTTTTTTGAAAATAAAAGACTACTCACTTTCGCTTTTCAGTGGGGAAAACCCAGCTGCTTGTCTTCTTGTTTTAATCTTTTTTCTGCCTATGTAGGAGCTGCATTAAAGTCTATTTATATATATTTATGAATATTATTTTTCTACTTTTCTACACTGTCTAGGTATACCAAAAGATATAATCATAATCTTGTCAGAATTTGACTTCTAAGACACAAAACTTGCGTTTATCAACAGATAAAAGTTAAAGATGACAATGATAGTAATAACAAGTGTCTATTGACTTCCAAACTGTTGCGTTCTTCTGATATGAATAGTAACAATAATAATACTAGAGTAAGTGTCTAATGAGTTGTTTTTAATATGAAGTTCATAGATTAGACCTCCAGTAGTTTTCTCAATATCTTCTATAATGATCATATTAATATCTGGGTGACGATTTATAATATTTCTGCTATCGAGTATTGTGCAAATAAGCCGTATTCATTTCGGTAGAATAGTTTCTAGTCTAGTGCTATATCTGACTCTGGTGCTTTCTAATTCTTTGCACATATTAAAACAAAATGCTCAGTAGTTTCAGAATACTCATGGCATAGAGGACAAACATCTGATATTGTTTTATTTATCTTATCATTAAAGATTGACAGTCACGGTGTATTGAAGTTATAGGAGGGTCGTAGATTTCCAATCATGCCACAAGGGGGTGGGGGTTTCTTGTTTTGTTAATATCCATAATCCATATAACCGACCTACACCTGTGCAATAATGATGCATTCTGCCTTATATCAACCACCAATAATAAATCATCGAGGGTGAGCTGTAAATAAATGAGGCCACTATAACAAAACAAAATAACCCTGCAACCACTCAACCCATCATTCCCAAATTTGTCTTTTTATGTCCTGGTAGCTATATGAAGTTCACAATGAACTTTATAAAAGCAATAATGGAGCAATATGAAGAAATCCAGATTTAATGCACATAAGAAAATCTATTTTAAATAGAAATTCTGTGGCATATGGAGCAAATAGAAAGTGTGATTGGAGCAACTTGTTTGAGGGTGATGGGGTGGGCGCCACATATTTAAAGGAAGAATTTATTTAGGCAATACTATAAGAGCCCATGTACTGTAGCTAGCAATGGGGTCAGATGTAGGATTTTGAAAGGGGAGCAAGGGCTAATAATAATATAAATCTGTGGTAAGTCTTCGCTGGCCACCTTAAGCAGTATAAAGCTTCTTAATCTATAGAATTTTGATCAGAAAATTGTCATTATTTTCTTGCATATGGTGAGAATCTGTACATGCTATATGCCAACAGAGGGACAAATCCTCAATAGATTAGGAAGCTTCATACTGCTGATGGAGGTATCTTTTTCCACAAATGAAATGGTGCAGCCTGAAAGGTTCATTATTTCCTAACGAAAGCTGTGCTGAATAATGTCATGAATATTGAATATGTTTTTATGCAATCTGAAGATGCCCACCAACTACCTGTACAGAAAAGTTAGAAAAAATAGACTTGATTTAAAAAGAATATTTCATTCAATTTCAACGTAGAGAGTTAGGGGGGCTTTCAATTATTTATCTCGTCAATACCAAATGACCATGCCCCCTCTACGTAGCTCCTGGGGCCTCTGTATGCTGAAATGGGGTCTCCCTTCAAGGGAGACAGTGGATTCCTATCCTTATACACCCATTCTATAAGCTTGAGTTATAAAACAATCCATTTTGAAAGAATTAAGGTGGCCACTGAACCATTCAAATCTTGTGGCTCTTTTCCTATAAAAAGTGGCTCTGGGGGCCTATGTATGCTGAAGTGGGATCTTCCTTCAAGGGAGACAGTGGATTCCTGACCTCGACAAAGACACATCCTATTAGACCACCTTCAGCATACATAGGCCCTCCGGAGCCACTTTTTATTGGAAAAAAGCAACAACATTTTAATGGTTTAGTGGCCACCATAATTCTTTCAAAATGGATTGTTTTCTAACTGAAACCAATAAAATGAGTCTTTAAGTATAGGAGTCTATTATCACCCTTGATTGAAGACCCCATTTTAGCGTGTGTACCTATAATGAGTACTTCATGATAGTAATTGATTGTCTCCCTTGAGAGAAGACCCCATTTCATCAGACACGGACCCCTGGTGCGACTGATTCAATAAAGTCGCCACAATATTTTGAGGGTTTGGTGTCCATGTCTTAATTATTAGTATTCCGTATAGGGACTATGTATAATATTGTTCTATTTGTTTTTGTATATATTAACTAATTTTACAGATTTGGAAAGATTGAATTTGTCATCTTATAGCACAATATACACTCTAGATTAGTCATGTTTTTATTTATATAATGGGCTAATAGTGGCCGTGTCTTATCAGTACCCCATAATGGGACTATATATCTTGTATATTTGTTTCATACATAAACTTATTTTACAGCTTTGTAAAGATCGAATGTATGATCTCATGGGTCTAGTCCTAAATTGATTGGGGATTTTCTAATTTTCCATTGCTGTGTGCAGCTACCAAAATGCGCCCCCTTTAAATTTCTCATGTCACATTCAGTTTTTGATAAACATACAGAAACGATGTGTGTTTTAATTCGGAAAGAGACGCAGATTCAATTAAATTCCATGCAAAACATACAATTTTAGTCAACATCACACTCTGTTGCCATGGAAATCTGACTGGAGGTGATTTAATGATCACAAAATTTACACCCCAAACAACAAAACTGGCCTCATTTCGCCTCGAATCTTTCCCATCTAGAGCGTTTCAATACACACTAACATATATTCACAAGGCAGGGACTGTGTCCAACATATATCAAAAGATTGACAACATTGCGTGTGTGGATCTCTTTTAAGTTGATTGGAAACAAAAAGTACCTATATTTCGTCACCTGCTGAAAGCCCAACAATGGTGGTTTCCCAACAAACACCATCAGTCACTCACACCCAACTGTCGAAACTAAAACTGATGAACCAGCTTGAAAATTTGCAAGCAGGTACACAAGTGCACCCTCTCTCAAGTATGTCCCTAATTACAGCTCAAGCAACCACCATACACCATATATAGGCAATATTACAAACAAAAACACATGCGACCGCTATAATTTTGCGGACTAGACCCTTATACCACAATATAAGTCTAGATTAGTTATTTTCATTTATATATCTGTGTGCAAAGAGTTACTATTCTTTTTTACGGTGCTGTATAAATAGCCACGGCAAATCTTGTGGCGCATTTTAGTAGCGGCGTATTGTGGCGTTTTTCCAGGGAGACCGGCTGCAGAATTCCTTGACTCCCATAAATGAACTCATTGGCGGGTCCAAGTTTTCAAAAAGTCCATTGTTGCAATCGATGGATTTCATACCTGTGTATCAAGAAAACAGGCGGATATGCCAAATCACCCACAAAAATGAAATTCGCATATGGAAAAAGGGCTATAGGACACCCCTGGTGCTTCATTGGATCTGCTATTGTGTCCATGACATTGTCCTTGATGGTAATCAAAAGCGCATAGTTGTATACTTTTTATTCCACTTGTAATCATTCCACAGTTACAAGGACATCAAATTAGTACACCATATACATGTAGCCTACTAAGTCAGGAACCAACCAAGGAAATGATTCTGAGGCAATACAGTCTAAAAGGGAAGTCATCCCATTCTATGGTAAAAAAAAAAAAACGTTCGAAGATAAATTGCATTATTATAATCTGCCTTCTATATACGATATATATGTTGACAAACCTTCAAAGCAAATTTGGAAAGAAATTGTATAAGTTCGAAAAGTAGGGAACAGTATCAAAAATGAAGCTGTAGGAAAGTCAACTTTGAATTTTTTATGTCATGATTTTATACATAAAGAAATTCACCCTGGTATACTGTCATAAGGTTTGTTGACAATCCTAGACAAGTTACCAGATGTTGTCAAACCCAGACTACTAACTGGTACCTACCCACTGTCAGTCTTAAATGATAAGATCAATAAAACAATATCAGATGGTTGTCGTCTATGCCATGAGTATTCTGAAACTACTGAGCATTTTGTTTAATTATGTGCATTGTGCAAAGAATTAGAAAGCACCAGAGTCAGATATAGCACTAGACTAGAAACTATTCTACCGAAATAAATATACTACTTATTGCGGCAATACTGATAGCAGAAAAGCAGGAAAAAGTGTAACCCAGATATTAAGATGATTATTGTTGAAGATATTGAGAAAACTACTGGAGATCTAATCTATGCACTTCGTGTTGGAAAAACTCAGCTGTTACTAAGTCAATAGACGCATACTCGTCCCATTGTCTATAACCAGGAATATATGAGCCTGAATTCCTGCTATAAACCCAGCACCCCACTATAAAGATATTGAATGATACCATCTACCATCCTCACAAGTACAGTCATTCATGCTAACTGATGCTTTTTGTGTAATATGTTGCTGACTTCTGCACATGATTTTGTAACGTTTACTGAAGATCCACTGACATGTAACAATATAGGGTCAGGCTTACTGTACTGGAGTGTAGCATTTCATTTTCACTAAAACAGTAGGGAAGGGGGGGGGCGTAACATAATCTGAGAGTTTGGGCATGAAGCAAATGCTTATCTGTAAATATGGTAGCATTTTTCGTACATTGTTATAAACTCATGACACATTATTATAAACAAATCAATCAATCAATTCATGAACCAATCAATCAAGTAAACAAATCTTATTCCTATAGAGCACAAACCTGAACAGAGAAACACAGTTTGATTGCCATCACAGTACTCAATGACGGCAGTAGCTGGTAAAGCCTGCAGTGCATCACAAACGGACAAACAACTGTGTGAAGATGTGAAGACCAAATCAACGCTGCAATATCTGAACTTGAGCCAGTGCCTGACGGACAAGCTGCACATATTGTGGAGAGACCTTTCAAGCCCACTGGGCAATTGAGCAAGCCTCAATTCAGGGTCTCTTGCTCGTTCAAAGGTACCCGCTCACAACATGAGCTAGCACAGACACACGGCGCTGTGATGTATGTCTACAGTGCAAGGAAGAACCAAAGACACTTCCTCACTTCCTCCTGTATTGTACAGCACTACACAAGCACAGAAGTTACCATTTGCAAAAAAATACTGGATACATTCCGCAAATGCAGTTTGTCTATAGATACTGATAACATCATTAAAGTGATTCTGGATAACTCTCACCTACCTGAACCAGATCAGTCTTTCAGGGATATTTGTAGAAGCTTTCTTTATAAGCTACATTCATGTAGATCAGTCCTTTTGGGCGGTGACAATCGATATCAACAAGTCTTTAAACAATACATGTAGTTTTTCTGGATGACGATCGCCTACCTCAAAGGCGGTGATAACAGTAGAAGAAGAAGACAGCGTAGGTGACTCCTCAATAAGCACAATAACCACACAGAGGCAATATACATGTGTATAGTCTATCATCGATGACGATACTTGAAGCTTGTTGTGGCAAGATGCACATTTACATAACAACGATAGAAGCGGGGACTTGAGAAAAAGCGGGGGCTTGTGAGTATATGGCTGGGAGTGGGCTTGAGAAATGGTGGTGGCTTGTGAGAGTATGGGGAGGGGCAGGGGGGGGGTTAGCTTGAGAGAACGTGAGCACTTGAAAGAACAGGGGGATGTGAGTATATGGATCGGGGGGTAACTTGAGAGAAAGCGGGGTACTGTGAGTATATGGTTGGGTTGGGCTTGGCTTGAAAGAAAGTAGAAACTTGAGAAGGGGTTGGAAGCTTATAGTGATTGGGAGGGGTGGTGGTGAGAGAAAGCGGGGGCTTGTGAGATTATAGCATATAGGGTTGGGGTGGGGGCTTGGCTTGCAAGAAGGCAGGGCTTGTGACTATTATATGGCTGGAGGGGAAGAGTATGTGTGTTTGTGGGGGTGGGGGGGGGTATGAGTATAGGTAAGGAGGGCTTGACTTTAGAGAAGGATAGAGCTTGAGAGTATTTTGGGTAGAAGGGGGCACTTACAAAAAAATAGGAATGAGGGAAGGGTGTTGAGAGGGGGTGGTGTGGGTGTTGTGGCGGTGATTGAGCCCCCAAAGCACCCCCACCCTGGATCCATCACTGTGACTTAGATGTTGATAAAAACGAACAGTCATGAGCAAATTGGTGACATAATTTAGAGTCTTCTTACTTTCAAATATCAACTATTTTAAAAATCATTTAACATACACACAAGCCCATTATAATTACAGTATTCATGTATACAAAGCGTTTGTAACTGCAAAGCACATCACGCATCATTCTACCCTTATAAAATCCAGTAATTTTATTCACAGCTCAGGGTTTCATGATGTACATGATGCTTTTATACTACAAATTGCCACAACCAACTGTATTTGATATTTACACTTTAAACATTTCTGTGTGGTCATATTACTAGGGTACTCAGCATATGCTGCACATCTTTTATTGAAAAAATATACCAATTGGTAAAAGTATGCTAAATGGAATACTAATTATAATTTTTTATAGATGAGTTTTTAAGTATTTAAATTTTAACTGTGCTATTTATTATAACTGCATGTTAATAATATACATATATTTTTATTTGTTATATGGACATGTTTTATGTCTGATTTAATAAATGATTTGATTTGATTTGAAAACACTTAGAATTATAATGCTTAATGGTTTATATGGCAGTTCAGAACTTTTACTCATGTGTGTATTTGTGATGCAATACCAGCTAAAACCTGAGATAGTGTGGTGAGTGATCGATCCGTGAAAACCGACAACGACATGATGTATAATACTTGTTATTATTTATCAAAAAGTGAAAATATATTATACATTGTCTAAAGTCACACCCCAGGAGTCACACTAACATTCCTTATGTATTATGTAATGGTTGGTTTTGATTTGTATGTCCAGTCGATTTTTGTTATGTAGTATAAAGCAGTGGGTCGCATGATTCAATTACTTAAATGTATTTACTTGCTTTTCTTTTTGAAAAAGCATGATTAGAAATATATACACATTAGATGTTCATTATATCATAACATTTAAATCATTCTGTCAAAATAAACAATCAAATACAATATTACAAAATATTATTTACAAAAAAAAAAAGAAAAAAAAAAGACTCTACAGTAGCAAGTGTGTCTCTGTGTTTCTAAAAAAAAACTCATGTGTGGATCAGAGTGTCAAGTGCAGTGAAAGTATTGATAATAAAATTCAACAAACATTATTGCGTGAAATGTTTAATAGGTTTCGAAAGTCAATTCATACAATTATAATATAAAACAACATTGATGTAGATTCACATTTAGTATCATTATTTCAAATGGTGATAACAAGATTTTTTTTAATATATATCTATGTTTGAAACAATTATAGAATTGACTACCAAATATATTCATTTCGTTATATGCGCAACATCTTCAAAAGCAGATTTCCAAATACCACGAAACTTTGGCAAATCATTCTTCATAACCCAGTGGGTGCACAGAATAAGATTATGTTACCTGTACACGTCCCTGCTACGAACAATTTACGAATTATTTTCAAAATAAATAGATGCCATGCTCATTACAGGGCCATGTTTGTGTAAATAAAACGTTAAACGTGCGGGTTTCCTCTGCATATACGTCATACGTAGTACGTTACACGTAAGTAGATAAGCGGAACGTCTTTCTTTGCTACAGCTAACGTTACCCGTGCGTTATGCGTACTTTAAACGTACCTCATTCTATGAAAAACGTTGCCTACGTAAATTTAAGTAAAGTAAATAAAAATAAATAAAAGTAAATGAATTACATACAATCCTTGACCCAAACTACACTAAGCACCGCTTGAGTAACAGGTATTAAAATTAATTGTACATTATACATTGATACTCATCCACTTAATTAATTAATTTAATTAATTAATTAATTAATAGATTATTTCAGGAATTATTTGAATCTGTAAGCATAAGCATAAGCCGGTGTAGTTCAAGTGCCCGTCACATAGGCTCCACTTATCAAAAACGCACGATCCACTCACGCATTACGGCAGCATACACGCAAGAAAACAATGCATGACGCCATATAAAACTTTTTTTTTGGCTGGTAGTAGATAACGCCATCATACGTTGAGCTAAAAAGGGCATTCCAAACTTCTGCTCCGCGTATTACAGCCCTCCACACATTTAGCTGCATCTATCACTTTAATATTTTACACACACATGATTGCCGTATATAAAGGAAGAGGCGATTTTTTGCGTCACAAAAGGCTTTTTAACCACAAGACGTGCACACTTCAAATTATGTATGTACCATCAGGACAACTTGGTGGTCGTTATAATGTTACATTTCAAACCAAATAAATTGGTTTTAATGATAAAAACAAGAAAAATGATTTTTTTAAAAAGTTGCTTACAGGACCATGTTTGTTAAAGGTACGTAATACGTGAAACGTGTGTATATGTCAAATGTACGTTGCACGTCAGACGTACAGTCATACAAGGAGGGAGCTGGGAAGGGTGCATGGTGATGGAGGTGCATTTTATCTGCTCCACCTGTTTTAGAGGAGGGGGGTTGGCAGAAAGGGGAGTGTGTGTCAATATGGCGAGTTGGGGGGGGAATGATGGCTGGTGTCCAATGGGGTGGGGATATGGCTGTTGGTGAGGCAGGGAGGGTATTTAATCTGTTCCAGATCTCATCAATTTCAACCCGAGCAGCAACATTGCCAATTTGGGTGATTGAGATACACATTTAATGGTCTGCACATGTTTACCAGGGGTTTGGAGTAGCTGGAGGGAGGGATATTAGAGACCTGTATACTGACGAGAACTGGTTCGAGGGATGTGGGACAGGAGGAAGGATGGGGAGGGAGGAGCATTTAATGTGTTCAGATATCATCTGTTTCAACCCGAGCAACGCCGGGTAAACAGCTAGTATTATATAAATGGGGAGTGTGTGTTCGTTATATGCGCAACATCTTCAAAAGCAGATTTCCAAATACCACGAAACTTTGGCAAATCATTCTTCATAACCCAGTGGGTGCACAGAATAAGATTATGTTACCTGTACACGTCCCTGCTACGAACAATTTACGAATTATTTTCAAAATAAATAGATGCCATGCTCATTACAGGGCCATGTTTGTGTAAATAAAACGTTAAACGTGCGGGTTTCCTCTGCATATACGTCATACGTAGTACGTTACACGTAAGTAGATAAGCGGAACGTCTTTCTTTGCTACAGCTAACGTTACCCGTGCGTTATGCGTACTTTAAACGTACCTCATTCTATGAAAAACGTTGCCTACGTAAATTTAAGTAAAGTAAATAAAAATAAATAAAAGTAAATGAATTACATACAATCCTTGACCCAAACTACACTAAGCACCGCTTGAGTAACAGGTATTAAAATTAATTGTACATTATACATTGATACTCATCCACTTAATTAATTAATTTATTTAATTAATTAATTAATAGATTATTTCAGGAATTATTTGAATCTGTAAGCATAAGCATAAGCCGGTGTAGTTCAAGTGCCCGTCACATAGGCTCCACTTATCAAAAACGCACGATCCACTCACGCATTACGGCAGCATACACGCAAGAAAACAATGCATGACGCCATATAAAACTTTTTTTTGGCTGGTAGTAGATAACGCCATCATACGTTGAGCTAAAAAGGGCATTCCAAACTTCTGCTATATTTGCTGTCATTTTTTTATGAAAACCCATACATATGTATTAGATTTGCTGTTATGTTATGTACATTTCTGTATCTTAATGTGTTGGGAGTTCTAATTTCTGTATCTGTCTTTTTACATATCAATTATTTGTTGTTCTATGCGTATCAATATTTGTTGCTTCATCTTATTTTCTAAGCATGTATTGAATAATAACACAAATTAAACGATGTCTTGCAATTTTTCAAACTGTTTTGCTTCATTTCCAAACTATGTAATGATTTTTTAAGAAAAAAAAGTTATATTACCAGCATTTACACGGTTTAGGATTTCATGTTTCAACACACACACACACACACACACACACACACACACACACACACACACACACACACACACACACACACACACACACACACACACACACACACACACACACACACACATACATACATACATACATACACACATACATACATACATACATACATACATACATACACACATACATACACATACATACATACATACATACATACATACATACATACATACATACATACATACATACATACATATATAAGTGATGAGGCTTTAATATGTGATGACGTAGGGCACTATTTTTCATAATCTACCACGGCAGCTGTGTTTGAAGGCTTGACGAATCTTAAAGGGACATACAGCTCATACAAACAATACGTGAATTTTACATATGACGTGAACTCCCCTTTGTAGAGGTCACGAAATTTCACATCATACTAAACTTCACGGATTATGTATATGGCCGGATTAGCGACAGGTTTTGGACAGTTTATTTATGAAGTTTAACAATATTACCGGTATATAAAGTATTTTCAATAAATTGAACCCATTTTCTTTGAAATACTTTATTTAGTTTAATGTTTAAACTAAACTAGTCTTAATGCGACATACAGCTCATTATATTTTTTCAAGAACTACTAACGTTATTGCTCTTTTCAGTTATCTTATACCCGCACGGCGCAGTAAAATTCGCTTGACATACACCGAGCGTAACTGGTTCTGCTGGATCTGCCGGGTGGATCTGTCTACCTGTCGACTTGTCAACCTCGTTATTCATATGTAATATTGCCGGACAACTTTTGGTAGTAAATTCTGTTACTTCGATATTCGAAAATTGAATTCAAACAAACAATTTGCAGTTAAAACTGAAGTAAAATGCAATGAAGATATGTTCAAGAACAATTGCATTATCTGTAAGAAGTAATTAGAAATGATGAGAGTTGCCATCAACATATAAATCAAACTGGTAATAAAAAATTGCTTAAATATAAGATGTTATAATAAGACGACAGTATACATATAAAGACATATTAAACATATTTTTCATAATCGTTGTTATTAATATTTAGCCCTTGTCTAGCCCTATATGATGTTTTATACACAATCAAATAAATAACTTCACCGATCACCATTCCTATAAACCACCAAATTATGTTAATAAATTACATGATTAGTATTCAACAAAATATACCACAACTAATTAACATAAGCATTAATTCCATTTAGAATGATTATTTTTCACAAACCCTGGTTGGGATTGGATAAGACTATACAACATATATACATATATACATAGTGTTTTAACAATCAATCCAGTATTTTAATATAATACACGTAAACTGATACATAGACAAAACCGGGTGAGTTGTTAACATGACTTATTTTATCGGGTGAGTACTTGTCGTATATCACAGCGAGATTAGACAATCAAACATATTACAGCGAGCCCAAAGTGCGAGCCATAATACGCCGCAAGAACGAATACCGCAAAAATAATCCATGTTACACAAGAAATCAGGTTTTGTATTTATCATTATTTTCTAAAGAAACACAACACTGTTTCAAAATAGCCTGTTTTTTTCCATCATCGTTGCTGTCAATTCTTAGCCTTTTTGTCTAGTCCTATATGATGTTTTATACAAACACTAATATTACACAATCAAATAAATGAATGCACCGATCACCATTAGACATTAGTACATGATCAAATTCCTATAAACCACCAAATTATGTTAATAAATTACATGATTAGTATTCAACAAAATATACCACAACTAATTAACATAAGCATTGATTCCATTTAAAATAATTATCTTCCACAAACCCTGGTTGGGATTGGATAAGACCATACAATATATATCCATATTAGTGTTTTAACAATCAATCCAGTATTTTAAAACAATACACGTAAATTGATACATAGACAAAACCGGGTGAGTAGTTAACATGACTTATTTTATCGGGTGAGTTCTTGTCACGTATCACAGCGAGCCCAAACGGCGAGCCATAATACGCCGCAAGAACGAATATCGAAAAAATAATTCATGTTACACAATGAACCTGGTTTTGTATTTATGGTTCTTTTCTAAAGAACCACAACACTGTTTTAAAATAGCCTGGCTTCTAAAATCTAATGAATACCCTTATCAGTCTTTTGCATGTATTTTCATTGGATATCGATCTCCAGAACTGCCTTGTAAAAATAAGTTGTATCAGGACTGTCCATATACAGACTCAATAACCTGTATAGGGTTAGTTCTCAGCCGCCCAATTTTTAACCAAGTTTTAAGAAGCGCTGATTCAAATTTATCAAACACAATAACGCCAAGTTCTTTTAAATGTGCCTATTTTGTTATCTTCAATGTTTGAGTTGTTGACACTCTCTAAATCAAGAATGATAAGTTCTTGATACGCCAAACTCACAGAAAAAAATGTTGCACCATAATATTTACTCTTATTTACAAAATCATCACATTGTATATGGTTATTTCTCAGCCGGCCAAATTTTAACCCAGTTTCAAGGTGATTTTTGTACGTCGACCATACGTCAAACCTACGCCAAACCTACGCCAAACAAACACCAAACATGCGCTGAACATGCACCGCGTATTGGGAGCAGATGCTCGGCATAAGAAAACGTTGGCATAAGCTTGGCACACCTTGAGCATACGATGGCGTACATTCAGCAGGTGTCCAATGTATTGTAGACGTATGTTCAGCGGGTAGCAGACAGTGAACGCACGGTCAGTGTAACCCCGACGCACAACCAACGCACAAAAAGTCTGGCTGAGACTTTTTTGTGTGTTGGTTGTGCGTCGGGGCTCTGCTGACCTTGCGTTCACTGTCTGTTTTTCTTACGCCGGGTTTGCATCAGACTTGCGCCGGCTGTGAGTTGACTATGCGCTGGGGAAAAAACATTTAATATCAAAAGGGGTTATCTATCAGCAAGATGCTTGACATATAATTTTTTTTGCATGAAAATCCCTAGAATTTATGCATCGAGAAATTAGTGGGATGCGGCCTTTACATAAAACTTTAATTATAATAGTTGTTGATGAGTATATAGTTTGTATTGTTACAATTGTGACGACGTAAATTGTATGATCTATTTCTCTGTTTTATTGTTCTTTAATGATATCGCTTTGTGTAAAATATTGACTCGTGATAATGAAGTTCAACAACAGCAAGCTCCTGCCCCCTTTAATTGACGAAGATTCGAATACAAAATTGGCGAAAACTGACCTCTCTAATCCTTATCCCTTTGAATTGACCCGGCCCATTCTTTCACATCTGTAATGTATATCACTTCAAAGTGTGGGTCTGTACAATCAACCTCTGAAACTTCGGGACTTAGGCAGAGAATCTTCACTTGTAAAGGACAATAGGCACAACTCGTCTGCTGCGTCCGACAGAGCTGTTTATAAAACACCTCCAATTCATGGACGCTCATCAAAATGATTGTGGCCTGCTCCTTGTTCTTACATTGTTGGTGATGAATTGATTCTTTATGAT
>CM032665.1:45460480-45483710 GCA_019095985.1 Streblospio benedicti
GCATGTAAAATAAAAAGTTACACACGTACATCTTATCATCAATAATACCGAATAGAATATTTTTATCTACAATTTCAAAAGGGTGGAAGACTCTGCCAATCCAATTTTGAAATTCAGTCCAGAACTGTTTTGCTTTATTGCACTCATAAAAGAAATGATATGTATTGTTAGTCTTGTTACACAGGTTACATTTCAGGTCAATACTTTTATCAAATTTTGCCACTACGCTATTTGAGGCATAAACATTTTTCACAATTTTATACTGAAATTCTTTTAATTTACAATTTTGAGCTAATTTATGTATCAGTGTGTATATGTATTTCCATTCAGAGTCTGTTAAACTTATGTTCATTTTGTTCCAAGACATTTTACATGTTGGTGTTGTCTTTTTTATGCAATTCCAATAAATTTCTTTGGACTTGAATTTAGTAATATCTTTATTTTGTGATCTTTGTAATATTTGCTGTTGATCCAAACTTTTTAATATTAATTTCCATTCTCGAGGTAATGCATCTATAATAGACATGTATTTGAAGAAAAAAAATTAATAATAATTAAGATGAGATGCAATATTAAAATTTTCAATAATTTTAACAAATTTTCGGCATGTACTGCCTTCATCAAGTTATAAATGAAAACAAATACAAAACAACATTCTACGTAGAACGTAACATGTACACACGTAAAAAATACGTAAAAATTACGTAAAAATATGTACGTGAAACGTCAGACGTATTGTGTATACGTTTAACTTAAACCCATAGTTAACAAGATAGATTATCATTATAATACAATAGTATTATAATTAAAACTCAATAAGATGATAAAATACTGCTACATATCAACCAATAATAAGACAACATGATGAAAATAAATTACATATCTGGGGTAACAAAAACAGAATTATAATCCGTATTCATTCCTCTGCCTAAAAAACATCCTAATCTACCAATCATTTTTTGTTCTTTTAACTTTCTACTTATTAAACCTCTCTCTAATAATAACCCACAAACCTCCATATCTTCCACCCCCCTATGCCTATCAGAATTGAAATGTCTAGCTACCTCCTTATCAGCCTTATCCCTTACATCTTTCAAGTGTTCTCTAAATCTATCACCCAGTCTACGTCCTGATTCTCCAACATAAAGTTCCCCACATTTCTTACAAATAATACAATATACTAACCCTTCCGTTTCACATGTAAACGATGATCTAGGACTAAAACTGCCTCTTGGTCCCACTACCATGTCCTCCTTAGAGACATGTCTACATGTGAAACATCTAGATCTACCACAAGGTTTAGTACCTTTATCTCCTGTGTCTTTGACACGAGCGTGAACCAATAAATCTTTAATATTAGTATCCCTGCGATACGCTATCAATGGTTGTGATGTAAACAAATCACGTAGAATGTTGTTTTGTATTTGTTTTCATTTATAACTTGATGAAGGCAGTACATGCCGAAAATTTGTTAAAATTATTGAAAATTTTAATATTGCATCTCATCTTAATTATTATTAAATTTGTTTATAATCAATGGATGCGGCACAGCAATTACTACATTTATTTTATATGTATTTGAAGGCCTGTTTATTACACAGGCTAAATTTCTCTTTTACCTCATTAAAAGTTAAGAACCTATTATTATTCATTATATCTTCAATACATACCATTCCTTTCAAGTACCATTGTTCTTACCATAAGCTAGCGTTATTTATTTTGATATGTTTATTAAGCCAAATCACTTCTTCTTTAACGTCTTCAATATTTTGTAGATATTTCCGTAATTCGAAAATGCTAACTAAAACTCGCTTATAAAAAAGTGGTATATCATTGGTCATTTGTGTACAATCTATTGAGGAATTCAGGAGATCTTTCATGTTAATGTTCCCTAATGTTTCTTGAATAATTGTTTTTAAGAGTGAATTAGGCATTTCTAACAATCGTTTAGCCCAAGCTGCCTTTTGAGCAACAAAGAACTCATGTATATCTGGGAATTTAATACCTCCATCCTCATACTGCATGATAATGGTGTTATGTTTTATTCTAGATGGTTTTCCATTCCACATGAAGTCTCTTACTGATTTTTTTTAGAAATTCCGTAACCCATGCTGGTACAAAGAAACTTGATAATAAATATTGTATTTTTGACAATGCGAGTGTCTTTATAACAGTTATTTTGCCAAAGTAAGACATATGTTTATTCTTCCACTGATCAAGTGTATTTTGGAAGATTTTGGTCTTGTGTTCCCAGTTATACTCTGTTGTTTTATCAATATCTTTATAAAACCAGGTTCCTAAGGAGTAAACTTTATCTTTCACCCATTTGAGATTGAATGGTTGTAACTTTTCAAAATCATGTTTTCCAATATATAAAATTTCAGTTTTTGAGCTGTTTAATTTCAATCCGGATGCACCATAGAACATATATATTATGTTCATAGAGGTTTGCAAAGAACAGATATTCCGCAATATCAGTGTTGTGTCATCTGCTAATTGAGTTATCTTGATCTCTCCATCACCCAATGTAACTCCATCAATATGTTTATTATTTCTAATATTAATCGCTAGTACTTCTACAGTTATGATAAATAGGAGAGCTGAGAGAGGACATCCTTGCCGTACACCACATTTCAAGTTAAAATATTCTGATTATTTTAGGGTTACAGTATTTGTCACGTGATGGTGGTATGGCATCAATATTTTCACCTATAATTGGAAAGACTGAAAGGCACATAAAAACTCCAAAAGCAATTTGGAAGATCATCAACAGATGTAGAATTAATGAAGGTCAGAACTGAGATCCTATGATGTCACAGCTCTTTTCATCGGTGGACCTGTGAATAAAGCAGTACACTATATGAGGACCAAACTTGAGGCAGACAGAGATCTACTTAAGAGGACTACTATGAAGCCAGCTAATATTGCAGAAATTCTGGAAATTGTGCTTAGATGCACCTTCTTCACGTATTGTGGGAAATTATACCAGCAGATCCGTAGAGCTTCAATGAAATTGCCACTTTACAAGATAGCACGTTATGCGATGATTTACATAGAAGAAAGGGCAATTAAAACAATGCAGCCACCTCCCCACTAGTTATACCGTTATTTAGATGACACATACACGACGCTACACTCTGTATATGGCGAAGAGTTCACAGACTAAAAGAACACATTGGATCCTGATATAAAGTTTAACAGGGAAGGAGAAAATAACGTTGAGCTGGCAATTCTTGACACATCTACGTCGAAGGAAGAAGATGGCAGTCTCCAACTCAAGATCTACTGCAAGCCAACACATACAGACCAGTACTTCCAGTTCCCCAACCACCCCTTGGAACATAAACTTTTGTTGTGCTAACTCTCCATCACACAGTCAATACGGTAATTACGTAGCAGATGTAGAGAGAAGATGAAAGGAACCACAAAAATGACGCTTTGACCAAAAATCATGTATATTAAAAGATGAAGTGAAGTTTACCCTTTTTGCTCCTGAGTTTTGGATTGAGATGTCTCTTGGCTTTCTTGCCTGCTTTTTTGCGCATCCGTCTAACTATCTTGGTGAGGAAATCGTGGATTGCCCGGATCTTATAGATGCACACCAGTAACATTGCTGATGAAGAATGTTTGGATTAGTCATCAGAATCAACAAAATCATCGGTTCATCAGTTGTCATAATGTATCTTAAACTAATAATTATAAATAAATGTTGGACCTGTTATAACACAATAAATTGCATATCTACCAACTTTTATAATGACTGGCATTATATATTGTACCAATGGCACAAACCAATTTTGGGTGTTATTATTGCACATGCATATACATGCACATAGTAATCAATATATGTTAACACTTATATTGCTGAACTCTGTATGAAATACTCACCAGCAATTAAAAAATGCTCTTCTCTATTCTGAATCATGTGGTAGATCAGAAATGCAGCAGGGAATACAGCCAGAATGCGACCAAGATTCTTCACTAAAGTAAATGCAAGTTTAAATAGATCAAAGGTGCTCCGCGAGCTCATTGTCGCTAGAACAACGTTGACTCATGGAAAATAAAGATGTTTACTTTGCAATGAAAGTAATAAATCAGAAAAAGTCTTATTTGATGCGTGTTCTTTGCTTTTGATTGTAAGGGTTTTCTAAACATTGCTATTGTAAATATCTATTGCCATGAGTTAATATTAATATGAGAGATCTCTGCTCTCCGAGCACTTTTAATATAATATAACATATAATATGTTTCTATTTTGTGCTAAACTGTTTATATTTCAATTTCAATATTTAGTTATCTTTTGGTGTTACTTTTTTTAGTTTTACTGTTAATCGAGTTGAACTGGTTAAATGTTGACCAAAATGTTATGGAAATCTTGATTGAAAATAATCAGACAAATAATCTGTGTTGTTGTACTATATACTGTCAATTTGGCTCCATCATGCATATTGATCTTGCAGCAGCTCACAGCACCAGACAGCTACCAGTGGTAGACTATTCTTGCTGCCTGTAATACTGTTTTATCCACGCTGGCTTAAGTGCATTCAATACCATAAATGGCCCTGTGGACAGCACAGTTTAATTTGCAAAGTTCCAAAAATCTAATTACTTTAGTGTCATCTCATACCTCATAGTTTTGTACGTTTGAACAAAATTGATCCATCGATAACGCTCTAGCTTGTCTGTACTCATACCAACAGAGTTAGTTAGTTACAAACGAAAGAAACACAAAGCTTTGCTTCAGCAGCTGAATTGATGCAATTATATTTCTCCATTTACAAAAATGATTAAATGTTGTCCATCTAAATAGTTATGAATGATTATTGTTAATATTGTCTAATGTTATTAGGAACTTAAAATGATGGTTAATATTTTTCTTAACCAGCATTTGACACACAGCTCTACATCCCAACAGAACGCAGACTGTATTTTTATACTAGTCATTTATTATATTATTAAAGTATAATTTGGCTTCAAATCTTCTCCTTTCATGATACTTTGTTTTAGGCATTGGTGAAATAGTTGGATATACCTTTTATGTTTTTATGTATTGAACCCACGTACTAATGTACTGTGTCACACTGTGGTATGAAAAATGTAATGTGTACATACATTGGACCAGAGCCCCTGATGACTGCTTCGGGCATGAAGCATGAAGCAACGTTGGAGGGCAATGTCTACATTGTAGTTTTCATTTAATCAACAATTACAATAACTGACTAACTATGTATGTCTCCAGACAAGCTAGAGCTTTAGCACCGATTTCATTCAAACTTTGCATGACTATGAGGTATAAGTCGATACCAAAGTGATTCGATTTTGGGCACTCTGCCAACTAAATTGAGCTTTCTAAAAACTCATTTATTACATTTATTGATATTCAATGCACTTAAAACGGCAAGAAAAAATCAATATTCTAACCAAGCAGCAAATATTGATTATTGGATTTGAAACTTATATTGATTATTAGTACTATTGTATGGCAACACAAATATCCTTTTGCTGGCTATATAATGATTCTGATTCATTTTGATGTTTTCTCCTCAAATTCATAAATGTCTTGAGAGTAAAGTATACATCATTTCAGTATAAATCTTAATTGCCCATAAGTCAACGTCATTCGAGCGACACAGTGTTCTTTGAACACTTTTGATCTAGTCAGTCCGTGAGTCAGTCATTCAGTCAGTCAGTCAGTCAGTCAGCCAGCCAGCCAGCCAGCCAGCCAGCCAGTCAATCAGTCAGTCAGTCAGGCGTCAGTTAGTTACAAACGAACAAAACACAGCTGAGCTGAAGCGACGCAACTATGCCTGCTATTTTTTCAGGGCCGTAGCCAAGATTGTATGATTTGAGGCAAAATATGTTGGGCAATGATGCATGCAAACGCCGGGTTGGAATTTTTTCCCATTTTTTCAAAGCATCTGAAGCTACTTCAGAGAGAAAAGTAACACTACAATCAGAATTCTTAAATTCTCCATAATACACGGGGGGGGGGGGTCGGACTTTCCTTCTCGAATCTTTCAAAAATCCGTCTGACCCCCCAACAAATTGTAAATGACCGACCCCTAAAGGTAGTGCAAGTTATGGGCACATCCTGTTACAAGCTTGACATTCACTAAAACAAACTGTTAGTTCTTCTTCTGTTTGGGGATCGTTCACAAATGACATCATCGTATTTTCGGGCATTTCTGACACACACACCCCTTGTCATCGTGCACCATTATTCTTCATCTCCCTACCGCCCCTACACTGTCACGTCATTTTTAATTACTGGTGCCCCGGTCCTTACTGCTATCCATATAAACAGTAAACTGCATATGGTGCATTGCTATGGAAGGAACCCCAATAAACAATATGCACAACATATTGATATTTTACATTTAATACAATTCCATACTTCATAGGAAAATTGTCAAACATAGCACCTTTTAACACTCGCAACCGACCCCCACAGTCCGTGATAACGTCCTTTTTCTCTAGACATCCCCTGTCATTATTCTTCATCTTTCTTCGACACCCCCACCCCCCTTCTCCGCGATGACGTCATTTGTGAACGATCCCTTGTACGGCCTGGTTTAGCGTCAAACATGTGCGTTCCCTTGAAGGCTTGGTGTGGTATGGAGATGTCATCTCAGATGATACTTGGAGATTTACGTAATACACAACCCTAAGAAGGATGTGGCCATAACTTGAGCACTGCCTATAATATAACTTAAACACTTGTTCTAGTGAAAAGTAACCGTACTCATTCAAGATCCTTAGGCTTTTTGTTGTAATACACAACTGCGCCACAAATAGGCTATGTGACATACTGTAATATACTGGAAATTTATATACTTGTTTTTGTGTTTTTTTTAATTGATTAAGTTCTTCTAGATCTAATAGTTGGGTAGGTGTGTTCAAATATTGGCAGAAATATGAAATGCTTGCCAAAATTTATTTTATTGATTTTATGCTTGGGGATTACTTAACCCAGACACAGGACCAGTGATCGAGTGTGGTTGTATACTGATATGTATATAACAAGGCATCGTCATATATCACGGCTATATACGCTGATATGATCAAGGACTTGTAAAGGCAGTGTGAATGATCAACCCGTGAAAGCCGACGATGATAACAAGTAGGACGCTAACTACCTATAAACATAGCCAGCCTTTGTCACACACAATCAGCCTTTATCAAATATCCTATGTGTAAACACAGCTGGATTAATGGACAAATTTATCGTCTGTGCAGGAATTAAATGGTTGTAAATATGACAAAATTGAAGTAAATCCTACAGGTATTATAAATATGCTACATATTCCTATGGGCATGCTCACATAACAATATATAACAACGTCTTTTTTTAGTACTTAAAATCACGTCACGTCCATGTAATTCTACCAAACAACACTCCTAATACCAAATATCGACGGTGCAATTTACATGGCCGTGACGTCATTCTGGTCGTTGATTCCCTTTAGTTATATAAAGTATATAAAGGCCAAGGTCGTTGAAATGTCCTGTGACCCAGAAATGATAGGGTGCCATTTATACCAACCCCCAATTTGGTTTTATGGCATGATTTTCAAAATGGCCGCCTTCAATAAGAACATTACCTACTCTGCTTGTTCAAAGTTCATTTTAACCATTAACTTTGACTCCCAACTCATATCAAGGAATATTAAAATGCCCAGATTGGCAATTATATGATTATGAAACAATAATGGCATGTTAGCCATCTTTAAATCCAATATGGCTGCCAAAAATACCCAACAGAAATTCGCCAGGTTTTCTTTTCTGTGTTATACTGTGAAATAATCGAGTAGGCATTGTAAAGGTGTTTAAATTTTTTAATTATCCTTCCCTCTGTACCCCTTCTCTTAAACCAGCTCCCGTCAGAATACATGTTTATGACAGGATCATATACCTCCATCCCTTCCTCCCATCGGCATAAGTCACTAATTTGACCTTATTATAGTGTATATGGCAATGATTGTCACCCTCTAATATCCCTCCCACCCTGCTTCTGCTACCCCTTGATAAACAATGTGTGGAACAGATTAAATGTTCCACCCTCCATCCATCCTTCCCCAATTCGTCTTCCTCGTCAACACATCATCTGCCACCACCCCTCAAGTCATAGCCATATACACACTACATGTATTGGCAATGATTGATTTCCCTATCCTCCCAACAGCTCCTACCCCTGGTATACAGGTGTAGAACAGATTAAATGTTCCACCATCACCTTCCTTCCCCTCGTTCTCATCAACATACATCTTCCACACACCCCTCATGTAATCTGGCAATGATTGATTCAATCTAATACCCCATCCCCCAGCCACTGCTCCTGTTGTAACTGATTAGATCTGGGAGCAGATTAAATGCACCCACTTCACATTCCTTCCATCACAACCAACCATAACCCCATGTATATGGCAACCACCACCACCTCAGCCTAACATGAAAAAAACACACAGACTTTCTTGCAACTGATTAGATCTGGACAGATTAAATGAGTCCCCCTGTTTGTCATTTCATATCACAACCCCGTATAGTGGTGTAATGACAGCACCTGTAGCATCAGCCCATCAACTACACAACTTTCTGCACCCAGTGATCGTGGTAGATGTACTGTGACGTGCAACGTACTTTTGACTTACACAAACGTTTCACGTATTACCTACGTTTAAAAACATGGCGCTGTAAGCAGCATGACAACATTCGGCAATCCTCGTATGTTTCCGCTACTCTCACAACAGATTGAGCTCCGAAACATTCCGAGTAGATCCGAGTGGCATGACAACACTTATAAAAAATTCTTTTTTCTTTCCAATTTATTTGGTTTGAAATGTGACATTATAACGACCACCAAGTTGTCCTGATTGTACGTACATAATTTGGATTGTGTACGTCATGTGGTTAAAAAGCCTTTTGTGACACAAAAAATCGCCTCTTCTTTTATATATATATATACTAGCTGTTTACCCGGCGTTGCTCGGGTTGAAACAGATGAGATGCGGAACACATTAAATTATCCTCCCTCCCCATCCTTCCTCCTGTCCCGCATCCCTCGAACCAGTTCTCCTCAGTATAGAGGTCTGTGACAGATTAGATACACCTCCACCACCGTCCTCCCATTGTCATGTCACAGCCATTTACACACTTAATGAACTAAATATGGCAATGATTGATCCCTCTAATATCCCTCCCCAGCTACTGTTACCCATGGTTCACACGTGTGGAGCAGATTAAATGTCCCACTCATTCCTACCCTTCCTTCCACTGCCACCCCACCCCCTCTTCTCTCCCCAACCCTCTCTACCCCATCCCCATCGAAACAGGTCCATAATTAATGCACGTCCTTCCTGCTGCTGCACTGGTTGAAACGGATGAGACCTGGAACAGATTAAATGCTCCTCCCTTCCCATTCTTTCCCCGGTCCCACATCCCCCACACCAGCTCCTGTCACTATACAGGTCTGGAAAATATTAAATACACCTCCATCACCTTCCTCCCACAGTCATATGTGACAGCCATACACCCACTACATGTATGTGACAATACTTGATCCCTCTAATATCCCTCCCTCCAGCTACTCCTACCCCTAGTAAACACGTGCAGACCATTAAATGTGCATCTCAATCACCCCCTTTCTGCTGCTGCTCCGGTTGAAATTGATGAGATCTGGAACATATCAAATGCTCCACGACCTGCCATGTCCGCCCCCCCCCCCATATGGACACACACACCCTTTCTGCCAACACCCCACCTCAAAACAGGTCCGGGGCAGATAAAATGCGTCTCCATCACCATCACCACCCATCTCAGCTCTCTCCTTGTATTTACCCCCCAGCGTCCTCATGTGTGACTGTACGTATGACATTTTTATTGCCTTGGCGGATTGTACCCAATGCCAATGGGGCCTATCCTTTTTCTCGGCATCTTTAAACTGGATAAAGAAAAAGAGAACAGCAAAAACTGTATTGCACAACACACAGCTGAGTTAATAATCTTCCAAAGCAAAAATTGATAGGCCCCCTAATGTTTTGTAGTCGACACTTAGGTCTACATTGTACACAATTAATCTCTATATGAAATAAACTCACTTGTTTACAATTGTTGTTAACCATTCACATATTCACACATTTGTATTTACATTGCTGACGTACACAAACGTTTAGCTTAAAGCCGCGTCCCACTGCTTCCGGCGCATTGGGAACAACACAGACCAACGTACAGCGAGCTTGGCCCCGGTGTATTGCAAACACACAGGCTGGCTTCCAGCGAGTCTACGGCGCATTGGGAACTTACTGGGCACTTACGCCCAGCTGATAAAAATCCGTCGGATAGCCAGATTTTTTCATCTACGCTAATCATCTGCCGACTACGCCGACCCTACGTTGACCTGACGTTCGTTTTACGCTGCCCGTGCGTGGGACGCTCGTGGGACGCTCGCCGCCAGTACGCCGACAAAATATATCTAGGAAGATTATCGATCGGTCCATTCTTTCACGCCGCCAATACTTTGGGCTGCTCAAAACATCGAAAGCGTAAAGGGCATACGCCGAAATAAAAAAAAAAGCAGGGGGGGGGGAAACCGTGGCTGATTTCACAAATGACCTCCAACTGCTGGTAAGGTGCGCTTATGTCAGTAACGCGTCCAAAAGACAGGAGGTCATCATGGATAGGCTGCAGGATGGTCTCGCTACTCCATCGCTACAACTTGTATTTGACGTCTGCGTAGAGGAGGCAGTACCATGCCCTTTTTGGACCTGCAGCACCGCCTGATACACCGGGAGAGCCAGGGGTGAACCTGAGCGCCATAGGTCTCAGTTGATCACCCAGGGCCCTCCCAAGGAACCGAAACCGAATTCTGGGAAGCATCATGCTTCAGGGGATACCGTTTTCCTGTTTGAGGCTTTTAAGAGCATGCAGCTCGTCCAGTGGCCAGCTGTGACGGGTGACAAACCTGGGGCACCGGTGAAACCGAAGTATGAGGACGGTTGCTGGAAGTGTCGTGATGAGAACCATCACAATCGCATCTTTCCACTTGTACCTCCTGAGGCGATAGCACGACTGTTAGTAAGTGCGTGTGTGTGTGCGTGCGTGCGCGTGCGTGCGTACGTGCGTGCGTGCGTGCGTGCGTGTGTGTGTGTGTGTGTGTGTGTGTGTGTGTGTGTGTGTGTGTGTGTGTGTGTGTGTGTGTGTGTGTGTGTGTGTGTGTGTGTGTGTGTGTGTGTGTGTGTGTGTGTGTGTGTGTGTGTGTGTGTGTGTGTGTGTGTGTGTGTGTGTTTCCCAGTGCTTGCAGATACATTTTCAAACTTCTCTCTCACATCATTTTAGGTTCTTTTAATCTTTTTACATAGCTAAAAATATGCTTGCTAAAAAGATGTGAGAAAGAGAGAGAAGTTTGAAAATCTCAAACAACTATTTGCTAGTAATAATCTGTAAAAAAATCCTTCTCACCTACACTGTTACTACTGATGCTAGCTGTACCAAGGAGACTGCTACGTACGTAGTTATTTTGGTTTTAAAAGTTATAGAAAAATATGGAACCACTTAACTGTATATTAGATGTGCGCGAATCACTGTATGCAGGCAAGGATCATTTCCCCCATAAAACGTAAATATTGCACTCTGAGTATCCGATGTCAAGCAAATTGACGTCTCTTCAGGACATCTGATAGTCAGAGTGAAATGTTGCGAATGTAGTGGCAGATCCAGTGCGACCATCCCAAGATTCAGAGAGCAAAGTATCGCTAGGACGCGAATACTCATGGACCATTACTATATGCTACTTTGCAACTTAATGTATTTGTTAATCAAAGGGATAGGTCTGATTTGATGTCGTGAACATGTTGCTTCAAATAATAGACAAACACGAACAATTTTAATACCTAGGCCCCAGGGCCCAGCCGTTAAAGGTCAGATATAAAAAGACGAGCCGTGTGTATGTAAAAGGCATGGGTAGGCAAAACATGTACACTGAACGGATTCTGTGATATCAGACGTAACTATTCACGTAAGAAATCTCGGGAATGTTTAATGTGACGTCTCAATCAATTATAAGGTCTATAGGATTAAAGTAAAATAAAAATAGATACACTTATTCGTTCTTTATTTTTGTATTTCGTACATATGGAGCTAATTTGATTATGAACAAATACAAAAGGAAAATAACACTAATAAAACCACTGGCAATGAAACCGATGACATCAATCATGTATAGTGTATACCATGGGATATCTGCAGCATGGGATCTGAGGTGATCGCAGCCAAACTTCATAACATGGTTCATCCAGTAAGCAACTTCTTCTGCAGGCAAAAGCGGGCGATCTTTGAGAATAGCTGAGAAATGCTCAGCATTGGTCTTGTACATAGGATTTGTCATAAGCTCATCGAGAGTGGATTTCAACTCTTCTTCAGTGAAAGTTGCAAATGGCAGAGACCTCCCAAGATTCCTTATTACAATTCTTTCAGCATTTTCGAATTGGTCAGCAAACACAGGAAACGTGAGTAAAGGGACGCCATGGTAGATGGACTCGTATTGACCATTGTTTCCACCATGGGTGATGAAGAGTTTAGTCTGGTTTTGTGCAAGAAGATCATTTTGTGGAAGCCAGGCTCTTATATGAACATTTCTAGGTATACCAATGGAAGAGACATCCCCAGTGTACCTCATGATTACTGTTTGTTTCAGCTGTCCAAACACTGTAATAAATCTCTTGAATATTTCATGTGGAAATTCAGATATACTACTTCCCATTGTAAATATAATTACACCTTCATTAGTTTGTTTAATCATTTTCTCAAATTCTTCAGGGATTCCCTTTGCAGGATGTACAGTTATTCCAGGGGTTTGGATGAAGTTAGGCATAGAAGGGACGAACGTTTCAAGGAGGTGATCTCTTGTTTGAATGAAAAGGCAGGCTTTTCGAGACAAGTCCATCCAGGAGGATATATCTGATACATATTTATCAAACAGTGCAAAGTTGGAAGAAGAATAAAATCCTTGAACATTATCTGTAATAACCATATTAAAGTAAAAGTATGAATTTTTAAGTCTTTGCATCAAGTTCATTTGTCTAGGTAGGTTTGATGTAATTATTGGTTCTGTCGACGGCAGAAATGGTATGCCTATCTTATGTGGTAGCTGAACTGATGACTGAGATATAAAAGGAACATTTAATGAATAAGGTATCAACTGAAGGCATGGGGCGAGAGCAAAACCATCTACTAACACAAGGTCGAAAGCCAATAGTTTTAGTGATGCCATAAATGTTTCATTGCCAATGATCAGGTGACAGTCCCTTGCACATGAACGTATTGCCATCTGATTAGCCGCTATCATAGCCTCGATGCTGCTTTCAAACACAACACTGTGCATCAAATTTTTCCAAATTTCTCCCACAAAAGGTTCTTCTCCTTGTGGGAGTTGTGAAATTATAACATTGAAACCGTCTTTCTTCAGCTTCTCCGTGTAAGATGATGGATAGTTGTCTTGGATTATGGTATATACCTGAAACATACACACTTTATATTGCTGTACCTTGAGGTTGTACGAAAAAAACATATCAACTGCACGTGGAGGCTTGTATATTCGTCCGAAAGTGTGTTCAAAAGTTTACTTTTCTTTTTTTAATTTAAAGTGGGTTACATGAATACATGACACGACCCTCAACGGCAAGGAAGGGTCTTTTTTTACCCGGTAGCGTATGGTATACGTGTTGTGTGATTGAGACTTTTAGAGTTACAGACAAATTGTTCCGATTTCTCCTTCACCGATTTATTGATAATTGTCAGTTTTAATATTGAGTTGATCAAACAAATGTTTATTATGATATGCATCAAAATCCTTACCAAGTCATGACAGACCCAAACGGATAAAAAATGACCGCCATGGGTAAAAATGACCCGAGATCAGAAATATTGTATAACCAACACATGAGAAGACCTAAATTCTATAATGATTTAACAAGTAGTACTTCTAGGGATAGAATGTTAAAAAAAATACATTTCCAAAATGATTTACTGAGAGTGTTCTTCCCGGCCGATAAATGTATCTCTGATAAATTCTAATATTTTCCTTACAAAAAACTTCTTAAGGCTATTGGAAATTGTTCTAATTTAATGTATCTCATTGAATAATCTTGAAAATTTAGTTAAATAGACCACCTGTTGAGCACATTTATGGGGCAAATTGCAGCCATTTATGTAGCCAGAACCCCCTCAGACTCCCTGGTAAATTTAGAGATAAAGTACTAATGCGCAACGTATTGCACCTATGCGGTGGGGTGCCATAATATCCCGTATCATTGTCTCATTGAAATTAATATTCATGCTCTTGTTTTAATTTCAAACATAAGAATATTGACAAAATGCATGAAATAAGCCGTAAAAAGTCCTCAAAATATCGCCATATTTGTGCATAAGTCATTAGGTTGAAATATTGGGAATAATTGTAGAGAAACTGAGAAAATCAAAGAAATTTAAGTTCATGCGTGGTGGCATGGATATATATATATATATATATATATATACATATAAGACAGAATCATATAATAATTCATAGATAATTGAATACATCAATGAAAAACCTATTGCGTGCGGGTCATTTTTTCAACCTGTCCTCCCGTGCCGATGTGTAATTATTATTTAATATCCATGCCGATGAGGGTTCAATATGAAATTATTTGCTTTGAATCTGTTGGGATTTTGAATTAGAGAAGAGTTTGCTTCCCACAGTTTATAGGTAAAACAAAAATAAGAAAGGCTGAGGGTTTATATTCGCTAGACATTGTTATAGAACATAAAGTTAGAGGTAAAAGGATGAGGTTTAAAAGAATAAAAGTCATGCCTTGTCAAATAAAAATTGTGATTTGAGGATCACATTTAACAAAGTACTGCCGACTTAAATGAGATTGACACGTGAATACTATATCATAAACGTACCTCATGTCCTTGGGTAATGAGCACACGACCCACGACAAACTGCTCCTGCTGGTGACTGTTAAAGTGAGCACTGAGAAGCAGAATCTGAGAACCTAGCACAACAGGTGCCAATAACAAGTATAAGTATATAGCTAACATATGCATGGTCTCATGATCTTTTATGGATGCACGGCATGCATGCATTCGCACGGCATTTTATGAACACCAATGGGATACTTCAACTGATAACTTTACTTTGCAAGTCATCATACCATTGATATGATGCAGACTTTGGTACGCAATGTACGTTTGCCATTAGAATTGGATTTTGAACTTTATGAAAAATGACAATAGAACATATATATATGTTTTATTACGTGGATTATGATAGCAGAATTTATCTGTCAAGTACTGCAATCACATCATTTTTACTAGAATCAAAAGTTTATTTCGCCATCTTACTTTGATCCAAAATATAAGATTGTGGACTGTAAATGTCCCAGTTTTTGTTATTTATTTCATATTATAAAGGGTCCAAACTAATTAATGTAATGTGTAAACTATGAATTTATGATAAACTGTTAAATTTAAATAAATGAGGTATTTTAGTAAAATTAAAATTTGTTCTGAAAAGAGTGAATGCTTGTATCCCTGCATATTTGTTGTAGTCGATATCCTTTCGCAGGGCCGGATCGTCACTATCAATTAACTCCGATGCTCCGCTCAAATGTAAAATGTATATTCTTCTCTCTGTGTTTATTTTCTACTGAAAATTATTTGATCGCATATTGGCCCCCCCAGAATGATCCAATCATAACATTTCCAAATATTCAATTGTTTTGTAGTTTCAACAATTGGACAATTAAAAGAAACTTTACGAACCATTCACTTGACAACTATTTGAATAAATTGGGCAAAGCACCTAATAATAATGTTCTGGCACTTGTTATTGGCATATGGTGCTCAGATTTAATGTTTGTATAATGTAAAAAGGTCACTGCACACATGGTTTTTTTGTGTATGTCGCATTTATGATAAAACATTTGCAACCATCTTAAACTATTTGTGATTGCTATCCTACACAGTTTGCAATTTTAACTAGTTAATTTGCATGCTGATCAATCTTATAACCAAACACTATTTGTAATCGGGTATAACCTTAGAATTTGAAGGACGACATTTAAAATTCATTTCTCAAAGGAAAAAACGAGTCCTCTCCTCATCAACTACCGCCCCGTGATCCGCCAATGCGCGTTTCATGGGTATCTATCTGTATCTGTAAGTTAATCTGCAGGGCTTTATCAGCATATGGGCAGATGGATGGGAGGACGCAACGCTACCAGTCGCTCCTGTGCAAGGCTTGTAGCCTGGCACGGAATGTGTCTACACCTGCAGTTGGCAGTGTCTCTGAGTCAATGCTGTTCCATTCTGGAATTGTCCGCGGAAAGAAGGAGTTCCTGAATGTGTCTGTATTTGCTGTTAAATGTCTAAATTTGTGATGATGATGATCGTGTACGCTGGTCAGCTGGTAGGAAGATGTCATCAGCAGGGATGGCCACTTTCTTGTTCACTATTTGATGCATAAGTGCTAGACGATGATTTTTCCGGCGGGTGGATAGTGTATCCCATTGTAGCTGTCTAAACATGGCGGTAACACTGCTGTAGGTAGAGTAGTCGCTCATGGCAAATCGTGCTGCTCTATGTTGGACTTGCTCTAGTTTTGCAATGTAGCATCCCACTGAACATTTCGTTGGCTGATCTCTTGTCATGTAATTTACTCAAGTTAACATTTATCAATTAATTTTATGAGCATAGGTTACTTTACACTTTATATACTCAGCCAGTTCAACACAACTAATATACCATCAAATCAATATATGTTCACACTATCATACACCCGACACCGCAGTTTTGACCCCTATTTGTTCCTTCGACACACAAAACGGTTGCCACTAACACCATATATGGTCCATTACCATGTGAGCATACAGCTGTGTTTACCAGTTGTTTTTAAAGTCAGCTCACAATAATTTCCCAAAAGAATACAATTCATTCATTCTCTATCAATGACTTCATCATGATAACGACAACGAAACGGGTTTTCTTTGTGGCAAGCGCATTCCCTGCATTTGCATATTTCATTTGGACTGACATATGGAATATTCATCCACGTCATTACTCAAAAAATCTTCACAGAGAAAATAAGTCACTGGGCAAGAATGTTGATGTGGATCGAGTGAACACACAAGACGTTCATGGTAGTAGAGAACGTAAATCCCGATGGTTGCAAAGCAGCCAGTATTCTGAGGACAACAACGGAATCAAGGAAGATCAGCTCAGGTGGTCCATTCTGTTCAGAGATGACCGGCGACGCGACCAACGAGTGATGGTCCAAAACAATGTGATGTGCTATCACATGTACGTCTATGGCTGTGACGTGGTGTGTGCATTGCCTTTAGAAATAGGTGGAATACCAAACGCAGTGCACGTGGCTCTGGGTGATCACCACCTGTCCTCCGTGCCAGTGACGGTGCCATCAAAGCCGGCTGTGAAAGGAAACTTCAATCTGTATTTCAAAAGCGTGGAGGTAGGCCACATTTTAACTAATCTGTGGGTAGGCGATGAACTCGCGGACCTATTTTCCAGTGCCGATTACTCCATTGCTTGGCTTGAAGTCCTACGACTGCTTGGCGTGGAGCATATAATGCGAACAGTTGCACACAATGCGAACATGTCTCACAACTGGGATAAAGTGGTGAGGATAAAGGTTTTGTAGAGCTCGTACAACTTTCTGGAAGCATTACAACATGATCCGTACGCAGTGAATCATCATCACAGGCTGTGTGTACGGACACATGCACAGCTTCCGCCACACGCTCGTCCTGGACATTGACGAAGTCATCATTCCCGCGTTCGACGACACTCTGATCCAATTGATGGTGTGCGTCAGCTGCACCAATAACATCACTGACAACAATGTGTAGACTGGAAGTTCCCGAACACGCTGTTCTGCGCGGAATATCCATTTGCCGATGGACAGTTGCGCTGCTTCAATATTTTTTCGGTGGCGTAAACATAAAAAGATGCCGAACACTGTGTTATTGTGAGGTGAGGATTGGGCCAGCACCGAGTTCGGGCAGTGGGGTAAGGCCATTACTGACCCCCATAGGCAGACGGCGCGCCCCCCATTCCCCACCAAGATTCACTTCATTTTCATAGGGTTTTTCATGAAATCCCGTAAGTGCCCCCCTTTCTTTACGTGCGCCCCTTTTCAAAAAAAACTGGATCTGCCTATGGACCCCCACTTTTGCCTTGCTCGACACCCACACTATTGTGCCAACATTGCCACCAACTCCTAAAGTTAATAGCTCTCACCTAAAGAAGCATCTCATGATAGGAAGGGAATACGCCTCTGTTCAACATTACCGTCATTGCTTATCGTTCGTTAACTATAATTAGAGCAGATTGATGGAATATCTCTCACGGGATATGGTCACTGATGACAGGATCTTGCATTTCAGGCATCAGTTGCAAACACATCTTCGGACTCTCAAACTCGAGATAGACGACTATGCATAAAAACGAACATGAGAGAGGGCAGCTATTGATTGTGTCGCTTCAGCAGCTGATTGTATTGATCTTTTTAAATTTATTTGTGTAAATAATAGTTTGTATGATTGTATTTTATAATTCATTTTGATATTTGTGATGTAAAAATGTTATAATATTATGAAAATTTTATCTTTATATATTTTCTATGAATCTTGTTTGAAATGTGACCAGCTAATGCATGAGACAGAAGAACCACTTCTTATAAAAAGAAATATTACATTTGAAAATTACGAAACATAATGAGCCTCTCGTAGAGTGTGTCTCAGTCTGTTGCGGAAATTTAGGTTTGAAATAATCTCATTTGTTGTAGTTCCGTAACAAGCGTGTGCAAATTTTATATTTAAAAGACTTGCTGATATGTTAGCTTTCCATTCAGTAGTTTTTAGATTTTCTTCAACTTCGCCATTTGTTTGCATTGATTTCAATGTAATTTTGGAGGTTGCATTTTTCTGGAACACATGTTTAATTTCTTATCGTTGTCAAGCTTTAGAACTAGGAATGTATAATGTTACATTTTGGAAAGAAAAAGCACACACCGAGCTTTCTTTTGAAAAAAAAATATTTTGTTGATGCTACGTCGTGGTTAGGGTGGCACCCAATTTAAAGTATCGATGCCGTTGGTTAATACAACTTTTTCAAGGGCATGTCAAATTATCTCCCTGAGCTAACTTGGACTTCAACCAACACGACCATCAAATTTGGTATAATGTTTATATAAGATTTACAGTGCTCAAAGAGCACATCATCACTAGACTAACCTTGACTCATTAGCAATAGATATTTGCGTAAGCCATCTTTAGAAAGCACGTACAATCCAATGTACTGATACAGTAAACAGCTATGCTGTATGTCCCATTCACACCTGCTGTAAATGCATTCAACCAAAATGGATTTTGCATGTGGATTGTACCACTAGAAAAAAATATCAAACATCAGTACTCATGATATTAATGTACTTTCCCACTCCCTTAAAAACATGATCAAGGTTCATTCAACAATAATTTCCGCCTGTTTACTGTGTTAATTGCAAACTAAGAAAAGCAAAAGTAAACATCTTTATTGCCCATGATTCAACATTGTTCTAGCCATACTGTGCTCTCTGAGCATTTTGGTCTAGTTATTGTCATTTGATTTATTTCCCCATCGTCTTCATCTTGTCAGATCGGTGTATATTTCCATATGGTAAAAAGAAAAAAGAAAAAACAACAATACGAGTTAAGTTTATCCATACAACAGTATTCTTTTCTGAGACAAATGGTATTTCAACACCTATGAGCTATAATGCGTCCATAATGGACTACCTGACACACATATATTATTTCATTTTTATATTTACGAATGGTAGAAATCATGATAGCAGGAGCCCTCCTAATAAAGAATATCGGGTTTCACGAGAACATGCCTTTATATCTGCTTTGTAGTATATTAATAATGTTATTTGAGCACAACGTGTACTTACACCATAAATCACAACGCAAACATTTTATTGTTAGACACTTGTATCTGGTTTTTAAATGCACGTGTTTTTAATTGTCTTTCACATCGATGACGTTGACCCTCTGAAGTGATTCCGTCTGGGTGGCTGACACGTCCCTCTTATTACCAGTTGTATTGTTTGTCTGAAATAGTAAACATTTATGTACTTTTCTCATTGTTCTTATATTTTCATGTTTATGACGTATGATTTTTTTTCAGCATGTTTCGTGACCCCACAAAAACAAACTTCATTGAACAACAAACTTTTTTTTCATGTTGGTCTTGATTATTCTTATTTGCTCAAAAAAAAGACCTCCACTGAAAAAGATTATTCTTATTTGTGGCATTCTTTTTCAATGTAAATATTCTGTAAGGAAAATTTTTTAAAAATCTGAAAAAAGTGGTCAGCCTGACCTTGTGTGACGGCCCTGTTTAATGAAGTACGTAGGGCATTTGACGTGATGTTTATTAAGCCCCCCCAAAAAAAAAAAAAAAACAACCAATACAGCAATGCTTACCCTCTGCAAGCTGTGGTCTTGGGATACGCCGGGTCCAACCCTACTGTTTGCGCTCCGGCACAGCAGGTCACGTAGTTCTCGTCTGAAGCGGGCTCCGCCGAGAACATAGGTGAAGAAGTTCAGGGCAAAGTTGCAGTTCCAATAGAGTTGTAGCAGAGCCCACCCGATCTCAACCCGTGCAAATGCCTGAGTAAAATTCGGAATACAGTGTGCAGCAGCCCCAGGTAATTAGGTACATTCTTATTACGTGCGCACCTTTATGAAGATAATGGAGTTATGGTTGGGTGAATACTTTGGAAGTTTATATCCAGTCTGAAATCTGGTATAATGCTTCATTGTAAATCATATATGTTTTTTTTAATCTTCAGCTATACATTCACTAATACTTGAACTTACCACATAATCTTCATTATCGAGGGCATCATAGTACCAATACCAGTAGCCAATACAGAATGCATACATAGGCAGGTTGAAGATAATAAAGACTGTTGACGAGACTACCAGCATCACCGTCACACCTGAAGGGAAAATACATCAGCATATCTGATGCCATGAATCTAACTAAGTGACCATACAACATAAATAAACACCCAGCTATGTGCACGTGCCCAAATTAAGTCCATAGCGCCCCCATTACGATTGCTACTAAAAACGGGGTAAGCATTTTCACTGCAGCGACATACTGACCATTCGCATTTCCCCCCGTAGTATGTGATAAGAAAAAAACTTTTAAGTTTCTAACGCCGTGTGAATGAGTATGGCAGAAAGTGCCTTAAACACATGCATATATTTATTATTGTGTCAGCCACCTTTAAACGGAGAGTGTATGATGGCCGGGGGGCGCGGGGGGGGGGGAGCAAAGAAACATGTAACAAACTTACTGTCAATCTTTCCCTGGCCACTGCTCGCTGCCACCGCCGTGTTCTTCAGGGCCTTCTTGCGGCGGCGGATGCTGGCCAGGCGCACCACGATGGCCACGGTACTGACCACAAGGACCACGATGGCGAGGAACACGATGCCCCAGTCAATCCACGTGTACACATAGCGGTCGAAGTAGAACACCGGACTCCCTCAGCTACCTGGCACTTAGGCATTGCCTGAATTCACAATGTACCCGCGGCAGTAGGTCATCTGGACATACATCGCACAGCCTTTCATGTTTTGAGAGGTAAACGTCCCTCATTGCATTTTTGATGGTCAATAATACAATATATTGTGCTCTCCTGATCCCTTGAGTGTGCTTTTGGCCTGACACACAGGATTTTATATATTGCTACATTAATGTCAAGTCGCCAAGCACCATACATTAATGCAAGGTTCATTACATCAGGCAGGAGAAAACGTTCCTTTTCGTTAAATGGTTTGCTGTACTGCTTTATCCAATATCTGCACATAGCGGCGTTGTTTCAATTATATCTACATTATTTTCAAAATAAGTGAGTAACAAACCGGAAATAGAAATAGAAGATGATGCTTACCTGCCCCATCTCTTCGATGTGGGTGTAGAAGAAGAAATGCATGTTGACCAGGATGATAATGGCAGCCACGGTCAACAGGCCAGCCACAGCTCTCCTTTTACTGAACATTTCCTGGAATAGTGGGGCTCTCTTAATTTTTAGTTGGAAGTACCTGTTTCGTTGTGGTTATTTTCAAAATCGCATTAAGTAAATTATTTGTTCATCTCCAAGTAAGGTTAGCATTAATTTAGTTCCACACGCAAGCACGCACGCACGCACGCACGCACGCACGCACGCACGCACGCACACACACACACACACACACACTTGTAGTCAGGTCTGAATATCAGAATATATACACCATACGCACATTTTTAAGTAAATGTTAGCAACATGCTTTTCAACGGAATTTATGTATGCTCATTCTATCTAGAAAAGTTACCAGAACGATTTATCGAGGCGAAACCTCAAAATTGAAAAAACAAAAAGGACACAAAAGCATAAAATCTCCTCATGACTAGATGAACATTGATTTCAAACGCATTATTACTATTATTAATGGACTAAGTATAGTTTTAGGGGTTTACTTACATAATTAACTAATTAGATGTATTTGGTCTATTGTTTCGATTATCTATTATAAATTTATTTTTAATTTTTAAATGAATAAAAACAATACGTAAGGATTCTAAAAATGTGATGATATCTAACCTTGAAGTGATAGGATTTACAGTATAGAGTGAAACTTCACCCCAACGTCTTTCTGCTTGATTCTCTCTCTCGGTCACAAACAAAAAGAGACAAAATTATGGAATATTTTTACTGTTTACCTTCGCCTTCAGAGGATAGTAAATAGCTGCCATCCTTTCTAATGATACGGACACAAGGATCTAAAATAAAAGAAACGTGTGTGTGTTTTAATCAAATTGTCCGAAAGAAAAAAATACGTTTCAATTGATTATTTGTGAATGAAAGAAAAATAATCTGAAATTACATTTCATAAATTGACAGATAAAACAGCAAATGCGGTGTCACATCTCATTTCATTGACAAATAACCTGTAACATTCTTACCCAGTATTCAAACTGTGGTAAGGCGTACTCGAAGAACACGTGGAGTTTGCACAATCCGGGAGAAATGAGCCGCAAGTCATAGAAGTCGAATGTGTAGCTGTGGATGGAAATCAGTGTTAGCTTAGCATATACATTTACATGTAGTTGCGTTTGTACTAAGTGATCACCATTGTTT
>CM032665.1:45483810-45524398 GCA_019095985.1 Streblospio benedicti
ATTTATTATGGTGAAAAGTATTTTACATTTTCGAATACATAAATAGCTATATAGTGAAATACCCAGCCCTTCCGGGCTTATTTGTCACCTTAATATCAATATATAAATGTGACGCTAAACAAGTATGAAAACAATGAAGTATATAAGTGATATGAAATAAATAGTACATCTATAATAATAGAATACACTTGATAAGAAATAAAGAATTATGTACAAATTGAACATAGCATATAATACAACATAATATAATTAAAGAATCATGTATAGATTCTAGACATAATATGAAATTAGACATAGTATTAATAGAATACATTTAAATAATACATGTATGATATGATATTATGATGTAGTAGGTGCATCGACCAGTGTGACCCTCCTCTAATGATTGTGCCAAGTACCTGTACATGCACCGAGGGCTGCGATGGCGTCGTCTAGTGGTAAATTGTCACATGACAAGCAGTCGACAGACTTGCTTGAAGTCCCATCAACGTACCTACAGCAGCACATACATGTATACAATTCTAAAAATACAAATATATTAGTGTCAGGGTTAGATACTTATACATATTTGTCCATGTAATTTGACCTCTAAAACATCCATCTAGGTATGGGCCTACTATATTCATATACTTATCTAAAAAGTTACTGATCACAAAAAAATATTCTGGTTCACCATATGGGAGAATGGCGGCCAATTTGTTTTTTTATGAACAAATTGGTTTTAAAGTGAATCAAAGTTATGTCTTTGCACAAATCTAAATGTTCTGTCCCACATTTTAGACCGATTTGGACAAATATCATAACAATCTCAAAGTATTGGATGCAAATAAAGAGCAGCTGATTCAGAGTTAAGATAACAAGCACAATAAGCACATTCGGATATTTCATATAGGGAGCAATACTATTCCAGAGTTATTGCAACAGTATAGATGACACAGCCAGAATAATATTGTTGTTTTTTGCCATGCTTTGGAATCAATATTGCCGTGATTGCAGACGCACGAAAATAGTGGCTAGTAGTGGGGTGGGTTTATAGGGAAGTGGGATGGGGGATTAAAGGCAAAAATATAGCAATGTGGGGAAAGGGCCAAAACGAGAGATGTGGGATTTGAAGGAAATGGTATGTGGGATGTGGGGAAAACTCCTTAAAATGTGTGGGATGTAGGGAAAAAAGGTCAAAACATTAGGGATGTGGAAAACAAGGCCATAAAATCATGGATGTGGAATTTCTTAACCCTTTGAAAATGCCGATCAGTAGTGGTGCCTCTCACCGGAACCCAGGCTGGCAGGTGTAGATCACCTCGGTGGCAGAGAGTGTCTGCGCAGCATTTGGCACCATCTTCCCAGACGCTGTCGAGCAGTCTGCAGTGGGAAGGAACACATGGTCTGAGTCGTTTAAGTCGGCTGCACATTATTGTGACCATGGCCGTGGTGCCCGGTCAGTTTTGTGCTGGGTATGGCAATTGTTAGATCTTTAGGCTTAGGTCGGCTAACTTTTCATGATCCACGATACGAGCTCAGTCTAGACGGGGGTATGATTGCAATAGTTTTCATCTGGCTTATATTGCCTGTATAAAGTTGCACATGCTCATACCAGTCAAGGATTCCAATTTCGCAAAACTTCAAAAATATGAATCTGTTTCCAAACCTTTCTATACTTCAAAATTCAAGGAAAATTATAGAAATCTGTGTTGTTATTTTTATCATTCGTCATGAGATCTGCAACCAGGCATATTTGATTTTGAATTTCATCTTGCCAGCAGCTGTAAATGGCGTGCTGTCTGCACAAAAAAGTTGATATTCGTCAGCAGCTGTGACAATTTGAAATAATACTAGTAGCTAACAACATAGCGCACTTCCTGATACACATTCCTAATCCTTCATACTGAATTCTTTAAAACTCTTACTATAGAAGTGGTCCTTTTAGGGTGGTTGCATAAAATAGAGGTTACACATTACTACAAAATTAATGCATGTGAAATTGCAAATCACAAGGTGAAACGTGATTCCAATACTCACATGAGGTTCCACTGCCAAGTGTAATTATAACATGTCACGTTGAGGACTATGTTTGATTGCCCTGTACGTTCAGGGGAATTTCTTTTACACTGCATATACGTCATACCCGCCCGGCAGAGAGAGGTAAAGATCGTAACTTTACCATAAACTGGGCTATTGTAAAGAATTAATCCTTTTCTAATCATATTCATTTCATCTCTAAGTACCAGATATATTCAAAACTCAAAATGTTTGCCAGACGAAACATACGCCACACATTAAACATGCATGGTCATAATGGGGCTCACTATGGGAAATTCACGGTCTAGTGACATTTAAAGTAGCTTGAAATAAAACTATATCATTAAACTAAAATGGCAATAGTGTAACCACTGCACAGCAAAACTGTATGTGTTTTATAGAAAGGATATTATCATGTATTTATATTCATGACATTAGGGGTTCACATTATCCTGGTCATTTTACTGACTTTAGGGCTTCACAATATTCATATTTTATTCACACTCTCCGAATGTTTGGTCTAGTTTAATTCCATTTTGTCAATCTTTCTCAAATGGAAAAGTAGTATTCCTATACAAAATAGTATTTTAATTACCACAAGCGAACTCATAAGCCTTATCTGAACATTATCTATGTACTATTATAGTAATAGGAAAGTCTTCAAAATACTTGTAAAATATATATAATTCGGCATAATGTACTAAAAAGAAGTAGCAACTGATAAAATTATGAATCTTTACGGACGCCCCATTTGAAGTCCCAATAATACATTATTCATGAAATACACGCATGAGCGGTTCTATTCAAGCTTCATGCCAGGTAGGTGTGAAAAACTGTAAGAGACATTTAAATACTCAGAGCATTACCCATTCGTATCTGACACATCGGGTAGTAGTTGTCTCCACACCTGACGTCATGCCATAATCCATCTGAATCAACCACCATGCAGTTTTCACTGGAGAAGCCTTGTGGCTAAAAAGCAAACATGGTGTTCTAAAAATGATTCGGGGTGGTTATAACATTCCTCGGGATTTAGTAGGTAGAAGCGTTTTGTGTGTGCAAGTGTGTGTTTGTGCCTGCGTCCACGTGTGTTTATCAAATGCAAGTATTTCTGGTTCTGTACACGTACACGTACTTTTTCAATGTGAGTCCATAAAAGCAAATCATATCAACTTAAACAAGATCTAAATGTGGTGTGGTGACCCAAGTCTTGTTCTCATCATTTTATATTTTACAACAGGTCATTGGCACACTTAGTGATCAATTGATAATTTTTCATGCTTGAATCTCCAGCGCTTTGCCACACATTGATAATCACTCACTCAATCACTCACCCCATGACCTGTAGTGTTTTAATGTGTATGTGTCACAGAGCAGTGTGCAATTATTTAGGTATAAGTTTGCTCAACACCAACAATCAGACCCGACTGGGAATTGAACCCACGCCCTTCTATGGTGTCCATTCAGTCAATGAAGCACACAAGAGCAAGCTCATTCAACTACGAACTACTGCTGGAGCATACCTGTCCCGCCAGGAAGTTTGACCATGTGATGTAGAGGGTGCTGCTGTAGGAGGAGGAGGCGAGGAAGTAGTAGGCGCCCTCTGAGGCAGCGTCCGAGACACCCACCCACACTATGTTGCCATTGGCAGCCCTGTATAAATAAAAATACTGAATGATACAGCATAATACTGCACAAAAACAAAAACCACCATGCACACTTCAACACGTGTCTTTTGAATCGGTGATTTTTGAAAGGATATTTTCAGTCAAAGGCACCAATGCCATAATTCTGTGTAAGCCAACACTCCTAAGTATGCATTTGAATTTAAGAATGTGAAGAGATATTACTTTTTTCACTGTTGTCTATAACAGTCTAGTACCCTAGTAGGTCTGTAAACAAACACTAATGCGGGTGCCATTGTTCTGTATGGGCAGATAGCTTTCCGTGCAACGCATGTACATGTAGGCCTAATATGTAAGTTGTCAACCTCGGAGTATCGAGGCGGCATTGAATGTAGTAAAATGCATTTTGCGACAATTTGCTGAGCCAAACGAACTGTTACTTATATATGCTAATGTTCTACAATCTCTAGACGCGACAACTATTTGCAACGAACTTTTATCAAACCCTATATTCGTCAAAATGTTTTGAAGACGTTCAAAATTTCCTGACGATTTTGCCAGTTTGCCAGTGCACATTGAGCTACGTAGGCGGAATTCGCTAATGCGTAAAACAGGTTTTACATACACATCTACCTCTGAACCCGTAATAATAGATGCCATTGAGCACACGATCTCGGTGGCGGAGCTTAATATCTTGCACTATTAATGATTAAATGTCCATGTAATGAACATACGGTCTCAGAAGTTAAGTCTTTATCATACCGTATTGGGTTTAGCATCCAACCAGTGAGTAAAAATCACAACGCATTCTTTCAGCTAATCAGGGATCCGGGATCGACCTAGTTATAGCCAATAAGAAACAATATTGCGCTAGCAATAGCTAAAATTCACATTTTAGGACATACAGGTCTAGGATTGACATGCTAGTAGCCTCCACACTCACGTCTGTATCTGCGTGTTGAGCGCTTCCGTGTATGGCACGGCCAGCTCGCCCTGTCCGCACGCTGTCCCCGCTGCGTCCGCAAAGTCCGTTGGCTCCGCTGCGCGGAACATGCACACGGAAGGGTAAGAGGGAGGCGGGTCTGCTGAAACAGGGTTTGGGGTTAGTTACTCTGAAAATATTACTTGGTTGTTTCAAGATTTGGTATAACATTTGCGTGTAAATAGAGAATGTTAAAGAAATATAACGATTATGAGCCTTACATGTGGACATCAGTTCGCAAGTTCCATCCGTCTCAGTACAGTAAAAATCTACAACATAAGGCAATACTCTTTTTTTCTCTTCTTTTTATAAATAAAGATCATTGTTTGTAGGTGATTTGGGGGATGCCATTATACATACGTTAATATGCATTAAACGTTTGTTGTAAGAACTCACCGCTGGGCACTGACTGACACAACGCCCTCAAGTCACTGCGCGCGCAAGACAGATCGTTCCATTTGAGGTTGCTGCGCAGTAGGTGACCGCACTCCTCGTTCTACAACCATAAAAAAGATACGCCATGAGAGGGGGTCAATTATATTGATCGCATGTGTTTGATGATATGCGATGAGTTTGATAGAATCACTGGCAACTGCATCAATGGGCTTTAAAATGAGCTTTAGAGTTAGGGTTATCATTTTCTCAAATTCGATTGATGCAGTTGCCAGTGGATAGAACGAATCAAATAGCATCACAAGTGATTTGTGCAGAAAACAAGAGTGGGGGAGAGGTAGGAAGAAAACATGTTTTTTGCATGATCATGGTGTTTAAACATTATGTTTGGACAACGATATAAACCTTGAAAATACTTTTATTCTATCACTACTAAATCATCATAAAAACGTCACCCTATGTAACAAACCAGTGTTTACGGTGATGGAAAATGGAACCAAATAGGAACCATTTGTGATAAGTAGATTGGGCGACCAACTAACAAACCAAATTTGAGCGCCATAACTCAAATGATGCGACATGTAGAGGGGTAACTATAAGAAATAGACAAAATAATGGTCCAGAATGGACCCAAGTATGGACCATTTGGTTCATGTCAAACACTATTCTAGAAGTCGCTTTTTTAACTGACAAACTAAATTAAATATCCTTGATCAATCAATATAGCTTGTAGATGGGCAACAGTAAGGAATGGAAAATATGACCGTCCAGAATTGACCCAGATTAGCACCGTTTGGGTTTTGGTATAAAACAATTCCAAGAAGTCATTATTTTCAACTGACGAACCAAATATGAGAATCATAGCTCCAACCATGCGCAATCCAGATGGGTAACAGTACAAAATGGACCAAATAATGGCCCAGAATGGACCCAAATATAGACTGTTTGGGCCTATGTGAAAAATGGGTTCATATAGAGGTTGGAAGTTCTTCTGCGAGATGTAATTTAAATTGGTTCTTTTACGCGCTGCAGCTGTCAGTGGATCATAATAAGAAACAAACACGACCAGAAAATGGCGTGAGTCTAGTCAGTTGATCTGATAAAACCTACCAACATTAACGTGCCCAAAATGAATATTCATCCTTTAGTAGCTTACATGATTTTCAAGAGAACGTATTCACATTAACAGTACACATTCCGAAAAATGTCTAGTTTCTTATTTTTACCATAATAAACAATTAAATATACAACAATGAATCCGATTTGGACAAAATCGAGTAATAGCCCATTCATTTGACAGCTCCCGCCAAACGCTGAGTGTTAAATATGAAGATGCATGTGATTAATGGTCAAATTAAACTATTTAGTTAAAACAATTAAATAGACTTATATATATGAACGGCATCGCATATTACTGCAGATTATTTCCATCAAAACTATATATTAATACTACAATGTATAAAAGAGATATGATCCAATATCTGTGTGGTGTTTTGTATTGTCATTATACCTGTCGTTGCCTGCTGACATTGTCAGTAGACTTTTTAGGATCATGCAACGATTTCAACATTTCAACTTGAATTAAATATACTAAATGTGGTTGTTTATAGTTAATTTTACTATGGGACGAACGAAAATATATTATCTGTGATGTATGTAAGTGAAAATGCTGAAGTCTTAAGTTTTATTGAGCTGTGTGCGTTCAAAATGTATTGCACAATTACTCCAATAAGCATAACATCGCAATGGCTGGTATCATCGCTCGCTCCATAATCCAGTTAAGTTTAGTTTGGTTGTCACGGTAGTTATCTGTTCTCTTGACTTTCATCCCCTATGGTCACCATTTCCATTTCTGGCATGCTGACTTTGAGTTTCCTAGCTTAAATGATACTTATTGTAGACATTAAGAAATGGGCCACATAATGGTCCAATATGGACCCATATATAACCCTTTTGGGCCAATGTGAAAGGGAGTTCTTGTGATCACCATTTTCAATTGATATGACAAAATTTGAGCAATTTACCTCAAACGATTTGACCTGTAGAGGAGTAATAAACTGGGTGGATGGATGGGCGGACAGATGGAGTGGTTCTGGGTGGTACAGTGGTTAGAGCGTGCAACTAACAAATGTGATTTGCCTGTGTCGTAAGTTTGCAGCCCGTCCATGGTACACTTCCTGTCGCCAAACTGTTACGTAGTACGTCTGCCACGTACTGCATTATCGATCTCCACACAGTGTGTTAACACAGTACAGCATACTACTAGTCGGTGGCGACACCAAGCATGAGGTTCGGAAGCCTCGTTAAAATGCGTGTCCTGTGTAGAGGAGAGCAACCCCTCTGCATTCAAAATAACTCATCTAGCTTGAACACAATAGCTAGTGTCATTCCTCCACACCCCCGAGGCTCAGTTGGTTACCTAACCTGCCTCCAGAGGGTCATGTATTAATAGATCTTAATACCACGTGGCCTCCCTCTGCTATAATCATCAGCAAGTTGATAGCTGCAGAGAAGCCATAAAAACAAAAAAAAAACAAAAAAAAACAAAAAAACAATTATCTGTGTCTTGCTCAGTGTAAACAATGAAAAAACTACAGTGTTTAGTGAACATGATTGCATTAATCCAGCAGTGACTCATTGTCATTTCAACGTAGGGACCTACTGTCTATGAGATTAGTAGACCAACTTTTATCTGAGAACTTACACCTTAGGCTAAGTAGAACCTCTCATGGAGCGTGATATGATCCAATGCCTATACGTACGGCTCATTTGCCCACAGCACAGACCGATACCTTTCCGCCATTGGGCTCATTGCTGTTCCAGTTGCTCCACTGCAGCACACGCCCGTTCGTCCACCGGTACAGGCCCGTGGTGACCTCGCAAGTCAGCCCTATCCACACATCACCACCATCCTCTCTGCAAGCAGACGACAGATACCTTCTCCAGGTGTTCAGGCAACCTGCTAATGTCTTCACCCCGGCGTCTTCACATGGGCACTAATGCAGCACATTTTACGCACTTATACTTTGCGCTTTCATTTACAAACGCCGAAATGATTCTACGCGTAGACTGCACCTCATTTTACTCCAGCTGAAAATGTGTAGATCAAGAGTAGCTCTCATTGCAGATAACCGACATGATATTCGGAAAAGATGGTGTCCAAAATGACCGACTTTTAGTGACAGGCATACACGCAGGATATGGATATCAGGCAGCAGGACTCATCTGGGTGGGTCGATGGGTGGGTGGGTAAATCGATTTTGTTCACCAAAGTCATTCGATTTTTGGCACTTCGCAAATTAAAGTGTTCTTTCCAGAGGGCCATTTACAGTCGATTTTGGACATTTTCTGCAATATCCTTAATGCTGCTTGTAAAAACACATTCAAAGTTGGTACAATGCTCACATGCTTTAGGACCATCCCATGTGTTCAATTTTGGCACTATGCCCATTCAGGTGTTATTTCCAGAAGGCCATTTTAGGAATTTATGGCCATTATATCAATAGTTTCAATACAGCTTTAATCATGAGCTCCAAGTTTGACACATAGCTTACATACATAGTAACCATCATTAGTGTCCAATTTTGGTACTTTACCAATTTAAGTGTTCCTTCCAGAAGGCCTTTTGTGGTCAATTTTACATTTTACGTATATGTCTAGTAGTTTGAATACAGCTTGAACCATGACCTCCGTATTTGATACAATATTTATGAGAGTGGTGGCCATCACCTACATTGAACTTTGGCCCTGATGACTAAATGAGGAATACTAAGAGAGCACAGCATTGCATAGCAGCTGATAGTACTAGTGTGATTTTTTATTGTAAGTGCTTCCAAAACATGGTTAAAGTAGCTATCTTTATTGCCCATGAGTCAATGTTGTTCTCTGAGCTCTCTGAGCACTGATCTACTAACTGCTGTGGTTATATTCACTTGGCGCATTTACATAGTTTGTATTTTTACCTGGTGAATGAACTGCTAATTAGTTAGCATCACATCTAAGACTCTATTTGACATTCATTGACTAATTACTTGACTATGTCTGTGACGAACGTGACGATGGCCTCAGAGTCCACCACTGCCAGCATACCGCCCCGATCTGTAGCAAATAAACAGAATATTGATGAAAAGCTCAACTATTTCAATGGAGACATAACATGACGCAATGGAGTGTGTTTTGCTGTCTGCCTACTTATATAAACATTATTAATAAAACTAAATAAAAATTGCTCAGAGAGCACAGCGTTGCTGGAACAATGTTCACTTATGGCATGATAAAGATGTCTACTAAAATGTTATGGAAAAGGTCTTGATCAAAAGGGCACAGATACATTGCATTTAATCAGCCAAAAATAATCTGTGTGCTTGTACTGAGTACCGCTGTCTAATAATACTAGCTCCTTCATGGATAAATATTGATCTTGCAGTAGCTCACAATACTGAGTACCAAGTCGACTTTTGCTGTTGCTGTAATATTGATTTGTCATTATGCATTCAATAGTAATAAGAAGCGGTGGAAAGCACACTTTAATTAGCAAAGGGCCCAAAATCGAATCACCTTGGTGTCGCCTCGCACGTCATAGTTGTGTATAGTAAATGAAATTGGTTCATCGGTAAATGCTCCAACTGTTAGTTATAAACGAAACAGACAGAAGCTTTGCTTCAGTAGCTGGAGTGATGCAACTATTTGATTGTAATTCATTTGATGGCAATAGCTATTATTAGTGAGTGTGCATGCTGTAACAGGCGTAAGCATTGTCTTGTAAAATTTGGTTAAGATACTCCTCTTGGTAGAATAAGGTGGGTGCGAGATTTTGTAAGGGAGAAGATGCTTTCATTCTAAATGTAACAGAAGAAAATGTACACGCTGATAGACAATCTCGGATGTAAAAGTAAAAATGTAGAGTAGCAGAACAAACTGCGCCCCAACGTGGTTTTTCTGCGTAATACTGCATGCTCTAGTTGGAAATCCTCGCTCAGATTCAGTATTCTAATAGAAATGTTCTGCACAGCCAGCTCATCTGCATCCCTTCTGAACAGTCCCTTAGTAATGATCCACGAAGCTAGCACACTGTGTCATCTGGGACCGCAGACTCGTGACCAGAATGTAAAACTATATTTATTTATTAATTTAATTATCTTCTTCAAACAAAGTCCATTATGATAAAATAAACATTAGTGCTGGTGGTGAGATTTGAGTATACTCATCATATTGTTGGTTATTTGATTGGACTAACAAGTGTTGTTAAACTACAACTTGTGTTTGGGAAGAATACGAGTGGACGTGTCCAGCCATCTTGCCACAACAAGCTAAATATCATCTATCGTCTATCTTTCTTGATCACAGGAAGATGTTTTACAGCAGTTATGGATGCGATGTGAAATGTGCGAATTGAGTAATTGCGGGAAAGTTGCTGCAAGAGAAAGAATGCTGCCTGCCATCTGCCTTTTCCACTCACCTATGCAGTACTGCTTTGAGTCGTGCCAAGTGAATGTGCTGGTAGACGTGAAGTAGCAGGCGCCCGTGGCGCCTAGCACGTCCGTCTCGCACGACGCACTGCCCTCTGTAACAAACAAGTGTCTACATTCTAAAGTGCTGGCCAATGTGAAAGTATCACCTTTTGCACACACACGCACGCACGCACGCACGCACGCACACACACACACACAATGGGTTTTAGTCACTCAGTACTGCCTCTGCTAGCGGGAACAGTGGGTTCGAGGCGTTGTCCTACATACCGGCCGGCCTAACCCGCCAGCAGCACACAAGGAGGAGCAGCGTCTGCCCCAGATTCATAACGAGCCTGCTTTTAGCCACTCCCAATAGTTTGTTTCTGGCTCTGAAAAATATAAAGAGAAAACACCGTAACACGACGTCATTATTCATATCACTTGAGTAAAGTCTTTTCATGCTGTGTTGGAGGCATCTATGCAAGGTTTGGAACTGGCAAAACGGTATCATAACAAGAGGCGCCTATTACAGGCTAATTATCGTAAGCAAATACCGGGTGAGAAAGATTGTTATGACAAACACCTGCTGCGTATTGATTGATGCTTCTCAGAATATGTACATTTAAAACCTTGTGATCTATATACACAACTCTCGTCCATAGGGTGGACCACAACGATCCTAGTCCACTGAACTGTTTTAAACGGCATACAAATTGTTTGTCCGTTTATCTACAGAAAAAAGCGATGTCCCACTGCTACATCTGCCCAGTGTATATGGTACGTTAAAAAGTGTACTAGGTTTTCTACACGCCGTCCTGCGGCGTTGATGCACCGGAAATTGTCAATTTTCGAGCAAGTGTATGATTATGTGCATTTACAATTGTTAATTGGGATGCACTATGGATCATCATGGTCTAAATGGAGGATGTGTTGTACGTAAAACTGCGTCCCATGTAAAGATGCAGTTTTACACAGGATGCTGTTTTACATACAACATATGCAGAGAGGTGGAACAGCACGTTAAAACATAAATGCAAATTCCATATTAATAGGACAGAATTTTATGTTCCCATTGGCTGTAATTTGATAATTTGTCAGGACTAAATACTGTTGATCGGCAATGTTCTGTCAGAGAAATGGTGTTGTGACGCTGAATGTTGCTCAACCTATCGTATTGTAAATTATAGAGTACTATTAAAAGTACTGGCTTGTTCACCGAATTGAAATACTTGAAAGTGTACAGACAAATATTTTAGAAGCAACACTGAAGACGGCGACGATCATTGTAGAAAGGCGGGCTAAACATGTTCCCTATGAGCCGGCGCTTGGAAGTGCTCATGGTCGAGAATGCAGTCACCTTTGTAAGCCGCCGATAATGCATCTGTAGACAAGGATATCATTGATTTAGACACTTCAATTGTAAGACAGCAATAGCTGGCTTAGTTGCACAACTACAGCAGCGTACAGAATTTTCACCAATGGCGGATGTTCTTGGCGTATATAATCTTCCCCCGAACTTGTCCGAGCGGCAAACAAGCTAACATGCATGCCTCGTCGAACAAATAACGGTAAAGTCGGTGCTGTGTTGTGTGATCCGGATACATAATAGATCTACAACGTTTTATATGATAATCGTAGCTCTTTCTGAGGAAGTCAATGTGTCGTGTGCAAATACCACTATGATGGTCGCCTTTTATTGGCAAATACAGGGTTGTAGGTCGTGTGCCACACGGTCTATATGTGTACATTGGCAACTCAACCGTGTATCCACCGTCACCAGCCTCCGATAGCATGCTGTTTCAATTATCTTAGGTACTGCCCATTATTTATTGCCGGGGGGAGTGTGAGGATTTGGTCCGATGTTCATGTACAAAAGTCATGACACCCCTTATTTTATTTACAAAAAAGGCCCCCCTATTTTTTCATGTACAAAATAGGTGACCCCCGTATCAAATGTTTTTTGCCACGATTATACGCACTAAATTAGAATGTGTTTTACCCATGAAATGATGGTAAATAAAAAATGAAAAGAAATCTTTAACTTTACCCTGGCAGAAAATAGACCCCCCTCTTGTACTTGGTACAAAATTGTTGATCCCTCTAAAATATCTGTACCAAATTAGAGACCCCCCCCCCCACACCCTGGATTTCCTCAGACTCCCACAGACTTAAATAATGAGCACTCCTTTACTGTGTTGGACAAATCTCTTCATGTTGGGTATTGTTGGGAGCATAATACCACCTGGTTGTGAGCATTTTGATAGGAATTGTACAAATACATGATATTTTTCCGTGAACAATTTGCCAGAACCGTGAGAATGGAAATGATATATTTCATCCTTACATACTGAGCAGACCTATGTATATAGCATAAAGTGTCAGACGTTGTCGATACTACGATGATAGAAATATGACTAGCAGGTAACATGTGAAAAAAAGGATAACCCTAGAACTTGAATGTATAATGAATAATAATAAAATGTATACACTATATCCTTTTGTTTACCATTTATATTTTGAAAATTAAACAAAAAAAAAAACTTCAATTCTACCTTCAAAAAACCCATGTAAATTCTAGTGTATAAATCACGTGATTTCTATGTTAAAAAATCACGTATATTCTACGTGAATAATTCACGTCATTTCTACTTTTAAAAAACACGTAGATTCTACCAGAATAAATCACGTGATTTCTACGTCGAAAAGCCACGTAGATTCTACGTGAATTAATCACGTGATTTCTACGTCTAAAAGCCACGTAGATTCTACGTGATTTATTCACGTGATTTATCCTTTCAAAAGTTACCCAAATATTCACGTCATATCTACGTCACAAAATCACGTGGATTCAACGTGATATCCACGTCTTTTGCTCACTGGGATAACATATATTATGCATACTATATTTCGTATGACAAAACATCATATGCTGCTTGAAGTCATTATATTGGTCAGAATGCAACGTCTACTTCATGCAGCCATATGTATAGTTTTATATCATATTGGCAGTTTGAAAAGTGGTCCACAAAATCACTAAACCACAGCATGGCAAAACTCGCCCAACACCGAGAGACAGTTGAAGCACGTGAAATATAGAGGCCACTTCCTTGTGTGTGGTGCATAGAAGATTTGCCCTTAACAAGGTATTATAACTCGCTCGCAAACCCAGCATTATGCAAATCACTAGCATAATCCAAGTGCATAAATAAAAGTCTCAGAAACGTTCTGTATGCAAAACTCTCTCTCGTTTTACGCAAAAACATGGTAGCGAATATTAGTGCCTACATTTTTGCGAGTTCAGTACTTTTATTCACAATCATCGTATTTTAGGAACTGTTTGTAAGTGAGGGTAGACTATGGTGCTATTTTTACTACTCAATCAACATCAGAATCGGCGTATCAGCAACAAAATAAATAGACATATTCCGTGATCGGACACATCCTCTACCTGCATGATGAGCTACAAATTATCCATCGATATATCTTGCCAAGAGAACGGACAATGGAACTTTGTTACCATATAGAACACATTGGACCTTCAACACGTAGAAACCATGCAATACCTGCCATACTACTGAAGTGTGGTACATAAAACTTTTGATGAATTGCAAGTTTTGAATCGGGTTTTGTTTATCCCCCTAAATTATAAGTTTGCGTTTGCATGCTGTGCGGGGTGCATAAACATAATCAAACACAAACGCAACCTTTGTTAGATATATGCGTTACTTACACCTCTCTAAAGCAACCACCTCTACTACAAGAAAGCCATCTCTAGATCATCATACATATCTATACAGGATGTATCCAATCACGAAATACACGTTTCATGTATTTATTGCCATCGATTCTGACGTTGAATCATTTTATTTCAGGCATGTCGCTGCGACACACATTTGTCAGAGCACCTCCCACCCCCACCCCCCATTAATTCATTACATAGTAACGTGATATAAAGTAGGCCTATTATTACAAAATATCGGAAACAGAGGGCAGTCACGATGTGTTTTTTTCCCGGAAAGCGAGGACTAGTTTTGTACAAACGCAAATTTCGCGAGTCACTCAAATCCAGATACGCACACAAAAATTGCGATTTGTTATGCACCACACCGCTGATTTTCAAAAGCATGGCTGGAGGTTTTATTCCACGATTCCTGGTCTCTCTACATTAGAACCTTTCCATCGGGCAGTGTTTATTTTTTTAAGTAACCTATAGTACATAGCTCTTTATATCTCAATTTCAAATCGTATAACCGACATCGGTTTCCACGTGTACAATAGTTAATAGAATAGATCATATGGATGATCACACGAAAAATATAAAACATACAAATCGTTAGTCATTATATCTGTTCTTACTTGACAACTAGAATTGTACTTTACCTACCCGTACCTTAAAAACACATACCTTGATATTTTTCTTAGTGCTATCTACTGTAGGGTTGCCGTCATGAACAGCCTCCAGAAGGGTTGTCACACTCCAAACCTTGCCGCACCTGCCCCCTAATATAGCAAGCCGCAATCTGCAAGGTAGCAGTCCTATTGACACGTTTCAGGTATAATTGGAGCGTGCTAGATGAATGCTAATATATAATGGTGTCTGTGCCGTTTATCAGTTCTTCATTGTTTGTTATATTGACTCAGAGTAATAACACATTCAATAGTTCTTCTTATCCTGTATTTATAAAGTACATATGGATTCAGTTACAAGCCTGAAACTGTACGTTAGCTAGGAGCTGTGTCGTGGACATAAACAACAACAGCGCAACAACAGCGCACTCAAGATCGATGGAGGACGTGCCAAATACTCTATAAAAACAAGTAGTCGTCGGGAACGCCGTAAATCTCCCCTTCCCCGATCAGGCCATTTCCCCGATCAGGCCATTTTTGAAAAGTAGGCCAAAGTACTCAAATATCAAATCACGTGAGGAGAGTGACATAGTTATACAAAATGTCAAGTTTTGGTGATGATAGGTAATAAAGTCTTCCCAGGAGACAGATAAACACAAATTCGTAATAATTTGTTTTAAAAAACACATCGTAACTTCATCAAAAGTAGGCCAAAGTACACCAAAATCTAATCAGCTCTGGCGAGTAGTACAACGAAGCTAGATATGAAGTTTGGTGACCATAGGTCAAATACTTCTCCCTGTAGAGTGGTAACAAGGTTTATTATGTAATGCTCGTAAGTTCAAAAGTAGGCCAAAGTATACCAATATCAAATCACGTGAGGAGAGTGATATAGACATACCAAATGTCAAGTTTGGTGATGATAAGTCATAAACTGTTCCCAGGAGACAGATAAACACAATTACGTAATAATTTGTTTTTAAAAACACATCGTAACTTCATCAAAAGTAGGCCAAAGTACACCAAAATATAATCAGCTCTGGAGAGTAGTACAACGAAGCTAAATATGAAGTTTGGTGACCATAGGTCAAATACTTCTCCCTGTAGAGTGTTAACAAGGTTTATTACATAACGCTCATGAGTTCAAAAGTAGCCCAAAGTACACCAATATCAAATCACGTGAGGAGAGTGATATAGACATATTAAATGTTAAGTTTGGTGATGATAAGTCATAAACTGTTCCCAGAAGACAGATAAACACAATTACGTAATAATATTTTTTTAAACACATCGTAACTTCATCAAAAGTAGGCCAAAGTACACCAAAATCTAATCAGGTCTGGAGAGTAGTACATCAAAGCTACATATGAAGTTTGGCGACAATCGGCCAAATACTTCTCCCTAAAGTGCGGTAACAAGATATTTGTACCTAAGGTCATAAGTTCGTCAAAATAGGCCAAAGTACAAACAAACTTTTTTTGAGACATACGATTGTCCTCAAACTAAACATATTTAATTTTCAAAGCAATAACTCTCATGGTGTTCAAGTTATAAGCTTTTAAGCATGTGGACGCGGGCGGATGGACGGACGGACAGCACTAAAGCTAGAAATCTCCCTTCGGACTTCGTCCGGGAGATTTAATGAAGTATTTTTGATGGGAATGGGAGAGGGGGCGTATGTTCTTGCTAGAAAAATTAGTATGATCTTGTATGAAGCACTATCTATTAAATTATTCACATTAGGGCCTATTATCTCACTGCAATTTGAAATGTTAGAAAAAACACGGAACTATTTCTGTATATAGCTCAAATTTAACACAAAATAAAGTATATGGGCAACCGCATCTTATATCATGGTTTGTTTTTTCACAATCATATTTGAACTTCCTAATAGAAATATAGACCTAGTGTTTAAGGATGGTAGCCCACTTACAATTGTTATGGCAATCCAACTAGACCCAAATAGGCCTTCCACATTAGGGAGCTTACATAATTTATGGAGCATGTGGGGGTCAGTCATGGTGCATATGGAGAAGAGAAATTTATTTAAATGAGCGACACCCCACCTTATGGCATAAATGGAAACTGAGCGACACCCCCCCCCCGCCCATATGGCTGGCATCATAGAAAATTTAGTGAACTCCACCTCCACGCTTACTCAACTTTATTGGCGTATTATCTATTATAACAAAATAATACATTTTTCACATTTTGCAGCATGCTTTATGAAGATGAAATAGCATAGAAGACATAGGCTAGACTTACATAGCTGTATTCTTGCAACAGTTTTCATAACATATGAAAACGTGCATATGCATTTCTTTCCTCCATAAATAAGTCAGTTACCGTATTTCTATTTGCTGGCAGGTGCAGGTGCAGTGCTGTCCACTAAAGACCACAGAAATTGTAAAATCAAATTTGATTTTGGCATTAGCATTCATCGGTCTTTTTTCATATTGAGTGTGTTGATTTGTGACTTCTGAATAATGATTTCGTGCAGAAAAAAATCAAAACTGTTTTATGAAAGATCAATACTGTTTATATAATATTGCGTCATTTTTATAAAAGAAATTTGAGTTGCAACATTAGAAAACTGAGCGACTCAGGACCTCTCTCCCTCCCTAGCATGAGTGTACAGAAAACTGAATGTCCCACACCACCTACATAGCCAATATGAAAATCGTGCCATGCGACCCACATGCCCCCCCCCCCCCTTCACTCAACCACCACCACCACATGTACGGTGAACTGTGCAAGCTCCCTTTCAAGACTGTATAGAACGTGGTCTTCAGTTGGAACTCAATTGTCCATACGATACCAATAAATATACAATGTGTCTCTTTCCCTGTCTGTAATAGCATTGTTTTAAAATGTTGCAGGCAAGAGTCCCGGTGAGCGCACAGGAGACTCGGTGGTTTATTTGAGTGTACTATTATTTACTCTTCAGTTGGTCTCGTGTTCACAATGACGTCTCTACGAGGAATGAAACACACATGAAACGTACATGTAACAAAATGCATATTTGATCAATGGAAACAAAAGGAAATCAAGAACAAATCATATTAAGGGACGGGCTGAACCTAGATATGTCCTAGTTGCAACAAGCGACTCATTTACACGAAGAGTGGGAAAGCTCCCATATGTGCAAATTTAAATTAGCTTATTTTGAACAGCATAATACTGTTAATCCTTAAAATATTTCTCTTGCAACGATTCTCCAATAAACCTTCATGGTAGTTGACGCCTACTCTGAATACGTGTGTAAAACCTTAACACATATACATACTTCCCGCCCCAAGCTGCAAATAGAGGGTCTGGTTTGGGGTTGTCGGGTTTGTCTGGTGTTATGCCAACCTCCAAATCGAGACTCCTTGGAAAGCATTCTTCCGTATCGCTGAAAGAGGGCGTTATGGTTCCCTGTTGAAGGTTGGTGTTATGCTTGAGGATGTATTAAAGACAACATATAAATAAAGAAACAAAGACACGGAATAGTTACAATGGTATATTGTATGCAAGCACGTTTTAATATACACATGATGACGTGATACAGTATGAGGCGATGCCCAACATCTGTGTGACATAAATATTCTCTAAAGCATAGGCTTTAAAATGGGTTTATCACAACACATAATCTACACAAGGTACATAATTTGTAATATACAAAGACATGAAGTATATCAAAGATTATCATAAATTATACAATTGGAAAAAATGAGTAATACAATGAGCAAATATATGGTATTGCATGTATTCAATTGTCATAAACAACATCATATTCGTGAACACAGTAGATCAAGTATGAACCACTCACTAAAATCATTATGTCCTTCTCTTCATAGAGTTCAATCTGTGATGCTAGCCATCAATCTCCAAATTACATTTACCACGCAATACTGCTGACCCTGTCATGCATTCACACATCTGAATTGACAATTTACTGCGTGATTCGTTCAAAAAATAAGTTCCTACTGTCAGAATCACTCTTTGGCATGATGATAACAGCAATACAAAGAACACATCCCTGCGTGAAACATAATCTTGTGGCACTCTCTCACTAGCAGATACAGCCATCACCTCGCTGGCCCCGCCGCCGTCACTTTATGATGGCGCGGGAGCTGATGCTGGGCGCCGAGCCATGCGGGGAGCCGGTGGCGAGGAGCGGACGCGAGTCGGGGTCGTCAAGGCGCGCCTCCTCGGCTGCCTTGAGGCGCGACACGTGCTGCCACAGCGACCAGCCGAGAGCCAGCACCATGCCCACTACAACGCCGCCTACAGTAAACACATGCCATATATGAACTGTGACTGTGTACATTTAGTACCGTAAGTAGCATTCATTTTACCGACTAGGTTACGTGATTACGGCAGCTAGTTTTGTCAAAGCCTCCAGCTGATTCGTCGCTTCCTTGATGACTCTGTGATGATTGGAGAAAGTCTTCATTCACATTGATGAGTATGTCCCCTTCCCACTCCCTTACCCACCTACCCTCTAAGTTCTCATTGGCCAATATGTTCAGCTGTGAAACAGCAGCAATGCCGTATGCAGCCAGTATGGTATGCTCCCCGGGGAGTTGAGAAAGATATATATATATGAGAATGTGCCGATGACCTGGTGTAAATTGTAAAGTCGTGAGATCAAAACTTGGATCAAGACTTTAAACCAGACATTTACATTTATTTATTATTTACTCACCTAAAAGGCCTAACTTGATATATTTCTTCTGTTTTGGGCCCTCTGAAATAAACAAAGGTGCGTATTATGGGTTTAATTATTTCATTAACTTACTAATAAATACTATACTTTCAGCCAGTACTAAATATGAGTGTAGTGTGTTATTATCATCATCATTATCAATTAATTTCACTCCATTGAGATCATGGTGTTAGTGTTAATTCCAGTTCACAGCTGCTTGGGATGATAGTGTTATTCTGCCGTGGTTATTCTGTGATGAGATGAAAGAGCATACACGGATAGGGAAGATTGAGCTGCTAAAAATATGAAACAAAAAGCAAAACATGTAAAATAAAACCTACCTAACAGTTTCTTGATGGCATTGGTGGTGGCCGAGGTATTAGCCGCTTTCTCCTTTGCTTCCTTGGCTACCGGGGGCGCCTCTTTCTTGGCTTCAGCGGCATTCTTGCTATCGTGCTTGGGCGGGTCGAGCATGAGATCACAGTCTTTAACATACACGTTGATGGGGTTGATCGTGTGGTGGAGCATCAAGTCTGAGCGCTTTGTGCCGCCACATGTCAACAAGTCGCACACATCTCCGCCTTCCACATAATTGACCACGTTCACCTCCCCCTTGGCCGAGGCCACTTTAAAGCACTTGTCCTTTGCCAACTCTACAGTCTCCTTGTTCTCGCATTTGCTCTTTTTCTTTTCTCGCTTGTGGACGAGCTTGAAGAACGGGCAGCCTTTCTTCTGAAACATGTACACCATGGTGGCGGAGGCGCCGCCGCACAGCTCTGTTGCGTGGCCCGAGCACTTCACGTTACATTTCTCAGTGATTTGCGAGGCCTTGATGTGTGTGCCACACAGACACTCGTTCCCCGCTGACACGCCTGCCAGCATATAGCCCTGCTTGCGGTCTTTCTTACACCGATCCACGCACTTCTTGATTGTCATGTCTGCCCATGACTTCTCCTCCAACTTGTCCAATATTCTTGTGCTGGACGTTGACCCAGTGTCCACGAAACAGTTCACTCTGCGGATTGCAAAATGCTTTTCGGGCTCTTTCTTGGGTTCCTGTTTAGCAGGCTCCTTGGCTTGCACCTTGGCCAGTTGTGTGATATGCTCGTGAGGCTGATCGTGGTTCTCATCTTTTGAGTCACACAGTGCCAATGTCAGAACGAGCATCATCCAGCTGAACAACTGCATGCTGTTTACGTTGAGCCATTCATGCCTAAAATTATACCTACGAGATTAACCATGTTATCGTATCGTCTTCCGTGTCCTAAATAGAAAAGAATCACATGCTGCAATATCCGCTAGGCCCACCATCGATACCCTGTAGAAAGATCACTCTCTAATAGGCCTATTACGCCCTGTCTCAATGTACATTATATACACTCAAGGTATAACACGGTGTTTTAATTGATGTATTCTCAATATCAATATAATTATGCATTAAAATCTTTGATGTTATAAAAACAGGTCCATAAAACAGACACTGTTATAAACAGAGCTTGAAAACACACACACAGTCAGGAACAATGGGGCATGAAAAGCGTATGAAAACATACTTAGTACTACCTCTTGTGCAACTGACGGATAATTATTCCGACATGGCACCATATAGGTCTACTGTTTTGGTGTTTCGGTGGCATTAACATGGTATGGAGGCAAACTTGTGCTCTACCCAACCACGTCCGATCTAGAGTTTCATATTTAAAAAATCACGCACGTTGTGCCATAGTTAAGATCTATCCTAGATCTTCAAAGTTAGACATAAAAACAATAACATGCTACCGATTATACGGGAATAGTTTCCTCATTGCCAATACAATATTTTCGAACATACCTTTGGGTGTTTTAGTTTAACGTTCAATCTAAATTAATAGCATTAATACAATTTTTAAACAAAAATATACACATTGTGTACAAAATGGCACACACGTGTGACGTATCACTAATCACTAATCACGTACCACTAATGTCAGATTTGCACGTTGTTGATATGTCCAGTATGAGGCGTAAGACGTTTTTTACGTGAAACGTCATTAGGAGTAGGAGGTACGTAAGAGATTTTATTGGCAACTAACAGTGTCGGTAGAACCAAAGAACAAGGAAAACGTAGTAGAATTGAAAGTAGAATCATCATGTTCTATACGCCGGCAGGACCCTTTTTTCCCATAAGCATTGCGTTCGACGCATCAATGATACGTCAAGCGTTTGAAAAGTTGGAGCGCCCTATACGTAAAACGTATGCTATTCTTCTTTCTTGTTCTTGATTTCTACGTCGCAGGAACAGTTACCACTGTTATCGAGGCGACGGGGGAGAGCGCATGAATTAATGACTCCGAGAGGTGAGGAGATGAGCAAACTCCTCAACAGTACCTGCGGTGACGGTACTTTCCACCAAATGGTTCCACTCTAAGGGAGTTTTTACAAAGAATGACCCCATGTGTTGTGGCGTTTTGCTTGGGGGGACTACATAACACTGGCTGTTCATACTGATAGACCTCTTCTTTGGTTACGCGGTGACGTGCCCTTCATATCTTCTGGGTTGTCGGATAGAACGGCGGCCTTCACGTACAGGTGTTAGGAACTTGTCTGGTGTGAGAGAGGGAAGCAGGTTTTTCTGGATCTTATAGAGCATTACGAGTCTGGCATTTTTTCGTCTTTCTTCGAGGCTGGGTAGGTTGAGCTCTTGCAGTTTGTTTGTGATGAAGCCTGGCGTGTGGGTTTTGTAATCGCCTGTGATGTACCGAACTGCTCTACTCTGGATTCTTTCAAGTTGGACGATGTCCTTTTGGAGATGAAAGTCCCATACTGATGCGCTGTACTCTAGGAGCGGTCGGACGAGAGTGCAGTATGCTGTACGTTTGATTGGTGCACGACAGGTCCTCAGGTTTCTTCTTAGTAGTCCTAGCATTCATTTGAATTCTTTGTATGATTACCATTTTCGGTCTGTAGATATATTTAATCACATTTCTAAATACTGTATTTTATGAAAAGCATCGTCGGTTTTCATGGCTTGATCACTAACACTGCCTAAAAGTCCTTGTTCATACCAACCCGGCCCAGTTATAGCTTTTTTGGAAAAATTATTTTCGGTTAGACTTACGTCAAAGACAAAATCAATACTCGGTTTCATCTTACTTATATAGCGAGATCGTACGTTTGGCGTTTGAATTCCCGCTAGATATTTTGGCAGTGGGCCTTCTGATTGGTCGGTTTCTGAGCGTAAGTTCCACTAGTCCTAACACAGACGCCCGTTACGCAAACCAGTGCTTGAGAGCCTTGCGCCGAAAGTCAGTGGTCGGCTGTAAAAGAGACTAAAGTTCCACAGAATATTGGATATGGTGGTATCACGGCTATATACTGCATATATAGTCGTGAGATATGACGATGATGAAAATTTACTTTTACAACTTTGTTCAAAATGAAGAAAACGGGCAGTTCTATTAATATAAAGCATGCAGAGTACAGCATTTTTTATTTCTTTTGGTGGAAATTAAGCAAGTTTGTTATAAAACGCCATAATATATTCTAATTACTAAATAAACTTTGTGTATGGTGTAGGTGTGTTTTGTTAAGCATAATTCCATCAAGTTAAGTATTATATGTATTTTATTGATATGTTAGAACACATTAGGAAGGTTAACACAACACATGATATTAGGAGTTACCCTCGGGGGGGTACTTCAGGGATGAAGGGGTAAGGGGGGGTGCCACTTAGGGTCCAAAATCATACACCTTAGTGAAACCAGTGAAACTATGAAAATGCTATGCCGAGTGAAACCAATGGATGCAAACAATGAGGTATTATCCCAAGGGTATCATTCTATGTGATACTATAATGAAAACAAAATTAACTACAACTTAATCACTTATACAACATAAGTACAAACATAAACAATAAGGTAAATGTGATTGATTCCATAACATCAAAAGATCAATGCACTATACAACATCATAACAATGGTGACAGGCAAATTGAATCACATTATTTTTCTCTTAGGTTAGCTATGAATTAGAAAAAAAATATTGATAAAGATAACTTTGTACAATACGTTTCCTAAAAGAACGCCTTTGGCCCTCGATTGGTTGATTGTTATCAGGATCGACAACAGTCCTAACAAATCCATTTTCATCTAGGCTCTGAGTTCTTTTTCTTTTTTTCTTGGATGAATTACATGTACTCTGTCTGGATATAATGTCCATTATTTGGATCATTTCTATTTCTTCTATTTCAAATATCTCCAATTCAGGGTTGAAACTGATGTTTACAATTGTAATGACACTTGTAATATCAACTTCTGCTGACTGTTCTGTAAGTTTGTAACCCCCAGTAGGTTTCTAATCAAATAAAGAAACAATCGGCTTAATGTCCTTCTCAGCTAGATTTATGTGGGTTCCGTAGTCAAAATACCCTGTTTTACGCTTTTTTCTCATTCTTATAATCCTTGCAAAGAATACATCACCAACATCTTTTTTACGGTACGCTATGTCATCAAACAGACCAATAGATTGGTCAGTATCCTTTTCAACTTTTGTACATTTCTTTCCATGCTCTCTTACTCGAACCAGCCTATCATTGGATATCTTAGGGTTAACGTTTAGCAACTTAACCAACGTGGATTTGTACTGCTTACCATGTCCAGGTACAATCAGGGTTGGTGATATTGACCTATCAGTTGATCCTAACTCCTCTCTAAAGAACTTATCAAGTATATCTTGCAATGATTGTGAATCAGAATCAGAAGCTTCAATGTCAGAATCTTCAATAACATCAACATTCTCAATTTCTAATGAAGGACTTGTCTCATGATTTTCATTAGAAAGATCTTCAGCTGCCATCAGATCTACATCAGTCTTGTAATTAACAACTAGGTAATAAAACCATCTGACGTCCTGTGCATCATCATAGTCGTTGTCGTCTTCGTCGTCATCATCACCATCATCTTCATTTTGGTTTTCTTGACCATACCACCAGGAAACATCCCCATAGACCTTGGTTTTTGTCAGGCTAAATCTCTACCTTCCAGCCATGCTGTAATCTCAGCACCATTTTGTGGATAATCTGTCAAGTCTGCTACAGGTACATCGGTTGGGAATTGTTTTGTGCATGCATTTTCCTACTTGATGTGTGCTTTGGACCAGGCTGGTCCATTTGGATTTACTTGGAATTATCATCCACAATTTAAAGATTACTTTTCATAGGCAGATCCAGGTTTTTGGAAAAGGGGTAGGGGAGCGCACTTAAGGGATTTCATGAAAACCCCTATAAAGATGAAGTATTTTGGTGGAAAAAAAGGGGGGGGTGCAGGCCCACCCCCTGGATCTGCCTATGCTTTTAGAAGTATGAAATGGATACAAGAACAATTGAATAAAGTTGAAAAGGCATGAAAGGTTTATTGAAACACAAATTTTCGAATCTTCAATTCTTTTTGGAGTAAAGAATTGAAGATTCGAAAATTTGTGTTTCAATAAACCTTTTGTGCCTTTTCAACTTTATTTCATTGTTATTTTATTTTATTATGGCACAAGCAGCACAAACAACTATAAAATGGATCCCAATTATTTTGACTTCATATACCTAATAATTTCACAATAATAACATCTCACATACACATTGACTACCTTAACTATATGTAATGTTGCTGAAGTAATACTTTCTTTAAAAGAAAATAAATAAATAAATAAATAATATGTAGGCTCAGTATTTCATAATAAAGGTCATGTTAATTAGAACATGCGAAAATTAATTCTTCTTTATAAAGACAAGTATTGATCTAGATCTATTTAAAAAAAAATATATATACAATTAATAAATTATGTAAATAGGTAATCATCAAAAAAAGACGGCAAAATGAAAATGTGCCAATAAACAGTGCAATGTTAGTATTATATCACAACAAAAATTTACGAGATATGATAGGTGGTACATACAATATACCAAGGTAGTCTAACATTTATGATTAAAACTGCCATTCATACATGCAAAATCTTTCAATATCATTATCCAACATTGTGTACACAAAGAAGTACAACATTGTCATAAAATACAAGCATACATGTACACCTCCAGAATATATCAAGTATTTCAGTTCTGTGAACAATCAAACAACATTCTTAGTTTTCTAGTCCTGTTAAAGTTGAATATTTCATTCATATAATTTTCAAAGTAAATAAATTGATGCTGATGCCCTTGATGTCAGCGGATATTAGAACCTCCATAGGAGTAGAGGCTCAAAGTAATCATAATATGATTTATATCAGGCCTGACCACGAATATTAATCAATAATGGTACATGTCTTACTGTTACCAAAGATATCATAGAACTAATATCTTTACTGTTACTACCATGAACTTCACAATTTGTTGTTAGCCCAATATTATCTGAGGCCTATATTAATTGTGGACTTATAAACTGTAGGATTTGACACCAAACTGCAATCTTAACTTATTAAATCATTCATAAATACTTCTAATTGTACATTATGGTCAGAAGATTGTTCAAAACCAACAGCCTTCTTCTGACATACCGGGTAGTTGGATTCTTTGTCTGTTATCACTCATGTGAAATAGTCAAATACCATTGAACAGCAAGTCGACCAACAGTCCTCAACTTGTAGTATGTTGTGATGAAACTTCAACACAATATCTGAAATGTAACACAACACAGATGAGCAATCAATTTCTAATTAAATCATTTCATTGTGTATCCTTCAACACAACACCCCAATTATAAAAATATTGGTAATACATGATAGGACTATTACAAAAGGACAAATCTATTGTTAAGATCAACTAAGTTAGACAATGCACTCGCCACTCGCCACAGTTGGCGAGTATGATTACTTGATTCAAACACTTTAATAACAAAGGATGGCTAGTTTGGATTGAACATGGCGAGTGAAAATTGAAAGTCACTCGCCAAAGAAGGCAAGTGTTCTACTGAACGAGTCACATTCCCTGTAAACAATAACATTATATTTTATCCCACCTTTATGTCTGCTGCAATGCCAGAGGGAAACTTGATAAATATCCACGTCAAGTATCATTGTAGATGGTGACAGCATTAACACCTAATTAAAGAAATCATGGAAACATTTAATACCATCATAAAGAACTTTTTACCATTTCAATGACCAGTGTACTCATTTCAATACACTACAAACTAACTGCATACATTTCACTATGGAATCGGTAATATATCATACATGAGAGTGGGACTCAATAAAAATCCCTGAAATACTGCGTGAATGAACTAATATTGGGCAAAGCCTATCTGTTATCTATTACCATCCATGGTGGAAAACCCTGAAATCAGGGAAAACCCATGGTGGAAATCCCTGAAATCAGGGAAAACCCTGAAAACTGATATATAGAACTTGTCCATATTTGGGTCCATTCCAGACCTTTACTCCTCTACGAGTCACATACTTTGAGCTATGATGCTCAAATTTGGTTTGACAGTTGTAAATAGTAACTTTTTAGAGGTATTTCACATGAACCTAAACAGTCCATATTTGGGTCCATTCGTGACGGTCTTACTGTTACCTCTCTACAAGTCACATCGTTTGAGCTAACAAATGAAAAGTAAACACTGGTTTGTCATCTACATCTACATCTACCGCTTACTGGCCAACATCAACAGATTGATGGAATGTGCCAAGAGGAGTAGTGCTCATATCAGAAATTTGACAAAATGATAAGGATCTACTTACTGGTATATACATTGACTATAATAACATAGAGTGAACAAAGTTTTTTAAATTTTCGAGACAATCTGCAGTTGTAGTAGATTGGGGCAGATTATTCCAGTCTCTGATGATGGTCTGAAGGAAAAATGAGTATTTTCTTGCATCATATCTCCAGAATGCATTCCACGAGATATCCTACCAGGAGTTAAAAGACTTTTAGTGTCTACCTGTGTCAAGTCATTTGAAAAACGGTACAGCATAAACAGTGGTGACGCTTTTCATCAAATAATGACAGGATTTTTTAAAATATCAAATAGCAGACACCAAGTGCAGACAAATTGAAATATTATGAATGTGCAAATAAATCTGAATCAGATAGACTTCTACATCCTATCAGCAATAGCACATTTCGACTCTTCAAATGACATCAGACTTGTTACTCCTCGAACACGCCTTGGGGCGTGGCTCGGAACCATGAATCTACTTGCGTTGTAGTAAGATGCACCTCATTAGCATATGGTTGAAAAACCACTGCATCTTCATAATTTTCATACCCTTGAAAGGCATCACAATTATCAATCCCTTCTTCAAATTCATCTTCTTCACCCCGGCCCTTGAAAATAATAAAAAAATTCATTTTTGAGCTAATTAATTTTTTTTTTCAACATCAATACCCCGGCATACCGCGATGACTGGTAGCCTGCTGTGTAGTACTGCAACGATATATCGGACTATTGGTTAATTGCTCCTTTAAGAAACGCCACACGAGAATCGGTTTGATCTTGCAATATCGCCATGCAACGATAGCGGCTTTCTCCCCGATATTATCGTGCTATCGTCTCCGCCCGTTTTTTCTCGACATATCGCACTTTATGGTCTGCTCCGCATCTCTATTGATTTTCTGTTGTCTACTTACATACGTTGTTTTACTTACGTATTTATTGATTGTGCATTGATGTAGCCATGACATGTAAGATCTGTAAGATCCTGTCACATGTTTTATTATATAAATCCATCAAATGGCATTTAGAAGCAGTGTCATCGGGATGAAAAGTAGATAACTTTATGTAAAACCTCATTAGGAATGATCGTACATACTTCATTTTAATGTTACTATTATATCTTAAGTGCATAACAAGAAATTTCAACACATTGACATCAGTTTCCTTGCCAGTCACCATTTTGGCAAGTGTGTACTAATACCCGACGCAACATGCATTTATCACAACGCAAATACAGCAGCTCAGACACGTTTTCTCGCGCTACCGGCGTGAACCAGTCGAAATTATTTTAGTGGATTGACTGAAATCTCTTGTACGTGGGTAAAATTAAAATCAATACACAAACACTGCAATCAAAACGTCAATATTAAAATAATAAACAGTTATTCATAAAACGTCAATAGTATTGCAAGTATTTTTACATCGAAAGTTAATCAATATACACATATATATGATTAATTTTCGACATATAAATACTCACGATACGATACTATCGGTTATCTATTGTTTGGCCTGAACCGATAATCGATATTGAAATTGTCACCAATATGCAGCACTACTGCTGTGGTATCAAATTTTGTTAATATTCATAAGTGAAATGTTTAAGTATTGTCACAATAGAAACATCTTATTTATTCTAAATTTATTAAAACTCGATTTCCAACCTAGTACATTGTGACAAAACGAAAAAATGCACATTGCCGTCATTCTTTTGGTGGTCTGCCTTTCAGCAACGACCGATATTGAGAAATATCACAGGAGAAACGGGGCATTATGACGTGCAATCTTGCTTTGTCATAGCGCAGGCATCTGACCATGATTTTTTTTGCTCCTCCCTTAAAGTAAGAGGTTCTCCTTGTATTCCGGAAGAAAGTAATGCATGAAACTCACCATCAAAACTAACAACATTTATCAATACTCCCATATTCTCACAATTATTTAGCAAAGTACTTAGCACATGTCTATAATCGTGTACATTATTTTTTTTATTAGCTAAAATGTAACCAATTTGGCAACTATGACCTTGACCAAAGTCAACACGATCAGTGTTACACAACAGAAATGTCACTGACTCTGTAGCACGATCACGGTGTAATTCATAAACTTGCTGTATAAAAGTAATATATGAATGACACGTTTGCATAACATCATCAACATCGGGTTTGTTTGGTATTGATGGCTCAACATTTTCAACATAGTGAACTGACCTAACCCTACAAAGAAAATTTGGATCATTTGTAGCAACTGTGGCATACTTCAGATCTTTGATCACTTCTGCAGATGGAGGCGTAAGTTTGTTGACATCTACAAAAAATGTTATTAAATGATTTATTAGAGATGAAAAGTACTCTTCATCAAAATCTACAATGAATACATTTGTCACTTTTTCAGTATACAAAATAAATAAAGCCTTTGTACATCCGGTGGCTGCCATTTCAGCTTGCAGCAGGTTTATTAACATTTTCATGCTATTGAATGATATATATGTGTTTTCCAGTGCTTGATACATTTTCACACTTCTCTCTCTCACACATCTTTTTAGCAAGCATATTTCTACCAACGATAGATATAGCTGAAGACAGGTTTTACAACCCCAAAATTTCAGCCTCATGTGGGATTCGAACCCACGACCTCTGAGTTGAGATGATAACAGACCAAGTATGTAAGCTGGGGGTTACGGAGACAAAAGTGCAGCAGTGTAACCTTTTAACAGCTCATTGCTTGGGATGATGGTATCATTCTGGTCTCACAACCCTGGGGTCGTGAGTTCGAGTCCAGCCAGGGCCACGTGATGTAGTCAAATGGAAGCTTAGGGTTGTAAAACCTGTCTTCAGCTATATCTATCGTTGGTAGAAATATGCTTGCTAAAAAGATGTGAGAGAGAGAAAAGTGTGAAAATGTATCCGCAAGCACTGGGAAACACTTATATATCATTCAATAGCACGAAAAATGCTAATAAGACCTTCCCAAAATTTCGTCTCAATGTGGGATTAGAACCCACGACATCTGGGTTGTAATGATAACAGACCAAGTATATAAGCTGGGGTTAAATTTACATTAAATTTACCCTGATAAAATTGATAGTGGTTGAATTTTACTTCTTATATCTATGATAGTTACCTGCATATGTGTGGTCCATGAGGTAGGTGATCATCTATACTATCTGTAATAACAATTCTATAGTTTACATTTATTTTACAAATAATTTGCCACCCACGGGCATGATTCAAATATAGTATGATCATTATGAAGCCATAAAATTTATGTGCAAGTTGGTCAAAATGAAATGAAAAATGAAAGTTTTATTTAATAAAATTTTGTTTACAAGGATATCTGGTGTATGGTTAATTTTACACCTAGGGGAATGGTTCAAATTAGATTACAGCAAAAAAAGTTGTGTACAAGTTTGGTGAAAAACAGCATGTCCAAATATTAAATTTTTAATTAAAATGAAATTTCTGAAAAGGCAATTACTCTGCACTTCTGTTTAAGTTTCGTAGTATATTTTATTTGCCTAAACAATAATAAGCCAAGTATTAGTATGTAAAATTGTAAGTATAATATTGTTACCTTGCAACATGTTTCAAACCAATAGATTTTCAGTGTGCTGAGAATCCAGGGACAGGGCTGAAAGTGTAATAAAATACATAAACATCAAAGCATGTCATTAGAAACTAATTGCTAACCTATTATATTTAAAGAAGAGGGGGCTACAACTTATCGTGGCAAAAGGGGCTTGAGGTTAAGAAAAACATTGGGTGGGGGATCGACTCCCCCAACATTGGGTTCTTGCACCATTGCCACTAACCTATTTTTAGTAGATCTAACACTTCAACAACATTACGCAATGAATGAGGGTGATGTACAAAGTAGGGCAAAATATGAAAATCCCATATGAAACAAAATAGGAGAAAATAGGTGGCCCACCTCAATTTCCTCATAATTGCATCCAGTCAACAGGCACATCTAGCCGTTAGAACAAGAGCCAGGAACGCTGCCCTACAAACTGATTTAGCATTATGTCACTGCGCACATGGTTGTCTAACAGCTGATGCTTCATCACAGGCATGTGTGGTTCAAAGTGCTGTGGTCTGCCAGCTTGCAGCTTAGCTTCCACAATGGATGCTTTCTCCTCATTTGTTACCTCATGGTCACATAAAGAGAGAGGTACCAGCTCTTCAGATAAGTACCAAAGATGGCGCTTGATAGATGCATGCACTTTAGCAACCAAAGCATGGTCAAATGCCTAGAATGAAATGTTTGTAGAAATCATAACTTTTAACTATTATCATTAAGAAAATGTTAATCAATAAATGTTAAATCAAGTCTGATACTTTATAATTACCTCAAAATGTTGTGCATCTTCCCACAGCTGAAGGTCAAGGGGTGGTGCTACAGCAGGAACCATTGCTTGCAAGAAGAACTTGGCATACAAGAAGAATACAAACTTGGCGAATCGTTGTTTTTTTACAAAAAAAATTGCTTTAACTTTTAAAGTAGGCTACATAGAAGTATAAAATTGGAGTCTAAATATAGGTTTGTAGGGTCAAGGAATCCTCTAGTAATCACAAAATACACATAACCTTAACATGTGGATCATAACTCAAAACTTATGGTCATGCAAAATCATTTAACCTGGCATCTCAACATTGATAATGCATCTTGTAGTAGACTTGCATATGCATATCACTGCCATCCCCCCCCCCCCCCCTTACAAAGTTTTCATTACATTTTCAAAACCAAACAGATAAATGTATTCTATAAAATTAATTTTTCATTTTATTTTCAAACTGCAGCAGTGATTCAAATGTTTTGAGAGTCATGTGTTCTTGGAAATGTGTGTAAATACTGTTTTCTGCTCTTGCTCTTGTGCTCAATTTAGTACATATTCTTACTGGCTTTAAGCATCACCAATCACTGGTAGACATGGAAAGTGTGGAAGATATTCCACTAAAATGCAAAAGCTTGGTGGTGATAATAAGGTGTTTCCTGAAAGGTGTATCATCTGCCAGCAGAACACTGGTGAGAATCTAACATCTACACAGAATGGGCGACATAGAATCATTGATGCTGCGAATATCAGAAAAGATACTATTGCTGAAAGACTCAAAGTAGTTGATCTGAATGAATTTGTGTATCATGTCTCAAACACGTTATAAATCATATACCCTAAAGAAGACCATTTTGGTTTTGAAAGACTAATGTGGTCAGAGTTTTTAAAGTGCAATGGATTGGATACATACAGAGAGCATATGTCGACTCTTGTCGCTCTCAAATCTGCTGTGTCTGCCAAAGACAGACTGAAGAGCAAGGAACATCTTGAATTATTCATCAAGTCATCACCAAGAATGATCCGTGACTTTGCAACCTTGCCACACAGGCTCAACAATCTGAGACTTTTGTTTTTTGGCTAAAGTTCACACAGATGGTTTCTTTGTTGAGGGATTTGGTCCGCGCAGATAGAGAGGGTAACTGGCAGTTGCATCTCCACGGTGTACAGAGAGTGCTTCCACTCTTAACAGTATGTGATAGAACAAATTACCTGAGATGGTGTTCTGTGTATCTTGCTGACATGCGTAAACTTCCTGAAACTGCCCCTGAAGTGCACAGAAGTTTCATAGCAGGAAGATTTGTAGTAAAGCGCACAACAGGGCATTTCAATGTCATTGGTGCAGACATGTGCTTGGAACAGACAATTAATCGACCCCAGAAAAGTAGTGCAGGAATTATTGGGATCACCAAAAGAAAACAGTACGATGCTCAGTGGGAATTAATATTCCATGAAATGATGGGTGTAACCAACCTACACATAGGAGTGAGTGGTGTATCAGCTCTAAACACAGAAATAATTGTAATTCATGAGTTTACTAATCTGGAAACTTCATTATCTGAAGTCAAGATTGGAGAAATGCTGACATAGGTTAAGAGCAAAGAAAACCCAGTTCATGTATTGGCTGGTTCTGAACAGACGCTCCACAAAATAGTTACTCAGGAGGTGATGGCAGATGAGACTCGCAAGGATTTGCTGAACATTGACACGAAAGGAGGAGAGCTGTATGAAACTTTTTGCAGAGAGATTCATAACAAAGGAGAATCGATTGTCTGCAACCATTTATCGCCAAAACTTGAAAACATTCCTGAGCATCAAATCGATGAAAAAGCCAGCAGAGATAAAGATGAAAGATTAGAAGAAGGAGCTAGCAGAAGGGCAGAAAGTCTTGGATATAGCCCATGTCAGAGGATATGATATTAAACGTCTGTTTCAGTATGATCTAGTGAGCACAACTTTTGATAAAGATGGGCTAATGACAAAGCCAGTAAAGAGTGATTTGTGCAAACCTTTGGAGGCAAAGCTCACATTACAAGACTGGGTAGCCAAGGATCAGTGGACACAGGAAATTACCGCTTACCTTGTTGTATAGATGTCATGGCTCAAGTTTGACGTGTGCCCATCACTTTTGGTGATATGTCATATAGTTTTCTTGCAATGGTAAAGGGTCTTTGTTCACAAGCAAGTAGGATAGATTTCGTTTTTAACACCTACATTGATGGGTCTGTCAAAGACAGTGAACGTATCAGAAGATGTGACACTACACCAATTGACTTCAACACCCTGTGCATTGACACTCCACTTCCAGCAGAAATGGACTCATTTTGGGCTTCTGCAAACAATAAATCGAAACTGCAGGATTTGTTAAGATTCACAATAATCCAATGTGCTCATGACAAGTTTCCTGGAAAGCAAGTGATACTCAGTGGAGCTGGCATTCCTGGGGAAACTGACACAACAGAATGCCTTTATTACCTGCTGATGGATCTCTGTCAATCAGAGAGCCTCGTCTAGAGGTACAACTTGAAGAGGCTGACCAGAGACTCATCCCACATGCTGTAGATGCAGTGAAATTTGGAGCAAGAAGACTTGTTCTTTCTAATGATACAGATGTTTTGGTATCATTGTTGCATTACTGGGGAGTCCTTCAAGTGCATGGTCTGAGAGAGGTATGGATGAGGGGTGGTATTGGAGATACCACAAGATATATTCCAATGCACAGAATTGGGGCCATTATAGGCCTAATCATGTGTAAGGTTCTACCAGCTGTTCATCAGCTAACAGGCTGTGATACCACAAGCAAGATTGGCACCAAACAAACACCTCTTAAAGTGAGCCCAGATCATTACCTCAGTGAGTTTGGACAGGATCCAAATGATATTGATCTGAATCTTGTAGAAGAGTACTTGGTTCAAGTGCTCAAGCCTGGTACACCACTGAAGACACTTAATGACCTACGATACCACCTCTACTACCATAGTAAGAAAACCTTGGATGAATTGCCACCAACTAGTCAAGCTGCCAAAGAACACATACTATGGGCATTTTATGGAACACATATTCAAGTTAACTGTCTTCGCCAGCAAAGACTTGACCCTACCGATTTTGGTTACTACAAGGAAAACGACTTGTTACTGCCGAGTAATCATAGCGTGTTGGTACCAGAAGACTTAGTTTCAAATTGCAATTGTGGAAAATGTGCAACAACAAATTGCATTTGTAGAAAGCAGGGTGTTCCATGTTGTGCATCCTGTAAATGTCAAGCAGTTAAAAAAGACTGTAAAAATCCAAATGTTGTTCTATTCTGCATGTCCCATTTCGAATGTAACCAATTCAAGATGTAGAAAAGAATAGATACTTTAATCTTATAGCAAATGTTAGAAACTGTTGACTGTGTCTTACTGCATTCCCGCGCATAATGGCCCATGGGCGTATTATCGAAGATGGGCTTAATGTACGAATATAAGCCCATGGGCTTAAAAGTGAGAACTTTTTAAATTTTCAATGGGGCCAAAGAGTATTGTTTTTCGGTTATAAGCCCATACCCTGACTCCCAAAGACATGCTACGATAAAATAATTTGCTACAGCAAATCATGTACTCACATGCAGTTATATACGGTTTCTACCTATTCACACTGCTGAGGAATACAGGCAAAGGTGTTAAATAATTAATGAAATATACAATTCAGTTCCGCTGGTGTGTGTGCAAAATAAAACGCATGGGCGGTTCACGTTTTTTGTTACTGATATTGGTAGGCGATGCGTTATACATGCAAGTACAAAACGTTAAAAATGTGAACCATATTTAATAACGAAACAGATATATACACATACATTTTCACACAGTACATACATTGCACACAGTACATACAGCACATTTCAATCATTTCAATCTACAGGTAAAGGTTCGAATCCTTCTAAATCTGATTCATCAGAGTCAGTTGTGTCAAATACAGACATCCTCCCCAGAGACTCTCCTGAATCGGAACCATCTGAATCATCAGCAGTATCCATCTTTTATTCAGGTTTTATCAGTTTTTTTAACCTTTTATGAAGCTTGTCTCTATTGCCAGTTATTCCACACATTTCAAAGCTATCAATTATCAAGTCCTTGGCAATAGCACTCATCGAATCGGAGCTCCAACCAGCAACAGTCTGGTAGGATGCCCGCTTTCAGCGCCCACTTTTCGTAAATTCCTCCTCACCACTTTCCATCCTTTCTTCCCAAAATTTCCTCATGCTATCTTTAAAAGGTTTATTGATCACCACATCTAGCGACTGCAGTACTGGAGTGAGTCCTATGATAGTGGGGTGTAATGATAAAGGAAGATCAGGAAAGGTAAGGAAGATCATATAAGGTAAGATAACAAACCAAGTTGAATTAGTAACAATAGCAATAAAGTGTACAGTATACTGTTAAGATCTAAGAGATATACCTCCTGGTATTATCTTCAAGTCTGTTTTTAATTTCCTAAAAGCTTCCTTCACATCTTCCGTAAGATGACAACGAGCACTGTCTAGAATCAATAAGGAAGGTTTCGCAAACAAGTTTCCTCCTGGTCTCTTTGACCAGACCTAAAGAGCACATTAATATAGTTAGTAGCGACAGTAGAAATGGAAGTACAGTAATACAGTAAATAGTAGAGTACAGTAAGCATTATTAGTATAGCTTATACTTGCGGTATGAACACTTTGAGCATCAGCTCGGAGGTCATCACACCTTTCATCGTGGCAGTGACGATGACATCTTTGGGAAAAGGCCCAGTAGGGGGCTTTTTCAAATTCTAGAATATGATCATAGTGGGTAAATATACCCCATTTGAGCAAATTGTTATCACAGACGTAAACCTTAGTTTTTCATTCCCCGTTGTCTTGCTGGAGACAGTCTTTACTCCTTCAAAAGACAGAGAAACATTAAAGAAAGAAAAAAGGTCTCAAATGGTTTTGAAAGTAAGTATGAAGAGATTTAGAGCTGCATGCAAGTAGAAGAAACATGGAATATACCTTTAAAATCCACTGTTGTTGTGCTTGGGATGTCAAACCAGCACGGGGTCTCGTCCATGTTGGCTACAACTACATGCTCTTTTTTCCCTTTCATGCTGTCTAGCACCTCAAAATAATCAATTGCTAGCTCTCTAGCATTGTCAGGCATTTTTTGACCCACTGAGGTGACCCTACGATTGACAAGCTGGTTCCTCGCCATAAATTTGTATAGCCATCCTGCACTAGCTTTAAAAGCTTGGTCAGGATAAAATTCTTTGCCGAATTCGATGGCCTTTTTCCGGAGCACTAGTTGATGCACATTGTAACTTTTATGCCTCAGTGACTTGATGTACTTTTACCAATGCTTCCTCCACAAGAGGGAAGGCAGCTTCTCTGGATGTGAACCATAACCATTGAAATTAAACACGGCTGAAGGACAAGGTAATCAATGTAACAATTTGATAAAAACAATACATATCTTTTTTCCTCCTCTTTCGCACACTAACCGCTGCCGCCGCCGCCGCCGCCGCCGCCGCCACCACCACCATCAGTATCCACCAACACCTTCATGTGACTTGTTTCGTTGTAAACTCTTAAAATTTCATCTTTTTCATCACGCCACCTTCTCACACATTTCCTGTCAACTTTAAATAGTTTTGCCACACTAGTCACTGTGGCACCATCCTCACTCAATCTGTCAATAACTTTTTTCTTAAATTCAAGAGTATAGCTTTTCCTTGATGCAGCCATGGTGGAAAAAGTACAAGTGGCATATACGAGCAGATGCCCATTTGATGAATTATCAGATTATTGAACAATGACCAATGACGTACCTTCATAACAATGCCAATAAACAATACCAAGCAACATCAACGAATCAGAACACGGGACTCGTACTTGGCTCATTAAATCATTGTTGGTATTCACCGCGATTTTGCAAGTGGCGCTTCACGCATGCGCAGAAATGGACGACGATAAAAAAAAAACTTCTTCAATTCCAAATAATTTATTTTAATTTACTATTTTAAAACAGCATGAAATCTATTAAAAATACTAGTAATATTTGGATGTCAATGTTCAAAATGATCCGAAATCATAGAAGGCTATCCACATTCAAAGGTAGAGGTCCAACGAACCATATACATGATTTTTATTGCATTATCGCCCACGCCGGTCCCGATGTGTTGTTTGTAAGATTGATTACAAGTAAATCTATCTATATTCTGGTAACCCAAGAATCAGTCCAAATATTACTTGGAAGTTGGGATGGGCTTAAAGTTTGAATATTTGCCCATGGGCTTATAAGTGAGAACTTTTTTCACTTTCAAAAGTGCCAAAAAGTGCTGTTGTTCAGTTATAAGCCCATGGGCTTTTATGCGCGGGAATACGGTACTATGTCACAAAGGTGTCTAAAACTTTAAATGCATTGTAGTATGATATAAAAATCAAATTTGCTATAACAATATTTATGCATGTCATGATTAGTGTAAAGATAACTGTGAAATAAAATACCAGATTATATGATTTTGCATGACCATAAGTTTTGAGTTAATGATCCACATGTTAAAGTAATGTGTATTTTGTGATTAATAGAAGATTCTTTGACCCCACAAACCTATATTTAGACATCAATTTTATATTACTATGTAGAGCACTTTAAAAGTTAAAGCCTTTTTTTGTAAAAAAAAACAATCAATTTGGTGGTCATATTGGCAGCCATCTTGAATTATTGACTTTTCCTCTAAATCTTTTGCATTTTAATTTGTACTGTGGGATTCCTTGCCATCAAAAACTTATGTTTTGACACCAATATCAGCCTCCTACCTTCTAAAATAATAAAGTTAGATGAGATTATGTAAATGTGGTCATATTGGCAGCCATCTTGGATTTTCTACCTTGCTGCCCGGGTATGACATGTCTACCCTCATTTTTTTCAACCTTAGATGGTCCCCTATCATAATCTGAAGAGTAACTCAGGGCACCAAAAATGTATGCTCAGACCCCCTTATCTTCAGGAGTACTTGCATCATCTGGCGTTGTGGAAGAATATTGCTGGTCAATTGATGGTGTAGCATATTTATTTTCATAAAATATATGGCTTTTGCCATGAATCTTGCATGGCTGACAGCACATGGCCTTTGCATCTGCCAAAGATGACATGCTTCACCAAAGTTATTACGTCTTCGAACCTAGGAACCAACAGTATGCAGTCAATCAATGATTTTACCAATGATTGTTTATTTGAAGTAAAATATATCAGATATGTAGATGTATACTAACTGTGCCGTGGAAGAAAACAATCAACAGCTCATTCAATTTTTGGTAATCTTCCCTTATCCAAGCCTCAGTCACATTGAGCTGCTCTGCAAAGCGACAAACCATCTCAGCTTGGTGGCTGAACCAGGTCTTTTTTCTGTCACCCTCATCACCATCCCACAAACAGAGATCAGTGAGATCAAGTTGGTAAAAATGGTTGGCAAATATGGTGAAGAGGGTGTCCGCCCGGAGCTATAAAGAATATTTAGATATGAGTTTTCACAACCAGCAGTTATATGAATAACCAAAGGTGTATTATCATAATCAAACATAACATGTAGTAGGGGATGTAAGAGCCAATATATAGTGAGTTTGTGCATTTTTTCTGAAAAGCATGAACATTGGCATGGACATAGGAAATTGACTGTAATTTCATTTAAGATCGGGAGACACGCTGAAAAGGGTCTCAGAAGCCTAAAAAATAGAATTGATTCATAATGTACTCACTGAATAACACTTATTAAGATTGTGGTCAATTAGGAAGAGATAAATGGATATAAAACATACCAAAGTTGAAGTAATGCATTATTTATTATTTTAAAATTGCTACCACATTTTCTCAGTTGTTTTCTTACATTCCTAACATGAGATTTAGTCACAATGCACCCTTCAAAAAGTTTAGTAACCTTATCTTTAAACGTTTTATCAAAATATTGTCAAAGTATCATTCGCACAGCTCAAGTAATTCGAAAAGATATCTTTGATACCCAGTATAAATTTTCTGGAAGATTCAACCAGTCTGAAACAATTGTTCCTATGTCACTTATGACTCTCATTAGTATGATATTGGAAGGACCAACAATTGCTAACAAACAGTGTAGAACAGAATCGAGAACCCGTGCAGCTATGTCCATTTCTGAGCTTATAATGTTTAACTCTGTAAAAAGAAATAGGTCTGCAGATGGTGCCAATGCATGTCGTGATAGTGATCGTGAAACACCCCTTCCAATATATATCAGCATGAAAATCCATGCCCAAACTAGACAGAAAGAGCTTGTGGATACATTTCACAATTTAGGATTAGGAATATCCTATCCCAGGCTAATGCAATTATCCAATGATATGGGTAACAGAGTGTGTGCTCAATATGAATGTGAAGATGTTGTATGCCCACCAAGATTAAGAAAAGGAATATTCTCTGCGGGTATGGTAGACAACGTGGATCATAATCCTAGTAGCACTACAGCTAAGGATTCGTTTCATGGTACTGCTATTTCAATGGTACAATTTCCAACAAGTAATCATTTTGGCAGTGATCGAGAAATGCAATTATTAGAAGCAAATGTTGAAAAAAGAACAGACATCAAACCATTGCCATTATCTTACAGCAGTGTCATGCCTGTCCCACCTATCAATGATAAACTTAAGGTACCGTTACACAAAGGATCAGCAATAGCTGGTGAAGATATTGTCCACGATGATCGAAATATTGAGATAATGTGGCTAACAACTGTAAAGGATGCTGTAGAAAATAATGTAATTACTGAGCATATGTCATTGTCTTGGGCATCCTATCATGCTAGCCAGACAAAAAATTCTGATGAAAGCGAATCTATCATAGCATTATTGCCTCTTTTCCGTGAACATGCACATTCTGCTTCAATGATCCGACATGCAATGGAAATTATCTACAAAAACACAAACTATCTGAATCCCGGTCAAACACCAGTCATAACAATGGATCAACCATTATATGCTATAGCTAAAAAATTCAATGGCAATTTGGAGGCATATATAGTGAACGTAGATTTGTGTGCATGTTAGGAC
>CM032665.1:45524498-45541732 GCA_019095985.1 Streblospio benedicti
ATGTTGTCGTACTTACAGTAGCCACTGTTGTCGTACTTACAGTAGCCCCCTTTGTTGAGATGCAACAAGAAATAGAGAATCCTGAAATCTGGGTAGCTTTTGGGACGGGGCGTCATTTTTGTTTCATCTCGATACATTTAATTGTAACATCATTAGAACCTGCAAAATCGAAAGCAGTGCCAATGTTCCATGCAATAACAGGGTGTGATACTGTATCTGGCTTCAGTGGTAAAGGGAAGAAGTCAGCTTGGGATGCTTGGAATGTGTGCCCTTCTCTTACGGATAGCTTGCTGGCATTGAGCAATGTATCGGAAAGTATCCCTGAGGATGTATTAGTAGAAATTGAAAGGTTTATTGTTGTGTTGTACAGTAAGATTGAAGCATTGTCCTTTCAGTACCGTCAATGAAGCAAGGAGATACATATTCTCATCATCATCCTCAAACAACATGTTTTCCCAATTGCCACCAACTCAAGCAGCTCTTATGCAACATGTCAAAAGAGCCTGACTTTTCAAGGAGCATTTGTTTGGGGACAATCTCTGGTTCCAAATCAAATGTTACCAGACGTGAGGAGCTAGGGATGGATTGAAAATCCCTCACATGAGATTGTGCCATATTGGTCCGATCTACCAGCTGCCTGTAAAGCATGTACAGAACTTTCATTTATTGTCACAAACATGGACTCAAGTGTGTTGATGCATGTGGTGGCTGCCATGGTGTGACGTGCAAGAACACTCAAGGGTTTGACTTTGATGAATAGAAGTTTGATGAAGTTTGATTGGTGGTATGAATGAATACTGTAACTTTAATAAATTGCCTGTAAATGTTGAAAAAACGAAAATTGTAATGTTCTCCAGGGAAAAGATCAGAAACATACCCACATTTAAATTTGGTGATAAGAACATTGAAATAGTAGATAATTACAAATACCGTGGTACTGTATTCAATTACAATGGTAGTTTTATGATTAATATTAAAACATTGTCAAATATAGCTTCTAACGCAATGTTTTCACTTTTGCAAAAAGGGAAAAAGCTAGACCTTGATATTGACACCATGTTACATATGTTTGGCAGCTTAATCAAACCAATTATGTTATATGGTTGTGAAATTTGGGGATTTTGTAATCTTGACATTTTAGAACTCTACAATTACAGTACATCAAAATACTACTCCATCTAAGCAAAAATACACCAACAGTCATGGTATTAGGAGAAACCAGATGTTTTCCTATTGAAATAAATGTTAAAACAAGAATGGTTTGTTTCTGGCATAAAATATTAACTTGTAAAACGTACAAATTATCTGTACAACTATACAAACTGCTTTTTTAAAGATTATGTTGTTCATTCAAATAATTTTCAAAGGTTAGGAAGTATTAAAAAGATATTAGATGATTGTGGTCTATCAAATATTTGGCTTACTCAGGGTCAGGGTGTTACATCAGAATGGATTAAACAAACAGTAAAACAAATATTTCAAGACCAGTATAAACAAAAATGGCACTATGATTTGTACAATTCTCCATCATGTACTGGATATAGAATTTTTAAACGCAAGTTCTGTTTCGAAAATGACTTAACTGAGATTAATTCATTTTCAAGATAAATCTTTGTAAAGTTTAGATGCAGAAATAATAGATTACCTGTAGTTACTGGTGCATATGAGAACATTGTTTATGAAGAAAGAATATGCAAACTTTGTAAAAAAGAAATAGGTGATGAATTCCATTATTTGTTCAATTGTAATGTATTCAAAAATGAACGTCAACTATTTTTGAAAAGATTTTACTATGTTATGCCATCATCTGCGAAAATGGATTCACTGTTCAATCGAAAAGGTAAAGCAAGGTGTGATCTACTTAAATTTATAAAATTAATTGTAACCCAAATGAAAAATATAATCAATTAACCGTTTCTTATTTCAAACAATATATTTAGACCCATGAAATATTTATTTTCTCCAGTAAACTAAATATGTTCTTTGCTTGTATGTATGTATAATCAACTAACAATATTATCAATGAACACTCTTGTACTTTGTTTAATCATCTAATGGAAATCTTTGTTACCGGTATATATTTTCTTTTCTTTTTTTTCTTTTAATCCAATTGTATACTTAACCTCGATTGTTTTGTATTTACATGTCATTTACCTTGTACAAGGTTTTGAAATTGAATAAACTGTTAAAATGTTAAACTGTAGTTAGCACAGAACTTAGACAATATAAAAGTTTATTAAAATGGGAGATCCAGAAGGACGGGGCCTGATAAATTGGATTAAAGACAAGGGTCTCCAATTCTCAATTCAAGGATCTTTCTGCATTAATTGGCCAGCGGGTGTGTCCAGGCAAGATTTGGTAAAGACCCCCAACTCCAGCTGTGTACAAGAACCACCAGCAAGAACTGACAGCAGGCAGTTCAACAACACAGTCACTCCTGGATTCTCGACCCCCAACTCAAGCTATGTACACGCATTAGCTAGAATTCATATGAATATAACAGTATTGAAATGCTACTCTATTTAGTAGGCTATTGGTGGTTTCATAGCTGCTGTCCACAAAATGATATTTTGATTTATAAAATAAAGTTCTAATATTATAAATATGAACTAAACTTTGTTAAAGCCAAGAACTCTGGAATTATTTTACTAAATAATTTCTTCATTTTCATTATTTTGTATACAAGATTTGTGAGATATGGTATGCACTGCTATGCAGCATGTGGTCGCTGGTCTCTTGTCCTTTGTTCTGTTTTTGCTGCTTTAATGTCAAATTAAAATTAAATTTAATAATGTTTTTTCAAATTTTAAATTTTATTTACTTTATTCTTAACATGTTTCGACACCACCAGTATCCTTTTCAAATTACATTACAGATTACAATTAAAATTTTCAAAATATCAGTTAAAAAACAAAAACAAAAAAACAAAAAACAAATTCTTTTTTTGGAGGAGGACAACATATACCCTCATGAAGAAATGCTACCTAGTGAGTTCTTTAGACACCGATATACTATGAGGATTGTATGGGCGATAATACAAGTTATGGATGGACGAATATGACTTATGTAGAATGAAGTTTTGTATTAAATTGTGGTTATAATTTCATTTCTAAGTACTGAGCCAAGATAATCAAAGTAAAACCATGGCTGGTAGATACTGCAGTGTTACTGACTGCCATAATAATGGCAACATGTTAAAAACCTTTAGCCAAGATATCTGCAGTGTGCACCACACACAGCACCAGGTCTCTGTATACCCTGAGCCCTTCAGGCTTCTGACTTTTCCCACCAAGAAGAACCCCAAGCTGAGAAAAGAATGGGAAAGATGCGTGAGCTGCCAGTCGCAAGTCCTCAGACAGGTCTGTGGGAGGCAAATAGCGACTCGCATCTGCACTCGACAATTAGGTCACGAGTACCCAGTGCTGCACATGGGACATAACAATACAATAGTTATTTCAAACACATATTTGACAGACAATGCAATTTGATGATTCTAGGTATGATGATGGTCTGGGCTGGAGTGGCCAGGAAAACATTCAATGCCATTTTTGAGTGCATCAAAGACCATGCCAAAAAATGCATTATTACTGGAAGGGCCCAAGTCGTACTGTCAATGCCGGCCAAAGGTTCAAGAGGGTCCAAAGCAGTTCTTGTCCTCCAAGAACGAGTTCCTGATGGTTTTCATCAAGCTAAAGAGAGGACTCAACATGACCTGCCTTGGAAGCCTGTTTGGAGTCAGCCAGTTCCAGGTGTTTAACTGGTTCAGGTTCCTTGGGAAAGCCATAGATATGTACCATTTTATTTCTATCATGGCCACTACATCAAAGTATTTGTTTTGAAGGATTAATATAATCATTATCAAAAGTCATCATTATATCATTTTACTTTTAAAGCATGAATACATGGCTTTATCATTGTTTATAATAGATTCACTGGTCTACAACCCAGAAAAAGGTACCATTACCGCCACCAGAAAAGTGAGGCATATAGTTGATGGGACAGAAGTGTTCATCGAAACACCGAAGAGCCTGGAACTTACAGTGGCGTGTTACTCAGACTAAAAGCATCATCACACTGCTAAATACCTATTTAGCATCAATCCCAATGGCCACGTGCACATCAACTGTGCGTCGAATGGATGGGAGCGGGGTGGGGTGGGGGGGGGGGAGTTGAATGACCGACAATCATCTGACCATGCACACTGGTTTCATGGACATACTGGACCCGTTTGACAAGGTATTTTATTTTTAATATGTATTGCAAAAAATTGCTTTATTTTGTCATCTTTTAGCATTTTGATATCTGTTTCCATCATGCTTATAAGTATCCTTACTCTGTATTTTTATTTTATTTTGCTAAATATATATTTCAACCTTTCTGCATGCTTACTTTAGTATATGTTTAATTTTGCATTAATTGATAAACAGTGTGCATGCTTGTTTGGTAAACCTTATGTAATTGCAATGACTGATATATGTGGCAAACTGCTGATTCCAGATTCAAAAAATGCTCTCTCAAAAGTTTTGCTCATTGGTATTAGATCACCATCATAGCTAGCCTTCTGAAGTATATAAAAAAAACATGGCAATAATTCAGAATGCAAATTTCATAAAGATGCTTTTTTTGCTCTGATCAAGTATGATAAAAAATCTATTGACCTGTCAAAGATTCATAAACTGAAGCCTTTCACAGATGATTGTGGTGTTCTTCGTGCGTACAGTAGATTATTATTCTCAGAACATTTAACATATGATGCATATCATGTTACACCTGGAATCGCATGGCATCTTAACACAGAGGCAACATGGGTTCCTCTCCTTGCACTCATGCGAATCTCAACTCATCATCACGTTGAATGACTGTACCTACCTGGGATGAAGGCACACAGCTCGATGTCACAGTGCTTGACCTGTCAAAAGCCTTCGACAAGGTCCCTCACCAGGCCCTGCTGGGCAAACTGCAGCACTACGGTATCCAGGGAAATGTTCATTCATGGATCACAGACTTCCTCTCAGGCAGAACTCAGAGGGTGATTGTCGACGGTGCACACTCTGAATGGGAGGACTTAGTCTCTGGAGTCCCCCAAGACACAGTATTGGGGCCGTTGCTCTTTCTTCTGCACATAAACGATCTACCGTCCATAGTCTCTTCTGAGGTGAGATTATTTGCAGATGACTGTCTTGTTTATAGACGTATCAGATCACAGGAAGACCAGCATGAACTCCAAAAAGATCTTGATGGGCAGAGACATGGGGTATGGAATACAACCCAACTAAGTGCAACACCATGACTGTAAAGAGAGGGAGGACAAAATTGAACCACATCTATAGTTTAAATGGTCACCCTCTGTTAGAAGTTCAGGAGGCCAAATATCTTGGCATAACGATTAGTAATAAGCTCAAATGGACCTCACACATACAAAACACTGTTACCAAGGCAAACCGAACCTAGGATTCTTACACATAGAAACCTGAGATCATGCCCAAAAGAAACTTAAAGCCACAGCCTACATAGCTCTGATACGACCACTGCTTGAGTATTCATGTGCAGCATGGGACCCATATCTGAAATGGGGGACATCCAAGCCCTAGAGAAGATACAACGAAGAGGAGCGTGTTTTGTCTTGAACCAAAACAAACTTGACTACAGTATCTCTACTGCGATAAAGGATCTCAACTGGCCAGAACTCAGTGAGAGGGACGGAGGCAGCAGAGACTGACAATGATGTTTAAAGTCATGAATGGTCTGGTGGCCATTCCAGCAAACAATCATGTGAACAGGTCTACATCCAGGACTAGGTCAACAAATTCAGAAAAAACTTGACCAACTCAACAATTCATTGACATTGACCAACAGAATTCTTGGGCAAATGATGGCTCAATTCATCATTAACTGTATTTTCGGGTTGAAACCCTCATCTAATCATACTCATTAAATCAAGGTGCTAGGATTATTCAAAAGAAGAAGAATGCAAAGTGCCCTATTATTTTTTACAAAACTCATTTGATGAATCTAATCATAGAAAAGGAACATGTACAGTCAGAACATATGAGTCCTAATCATGTTCTCACTCAACTAAGACAACGGTATTGGATAATTGGTAGAAAAAATACCATCAAAAATGCAACAATTCATTGTCATAAATGTAGAAAAGAGAATGCCAGAATTCTTGGGCAAATGATGGCTCCAATCCCTGAAGAACAAATCAAGCAGTCATTTCCCTTTCTTAATGTAGGTCTCGACTATTTTGGTTGTTTTATGCGTAAATGTAGAAGACAAGGAGTCAAACGATACGGCTGCATATTTCTATGTTTAGTTACTCACGCAATTCATATTGAAGTAGTATATTCCCTTGAAACAAATGCGTTTCTGTGTGCTCTAACGGTATTTATTGTTAGACGTGGCATTCCACAAAAAATTTTCAGTGATAACGCTATGAATTTTCGTGGAGCTCAACAAGAATTAAAAGATGGAATTCTAAAGGTTAACGACGAAGCTTTAAATTATCTTGAATCCAAATTGATAAAGTGGCACTTTCATCAACCGCATGGCTCATATGGTGGTCATTACGAACGCCATATTCATTCGATTAGAAGAATTCTACGCCATCTAACAAATTAACAAGAAATGACTGAGGAAAGTTTATTAACTTTCTTAAGTGAAACTGAATGAATCCTAAATGATCATCCACTCACTAAAATTATAGAGGATCCAAATGATGAAACTCCTCTCACCCCGAATCTTATTTTGTTACTTCGTCGAAATTCGTGTAAATCTTAGTTTGATGATTCATTTGATGATTTCAGAAAGCATCATAAACAAACTTAAGATCTTGCCAGTGTATTTTGGCACAGGTGGATTTGTGAATATGTTCCATAATTAGAGGTTCGTCAAAAGTGGAAGGAACCAAAAAGAAATTTATGTATGGGTGATTTAGTACTCATGTGTGGTGAAGGACACCCTAGACGACATTGGCCTTTAGGCAGGATTGTAGAAGTTTATCCAGGTGTTAATAATCTTATTTGTAAAGTTCTTTTGAAAGGAAGATATGGTACTATAATTCGTCCCATTTCAAAACTTGCATTGCTGGAAGCTTCTCAATAAATTATTATAAAGTTTTGTAACAATCAATTTAAATTGATATGTTCAAATTTAAAAATTGTGCTTTTATGAGCAAGTGATTCTTAAAAGTTTCTGTGTACATGTATGTACATAATTATGTTGCAAGTTTAATTACATTTGTTGTAGTGTAGGATTAATATTTGTGTGTAAAATGTATGTAAGTTTTATAAATGTACATCTGAAAGAACTTTGCATAGTTTAGCATAAGTTCCAAGCATTCAAAACCTATTTTTAAACTGTAAATGATTTTTTTAACTGAATGTAAAGTATTTCTTTTTGTAAATAACAATGACATTGTTTAATTTTGTAATGTTTGCGATTATATTTTTATAATCTTAGTATGTCGATTAAATTTATGTTACTGTAACGTTATGTATAAAGTATACTCCCAACTCAATGAATATTTATATCAATGGATCTCTTATTAATGAGGTTGTCAAAACTAAATTTCTTGGTATCATTGTGGACAATGTATTATCTTGGAAATACCACCTGGATCATATCTGTAAAAAAATTAGCAAAAGTTTTTATCTAATAGAAAGTTTATCTAAAGAAATAGAAAAGTTAGAAGATGTATATAAATTTAAGATTTGTGTCATTGTATTTAAGCTAATAATAGGTGATTTACCAACTGTCTCATGGGCAACTATATGTAAAGGTATAGATGTTCATTCTCATAATACAGGACACAAAAAAGATTTCAGAATCACATGTAAAATTAATACTAACTATTGATTATTTGACTTGACTTGACTTGTGTTACAGAGGAGATGAAGGTTCTGCGCGAGGCTTACCTCAAAGCCAACGGCGGGAGAAAAACCCGCCTGGAGCGGTGCTATGGCAATGTGGTGCTGAAACAGCTGGTGGAGGAGAGCTTCAGCGAGGACTGGCTTAAGGAGAACAGCAAGCGCTGCCCCAGGTGTAGCACACACAGATATTCAGGTAAGTTATGTGCTTCCGAGGCCAAGTGGATAGGGAATTGGATTTGAGACCAGAAGATCATGGGTTCGATTCCTGGTTGGTTCTGGTGGTGGGTGTTGAGCAAACCTAACTCTAACGGGTTGCAAACTGCTCTGTGGTATCTACTGTATAATCTACATGTCAAACAGGTACAGGTCAGGCAAGTGAACACTATTGTGAGTGATAAAAGCACGTCTGCACTACGGTAGCGATGTGCTGTATGTATTCATTTGATGATTTCAGAAAGCATCATAAACAAACTTAATATCTTGCCAGTGTATTTTGACACAGGTGGATTTGTGAATATGTTCCATAATTAGAGGTTCGTCAAAAGTGGAAGGAACCAAAAAGAAATTTATGTATGGGTGATTTAGTACTCATGTGTGGTGAAGGACACCCTAGGGGACATTGGCCTTTAGGTAGGATTGTAGAAGTTTATCCAGGTGTTAATAATCTTATTTGTAAAGTTCTTTGTGAAAGGAAGATATGGTACTATAATTCGTCCCATTTCAAAACTTGCATTGCTGGAAGCTTCTCAATAAATTATTATAAAGTTTTGTAACAATCAATTTTTGATAACAATTTGTAAAATTTTTGTAAAACATTGATTAATTAAAATATGTACATGTTTTCAAATTTAAAAAATTTGTCAATGGATCTCTTTTATGAGCAAGTGATTCTTAAAAGATTCATGTACATGTAAAAAAAAATGTATGTTAAAGTTTACTAAGACCGAATCATTATTCTGTTATGGTTCTGAAAATGTATAAAAATTTAAGGGTTGCAAACTTTTTGTGAAATTGTATTAATTTAACATTAAAGCACGTGATTTTGTCTCATGGTAAAATTTATGTAAAGTATAGATGTTATTTTACAGGAAACGAAAAAAAGATTTTAGAATCACATGTGGAAAATTAATAAAATGTATGTATGTTTATAAATGTACATAGGATTTGAAATAAACTTTGCATAGTTTAGCATAAGTTCAAGTTTTCAAAATTTAAATATTTTCAAACTCTAAATGATTTTTTTTAACTGAACCAGAAAATATTTCATAATCAATGTATAAAGTTTAATTACTTTTTTGTAGTGTAATAATTTTTTTATAAACTGAAAAGTGGTTTGCATAGTTTAGCATAAGTTCCAAGCATTCAAAACCTATTTTTAAACTCTAAATGATTTTTTTAACTGAATGTAAAGTATTTCTTTTTGTAAATAACAATGACATTGTTTAATTTTGTAACGCTACGGTAGCGATGTGCTGTATGCTCTGTATGGGGGGAGCTGAGAAGGATATATTGTAACAAGGAGGCTGCTAATGACCTGGTGTAGATGTAGAGCACGGCAGATTGAACGCTGTAAAAGATTGTACTATTACATTACATGCCAAAACGTATGTTACATATAAATATATTCAAGAATCATTGTACAGAAAAATATGATTGATTAAGTTAACACGTAATTAGTATGTAATTTATAATTGCTTTCTTTTTTCTTGACTTGCATAACTCTTACTATATTACACAAAATTGTTTAAAGTATACTATGAATAATTAAACTGATATAAGAACATATACATGGGGTGGAACTTGATAAGTAATCAACTTTTATTCCATCGTGATCAGTTTACAAACTCACAATTACCGGTCAGTGACGTGGACCTTATCGAGAGTCAACATACTTTAAGGGAAGATAACCATCAGACTTCTGAGCAGTCAAAATTCAAGATACCATCAGAAGGCCTCTAATGTTCCAGAGACAGTCAACGTAGGTGACTTAGTCTATTTGAAATTTGATGGTGATAAAGTTCGTGCTCGTGATAGATATATTGTCATATCAAAGGACGGCAACTGGTTCAATGTTAGCAAGTTCAAAGGGTCTCAGATAAGGGCACTATCCTACAGAGTAAAGAAGGACGAAGTTTACAAGGTACCGTGTACTACAGCTAGTACAAGCAGTCAGGAGGATATGTACGATCCAGAATATGAGACACTCATAGCAGAGATGAGTATTTCAAATAAGGATACTTTGCATGCCTTTGAGGATTTGCCACTCATCAACGATGCTTCTAAAGGAGCAGGTCTTCAGATTCCAGCCCCCGCTTTACAAATGCCATTGGACCCAATCCCCAGTGTGATCCTGGAGCCGCCCGACTCACGGGCAGATCTTGTGCATGAGAACGAAAGCGCAGTGGACAGCATACATAATAACTTGGATACAGCTGTCAGTAGTCACGGCAATAGACATCATGGTAGTGAACCACCAGACAATATACAAAGCAGTCCAACACCCGTGTTACGACGTTCTAAAAGACTTCGCAAGATCAGGAAGGATGACTCGTTTGTTTCATTGGATAGATGGGGCAGAGTAATACCCTAGTTAGATGGAGTGCACATATTAACTTCGATGTTGATTTATAAGCATGTAAATGTAAATAAGTTGTACTTGTTCTTATTATACAGTTGTACTTAAGGTGGGATCCTTAATTGAATGTAAATAAGTTTAGCTGGTACTTGTTTTACAGTTGCCCTTTGCCTGTTATTGTTACTTCAACTTATATTAATTTCCTTGTTCTTGTTATACAGTTGTTTGTACTTAATGATTCTTGCTGGCGATTGCAACCGTCTGATTCTGTCAAATTGAACACTATGTTACATGGGAAGAAAAGAGAATAGACTGAAGTATGAATTTAAGTATGTGTTACATTGATAGATCAATCTTGTTCGATGGGTAGATGTTAAGAAAATGGTTGCGCCATATATTGATTGTGTTTGTGTATTACGTAACTCGTAGTAGATCTATACTACATCGATATACGTCTCAATCATTCTAGAAGTTTCCTGGTTCCCTTGTACACGTGGTTTTTAATAAAAGAAAGACTTCTTTCATTCTACACATAAACTGTTATCTCATTAACTGGCGACATAAGGAAAGTGAAGCTGAGGGGACAATACTTTTGTCACAATGGAAAGAGGCTTAAAGTGGGAGAAGTGTAAGTTCATAGAAGATGACATATTGAACTCTAAATATAATTGACTACAGTTCTGCTTGTAAATGATATCAACATGTATTTTTGAATCGCTATTTTCAAGAGATTTGTATGCTCATAATTGAGTGCTTATGGTGCTGATTAGCGGCCATTTTCAAATCTCGTACCCGCGCCCGCTAACCCGAGGCCGCCAATACGCTAATGCGAAGTCGCGAATGCGCGAGTACGAGAATCAGGGTTGCATATGGGGGATAATTGTCCCACCCTTAGTGGTAATTAGTGGGCACTCTTTAACTGCGTTGGCAGCCATATTTGTAGCGCAGTGGTATTGATCCAGCTCATATACTTTGAGTCATACTAATGGATCCAGGCACCGACACCCCTAGATCCCGGTGGCGCGTCGGTGGGGGCCTATAAATGTTCCAGCACCTACTCAGATGGGATTTGAGTCGCTTATTAGGGAATTTTCCTTTGGTTATTTCAGATGGAAGAGATTCTGAAAAACATTGGCCTTGAACAACATGTGGCTAGATTCTTGGCAAACAAGGTTTGTCATATCTTTAAGCTTAATCAGCATAAAGACGTATAGTCAAATCAGTTGCCGCATAGAGCACAATTTTAGCAATTTTATTCTTGGTTAATATTATTGCTGAATAACAGTACACAGTAATCTACATTGTTCATACTATTTTTTGTTTGTATTAAAATATTATATATGTTTTCTTTCGACAATGCTATAGATAGAGCCAGATCATATAGCCCAGTTTACAAATGATGATTGGGATGATCTTGGGGTCACGCTTTTGGGAGAGAAGATTAAGATAAGGCTTGCATGTGTCCCAAGCCACGGTAACTTTATTCTTTAGTTTAGTTTTTTACTCTAATTTATGACATTCTTTAATCTATCATTCTGAAGGCATTAAAATATAATTGTAATGTATTATTGCAGTTGAGCCAAAGGGAAATATTGCTGAAAAAGTCGTTAGTAGAACAGACCAAAGGAGAACACAAAATGCCAGAATAAAGCCAACACGTAGAGTAACAGTAGGATGGAAGCATAAGAAGAGTGGGGAAAGTGTGTATAGATTGATGCACTTGAACATGGGTGGGGGGACACACACTATAGACCTGAATAAAGAGTTATCTCTCTCGGAATGTCTCACAGAAATTACAGAAAAGTTCCTACCATCAGTACTAAATGAGGTCACAGTGGTTAGCATTTATTAGGTTCTCTTCTTTATTTGCTTACCAAATAAAGTAAAACACATCTCTTATCTTAATTTTTTAATAATTGTCTATTTATTATGAAATAGAATAAATATTTGAATAAGTATTTATGATCATAATATGATATTTTAGGAAAACACTGATCAGTATTTAGCGACATACCAGGGTGTTGTCATACGTGATGAGGAATTTCCTCTTGGGAAGTATGTTGCTGCTAATTATAGCCCTACCAGGATCTACTTGCATACATACCATGTAAGTTACTGTAATTCTGGCGGCCCCCCCAGAGGGAGGGCCGACAGTATGGTTTACACTTAGTTTCCGTCCCCCCCTTGAGTGTACCCGTCCCCGTCGGCGTCTGCGTTCGCGTCCGCATTTATATTGTTTTCAAGATTTCTCCCAGGGTTATATACCTAGGGCTTTCATATTAAAAACTTAGGTCATAGAGGACGTTTTGCTGACCTGATTTACTTTAGGGCCAAAATGGGCCAAAATAACGTTAAACAGTCGTCTGACATAACCTTGTTTTCATTCACGAGATTTGGAAATGGCCTCTAATCGCCACCATAGTGCTAGGATTATTTCAAAGAAGTATCTATTTGGTTAAAAAGTATGTAATTTCCGGATCCACTGGAAGGCATGTCCCTCACGCAAAGATGCAATGGCCATGCCTGTCTTTTCCCGCAGTGTCAGAGAAAAACAAGTCTGCTACCTGGGAAAAGAATATGCACAGAAAATGTGGCTACCTAGTAGCTTGCATTTTTTCCATTCATTTATCTGTGGATGTTTTGAATAATTGTGTTCTTTCAGGACATGACTTCTTTGTGCAGTTGGTGCTGCATATTGTCTTGAATCCTTGACAGTGTGCTGTGACATGAGCGCTGATGAAACTATTCGACGACTTGTCATTGAAAGGGGGGATACAAATTTAATGCCACTGGTTACAAGAGAATTGGTTGCAGCTGAAGCCCATTATCATAGGTCCTGCTATCGAGAATACACGCATGATAAACCCTCCGATGTTTCATGTAGTACCATTCCAAAAGATCCCTATGAAGCCGCTGAGAATACAGCATATCAGCATTTATTTGAATACATTTCCAAAAATGTTTTTAATAACCTACAGTATGAGAAATTTACAGATCTTGCTACAATATTATTTACCACAATGTATGAAAATGGAATTGATGTTGTGAAATATTCAACTAAGAAACTTATTAAAAGAAGAATTGAGGCCAGGTTTCAAAAGTCCTTAAGCTTCCTTACGTTAAGAAATGGTCAAGTCGTTATTTACGCAACCAAACTAACCTCAATCGTATACCAGTTGACCAAGCAGTAGAGGAAACATTGAACAGAGATACTCAAACCCCTGGGGGTACGCAAGGATTCAGTTTGAATGCAAATGCCATTAGTAGGTATTAAATAACATTTGAGTATCTGTCTTTATTGCTATAAAACTTAAGGGAAATGGTCAATATAGCTTCAATAAAGGTACACCATTCTGATCTTCAAAGTAGTAGAATGAAAAGTAACAAAGCTGCTGTTACTGCAATGTGTGATATCATCAAATCATCGTGGAAGAAACCTTTTGGCAATGAAAAGCTGGAGCTCATGAGTATCTCCACTGGTGCAGGTGCACCACCTGATGTAACAAAAGATATCATAAAAGCTAAGGAGTTTGGTGAAGCCAAGCTGCAACAGTTTATGGGCTAACGATTGTCCAATGATGACAACAGTCAGTTGTTCCATGACAAATTAAGCAAACCTAAACCAAAAACATTCAGGGCTATCAAGCCTGTAAAAAGAGTAGTGAAAATTAAAGAAAAAGAGACCATACTGAAAGCTGATAAAAATTTATTTGCTCACATGATTTTAATTGTGCAAAATCGTAATCTTCACATCAGAGATGTACTGTGCCATCCATTGGGTCCGATTCCTTGGGCATTGGCATGTATGGATGGACTTCCAAGGAAGCCCAATAAAGCTGTGCTTGGAAAAGAAGTTGCCAAAGGACCAGAGCCTGCAGAAAATATTCCAATGCCATCTGTGTCAATAATAGATGGCATGAGCATTGTTCAGAAAATTTCAGGAGACAAAAAGACTCTGGCTGAAATATCTGCTTTAGTCCTCTTATATGGCCCACGAGAAGGTGGGTCAATCAGACGAATAGATTTCGTATTTGATGTGTATAAAGACAGGTCTATCAAGGATTCTGAAAGGATTTTGAGGGGTGGGACAAAAAATACAAAGTAAAGAAGTATGGCTAGTGGTCACAAAATAATGCAATGGAAGGAATTTTTGAAAGTAACCGAAAACAAAAATGGACTGATTTTTGTCACAATTGGCAAAAGGAACAAACAAAAATGGACTGATATGCACAATGATTTTGCGACTTTTTTCCACATAAAAACGCATTTCTGTGTCTGTGTCGCAGTTTATTTGGTTTATTATCAGACTTCAAAATAAAATGAAATAGTTCTAATATACATTCGAATCGTTCACAGGCGCGGCCATGTTTGTTTACATCTGAAAACCCCAATCGTAGCGCTGCCACTGGCACAAATCGCTGTGAAACGCATTCGATTTAGGCTACAATGCAACCAGCCTCTATATGGATAGTGCCTTTATAAATCTAACATTACGCTGCGTGCTTGATCGAGGCTGTGACCTGATTTCGACCAATGAAAGCAGTCATTTGTCGATGCCGGTAAGGAACTGTCATGGCGATAAGTAGAGGCACATTTTTGTTCTGAAATCTCAATATTATGCGTCTCCCGTGCCTCATCTAATTATATCTTGTATTCCGGATAACAAGAAAAGCGATTGGTAAACTGCTGATCAAATGTGGACGTCGGAGAATTAATATTGCTTACGAAACGATTCACATTTCCATCGTACTTAGCGAAGATGAAAGATGAGTGGCTGACAGTTACTATTTGCTGGAGTTTATGGAGCAAAATATTTTGAGTAAATGTGTATTATTTTAAGAATATGATGATTTAGACTGTGTTTGGTTTGAAGCCGAAACCAAATGTTGCTATGATTAGTAGAAGCTCTGATAGTACGCACTTTAAAATCTGATGCTGGCTGTCAAATTCGAATCAGCGTATACATGAAGCACCGGCTTGGTGTCCACCAAAGAAGTGTGACTGTGTGTGAGTTGCTCTTTGAACAGAAATAAAAATAGCTTATTACCGAGTGACACCCCACCACACTCCTGCTTACTATATCATATGTCTGTAGTATCTTGAACTAATTATTGACATATCACAATATATGAGTAACACAGTATAGTTACTAAAAAATAACTAGATCTATAGTTTTGTCTATAGATTGCGCTTTGGAGCCATGTGGCTGGGTTTCATAATAATTGGCAATTTTTATTCATATACATGGCCGTAGCAGCCGGGCGGCCAGGGGGACCATGCCCCCCTCCAGGGTGGGTCCCAGAGTGACTGCATGCATTATGTGCAACCCCCGCCCCCCATTTGAGATGGTAAAATAAAACATAATATACATTTTACATGCTTCCAATTAGTTTTTTAAATATATATGTAATTATGTCTCAATTTCTCAAAAGATTGCCACATTATGTCTCGTTTTTTTTCTCATTTGTCTCAAATTTATAAATTGGGTGAGACAGTGTCTCACTTTGACAAAATCTGATTGTCCATGCATAACAAACGGTGCCTTGAAATGCACGGATATGTGCAAAATACATCATCACGGAAAACCAATGTCTAGAAGATGATGTGGATGATGATGTTAGCTCTGATGATGATTATGATTCTGATGGTTGTTATTGAGGACTTGTTTCTGTCTCTGTATAGTAATTTTTGCAAACATTTCACATAGACTTAAATATGATTTAAGATAATGAAATCTTAAATTGCTAGGATTTTGCATGAATTAATTGTAATTTTCCATGTGCCCATTTTGAATATTAGCTGCCATCTTGTTTTGTTAAATGCTATGATAAATGTTGATATTGATGTTTTATTATATACATTAATTACTTTTAATGACTTAACAATCTTTAACAATACAAGTACAATACAATTACTTCAAAAATGATAGTTGTTTGAATTATTGATATCCCATACATGAAAGTTATCAAACGAAAGTTATCAAAACAGGTGTTCAATGATTAAAGGTTTGCATCATATATACAAAAGAACAAATATTTACTGCTGTAATATTAATATGATTTTAGTTAACAACATGTAATAGCATGTCTTATGACTTATCTACCTGTAGAACTCGCAGTATTTACGACAATAAAATCTGAAAATCAATGACCTTGTGTGATGTGAATGTACATCACACGTCCAAAATACGGCGACCGTCAAAGAGTTAATGAAGAAAAGTATGAAGACAAAAATATACAGCAAATTGTACAACAATTGTACTATAAATTAATGCTAGAAAACGTAGAGCTTAATGTTTTGAAAATTAATTATATTGATAGATTATATTATGAATTATGATTTTTTGTAGCTATATATCTAATATGTTAATATATATCTATCACATTTTTATTGATGTTATCAAGTCATATAATTACATGTAAACAATGGTATATATGTTATCAATAACGTTTAACTATGAAAAAAAAATCAAAATATCTACGACTAACATAGTAGAAGGGATCATTTCCTAGCATTCCTGTTTTGAAAATATCCAGTGTTAAAAAACCTGTATTGATAATTAAATCAATGTTAATTCTTTTAGCATAAAGTGTCAATAGATTGAAATTTTGTGAGTTTCATTGTATATATTGAGGATGATAGTGTTAAGGGGACTGTGAACTCATTTCTTACGATTTTATTAAACTTTGATTTTCTAACTCATTATTGCTTCAATTCTTACAAATTACCCCTTATTTTGTAGATAATTATCTAATCTAATGACACAACATGTTTTGAATTGTAGATTG
>CM032665.1:45547133-45615746 GCA_019095985.1 Streblospio benedicti
TATGGTTCAGCAGAAAATGTGAAAGATGTCAACTTATATCATTATCACTTGAAATTATCAGAAAGGAAATATTGAGTCTTAACAGCTGCCCCCTGCTTAGATTGCTTAAAAAGCATATCATGCGTGCAAATTATCAAGTTTGCATATGGGAAAAGTGCTTAGAGCCTACACCTGACATTCCAAGTCCAGTTGGTTATGGCTGGTGCAAAAAGGAGACGAGTTGGCACTCGACTGGATGGATGGCCTTCCTGCACCACAAGCTGTTTTAGAATTACTGTCTTGTAACTGTACTAGAACTTGTAAAGGCTCAAACTGCCCATGTGTCCGAAATGGTCTCAAATGTTCTGACATGTGTAGATTAATTAACTGTGATAATCAAGATATAGACATCGATGATGAAGAAGTTGACATTTGTAATCCAAACGAGGAAGATAGTGATGACGATTAAAATGGTTAGGTCTACCTGATTCATTTGTTATAAGAATGTTACAACTATCATACGAATGATTCATTGCTTTATTATAGTATGATGCAATGTTATTGAAATTGTGCATTTAATCATGCTTTTGTTTTCATGAACTTGGCTAGTATTCTCTTTGTTGAGACATGATCATGGTTCTGTTACTTCAAAGAACTATCTAACAGTTGTTCTGTTGTCTAATTAAGTGGTACATTTGGTTTGAATATGGTTTAGTTTGTTGTGTGTTTAGTATAAGTATTTTTTCAACATCTAGATTTGCAAATTGATATTTGCCTGTAATGTTTCAAATGTTTTCAATTTTTTTTGTTTAGTTTAAGTGTTACATCATGTACTGCACTACACGTTCTATTAGATTCAAGAGTCTCTATGCTATTGAGAATGTTGATTATCTTAATATTTTTTCTTACTCATTGATATGTACATATACAACACTGCTTTTATGTAGCATGGAAAATATTTGACTAATAATGTTGCCATTGCATATCATATGATTATTATCCTATAATGTTGGCACCCCCTCCATCGTTCTGAGTATTACCATTTATCTACTTCATGATGAACGTTTGATCATTCTTGGTACCGTTCTTCAAACAAAATATTTTTGTATGTATTCAACATAAATGCTTATGCTGAGTTTTTTCAATGTGTTATATAAACAAAAAGATCTGTTCTATATGTGACAGTTGGCAGACAGTAATATTTCTGCAACCGTACAAGTGAAAAACACAATTTCATGATATACCAAGAAGTGATAACTAATATCTATAATTGCAGACTCTATTCATAATAAAATGTACTGACAGTGTTGATTCTAGGACGCGTAATTGCGGGAATCACGCAAGTTTTTCTTACCTGGCCCCATTTTTCATGGATCGTGCGTAGTGCTGGCCCCTAATAAATTAGACTGGCCCCATTTTCATCTATCAATGCGCACGCCATACAATATTTTGAGAAATATTTATATTTGTTTACGTCTATTTCCGCCATCTTAGCTGTAAGAAATCACCTCTTTGCCGGCTATAACGCAGTCAGCAAACGATTTCAAAAACCAAATATGCCGAAATGTGCGGCGCATTACTTTGGTAACAGCAGAAGCCACAGCGGTTTAGTAATTCGAATTCGCCACTTGGCTGTTGTGGGCTGATTCCGTGATTGACAGGTTAGGCAATATGGCGGATGTAAAACAATTTGATGAGTTTTCTTGCTGATTTTCATTAATTACGTCATTATTTATAGGTGTCAGTGTCTTATTATTAGTGATAAATCCTCTTTTTGGGAGTGGGGCATTAGTACTGTTGCACATGCTAGACTTTTGGAGGTAAAGCACATTTTCTACATGTCAAGTGCTCTTCCAAATATATAGACTTGCAATATAATTATGAGTGTCAATCGACTCGGCAAAGCCGAGTATGCGGTGCCGTTTATTTTAAGCGGTGGAGGGTGGGGAGGGGGGGATACACACCTCTTGCAAAAAGGAGTTCTGGGGGATTTCCCCCCATTTTTTGAAAATGTGATGCATTTTTTCTGCAATCTAGTGTATAATTTACTCCAAAATTGGGTACTTGATGGATTTGAAATAGATTCTTTAACTAACCAAATACATATACATGGAGCAATAATATGGGGGTCGGGGTCTGATATTTATACAGACTGTAACTAAGACGCATAACTGTAGTTTGTTGAAACAAAAATATTACACTTATGTACATTTTTACTATCCATTGACCATTCTAAACACAGAACAGTGTTATAGAATAGTCTTATTTAAATATAAGTTAAAAATACATATTAAACCAGAAGATAATGAAATTTTGGCCCGTGTGTTCCATATGGTATGTTCTAATTACTCAGAATTTTCTCCCCCCAAATCTTGATTGGCAAACAAAAACTGGCCCCATTTTTCATCCTCCATGGGGGAGTTGGCCCCATTGAGAAAAATCCTAGAATCAACACTGTACATACACCATTTGAAATTTCACTGGTCATCCGAATCTACATAATTGCCGTCTATCCGGCAAAATGTTCATAATTTCATGAGTGGTAGTACCCGTCTTCAACTAGAATATTTATATGTTTATTCCGGTCCCTCATGGTTATAACAAACATTTTCATAATGCTGAAGGACATATCTTTCTTCTGATATGCAACAATCTATTAAAAAGTTTGTTTTGTGACCGTGATATAAAGTGATATAGAAAAAGACAGCCGATTTTATTTTACGTTTTTCATAGTTTTAGCCATATAGTAATCCCAATTTTACTATCTATGAAAACCATATTGAAATTAATGCTATCAAAATTACATATCAGTTATGGTAAAAAGTACCATTTGTTCTTTAAACTGGTATATAACAAAGCATATAACTCTTCGCAATAAGAACACTATTGACCCTCATCTTTGTTGGTGATATTCGCAACTGTAGGCTACACTTGAATCAAAATATAGTGGCAATTCATAGGGGTTATGATGGAGTGGAATTTACTCATGTTAAGCTGTGAGTTTCGCGTTTGTGTTTCAGGCACTAAAGATGCAAAGGCACTGTCTGGACTTCAAAATGCCAAGGAGTTCTTGTTGAACAGCTTCAAAAAATTTGGACAAGAGCTAACTCTGGGCTCACACTCACTGTTTTTTGTCTAGCCAAATTTTATTTTGTTTAGCCAATTTGGCTAAATATGCTAATTTAACAAAATTGGAATGATTATTTTGTTTTTACAGATAAATAAGGCCATGTGTGTATTGCTGTTAATATTGTTATTGTTTTCATTTGTTTAAATTGGACATTGTGATGCATTGAATAAAAGAAATTGGACACAATCTATTTTTCTAACTTTATTCAAAACAGATCATACAAACTTTGACATTTAGTAGAGTCATGAAAATCATGTAAAGTCTGTCAAACTGGGGTTTACCCCTAGCAAAAAAAAACAAGATCATACAAACTTTGATATTTAGTAGTCATAAAAATCATGTAAAGTCTGTCAAAGTTTAGGATTTTTAACACTTTTACCCCTAGCAAAAAAAATATCAAACTCATGACTATTGGTTCATATTGGTAAAATAGCTGCATCATTATGAAAGAAGGAAAAACATATATTGCATGTCTCATCAAGAGACAGTTCAAAGTTTTTTTATTTTATTACATAATTCACACTACTTCTAGACCTGATCGTCCCAATGACAAAGCTTTTAGACCTGGGTAACAGCGTTCCCGGGCAAGCCGTTTCGATATTTTGCAATACAAGTGGCAAAAAGGACTGGAGCATGCGTTTATGAGAGTGTGTGTGATATGTCAAATATTTTTCGAACATAATCAATGTAAATGCCAATGAACTTACCATAAAATCACTCATAATCAAATGTTATTTTGTTGTTTAATGCACGCTGGATGAGGTGACGAAAAAATTTAACGTTCCGCTCATAATTAAATGGAATGTCGTTTTTTTTTAAACGCAATAATTTCGGCCGTAACCGGACGTAACAACAATGGACGATAATGCAAGATTGATCATTTTCAACAAGGAAAACGTGAAGAGTAGTAAAAATACGGGTGTTGTATGTAAAACCCCATCCTGGTTAAAAATGCATCTTTACATAGGATGCGGTTTTATATGGTGGATGCGGTTTTACATACAACATACGGGTTTATTGTTGATTCGCCAAATTGGCTAGACATATCTTAATATGTCTCGCCAAAATGTACACAATTTCGCCTATGGCGAATGGCGAAGAGCTAGCGTGACCCCAGATACTCACTAGTGCGAAATATGAGTGCACTTGACCCCAGAAAAATGGCTGATGACACTGACGGGTGTCGAAACAATTTTTAAAAAGTTCTGAACTTGCTGGTTCAAAACCAACGTGTAAATGAAAGAGACTGTGATATTATCTTTCAACAGTATTCCAGTTTTTTGGATAACATACCAGTTATTGGAACTGACAAATTTTCCAATTTCAACCCAAGTTGTGACAGGGTAGATGAATTGCTTGGTTCAATTATGTCTGGGGAAAGCTATGACAAGCTGTTGAATGTTGTGAAACTTCTTCTGGTGATGTTACATGGTCAGGCATCCGTTGAACGTGGCTTTTCAGTTAATAAAGAAGTTGAGGTTGAGAACCTCAAACAACATTCAATTGTGGCACAACGTATCATTTGCGACACTGTACAGAATGCTGGTGGAATACTGAACATTCCAATAACAAACAGCTTATTAATTTCAGCGGCTAATTCCAGGAAAAAGTATGAAATGTACTTGCAAGAAGAAAAAACCAAGACCAAGAATGACGAACAAAGCAGAAAAAGAAAACTCAAAATGGAGGAGATTACAAGTATTAAAAAGAGGAAACAACAACTGCAGTTGGACATTGATTCTTTAGAAAAGTCTGCCGATAAAATGGCCGACAAAGCAGAAAGTACTGGCAATCTGACATTTATTAGCAAATCAAATGCTCACCGTAGGGCGGCAAAAGCCAAAAAAGCTGAACTAAAAGAAAAAGAAACACAATTGGACAACCTTTTAGAAAACTTAAAAAGGGAATAAACATTGCAATATTGATTAATGCTATGTACCTGGTACTGAAAAAGAAAAAGAAACACAATTGAACAACCTTTTAGAAAATTTAAAAAGGAAATAATTATTGCAATATTGGTTAATGTTGTGTACCTGGTACTTAAATAAATCATAATAAAGAATACAATAGTTGTTAGTTAGTTTTGCAGCAATATATAATGGAAGCAAGGGTTTTTAAAAATTAGATTTAGGGCCTTGAAAATATGGTGACCTGGCCTTGAAAAGCCTTGAAAAGTCCTTGAATTTTGTGCATGATCTTTTGTATGAACCATGGAGTATTATTTGTGCTTAATAGTGGCTACTTATTCAGGGTTACCACAAGAGGGATGACCTAAAATTCCCTGACTTTTCACTTACTTTTTATTGACTTTTTTGAATTTTCACTGACCTTAATGCTTCAAATTTACGACTACTGATTCTAGTAGAGGTTAGTTTACTTCATATCATAGTAAAAGTTTACCAAAGTAGGACAGTCCGAAAAGTGTGTTTTGATGGGAATTTTCTATAAATTTTCCCAAAGAATGTGTTGAATGCTGTATAGGTTGATCATTGAATACTTTAGGCAGATTGCATGATCCGGTATTGTTAGATTCTGGGTGCGGATATACATACTATATTTATTATACAAACACCATTCGTATTCATATAATATAAGAAAGGGTAACTAACTGTCCAGAAACAAGGGGAGCCAGGGCATTAGTTTTAGGCAGGATTGATGTACTTGTATATACTTTATCACCTTACCCTATGGAAATACGCAGACACAGTCTGCTACCAAAATTTATGTAAGTGATACATTATGTACTAGATCATGAATGCACCCAAAAACAAAAATTCAGGCTCCCTTTATTTTTGTAAATTGTTAGTTACCATTTCGTATATTACTTGGGAAAGGATGGTGTTTGTAGCCTGAAACGCATTGTTCTGATGTTGGGGTGTTTCCATACAATTATGAACTTGCTGGGGGCCAAAGTAAATCTCATGGAAGGGAGGGACTTGTCTCAAAAGTTTACTTGAGACTGTCTTTGGAGAAATGCAGTCATGCACATGATGAGAGGGAAAGCTGTCCAGAGAGCCTTGGGGGCTATTTTCTTATTTACAAGTGCCTACATAGCCAGCATGTAACAGAACTGTACTCTTCCCTTCTTAACAGAGAGATGTCACTGAGAGATGATGCTTGTTCGGAGGTGTTCATCTAACTTGATACAGTAATAAAGAGTAAAAAATGTGAACTTTCTCAGACCTCCAAGACGAGCCAGTGGTAGCGAATTATCAGTCCATGGTTGCCATGGTAAGAATGTTGATCAAAGCAGATGGTACTGGATCCTGGCTGATGCCTTTGCAGGCAGAGTCGCTTTGCTTACTTGTCTTTGCTGCAACTGGGCACTTCAATTACCTGAGATAAGCTTATTACTACCTTCAGTAAATGAACAATCTGGAGGAAAAACACCCTGATGTTTATCAAAAGTTTCTTGGTGGGCTTCTTGTTGTTCGTAAGAGCAATCAGTGCGTTACAGTGCTTATTAGTTACATTGTCATTTAACAAACCTTAATACAGTCTCTAAGCATTGGTGGTCTAACTTGAGGCAGTTGGATGACCGAGCCAAGCAAAACCTTTGGACTTCATCTACACCTGTAACATCTGGGTACAATATTGCCATGCAGGATTCCAGAAACGTAACCTATACTACCAGTCTACAACACAAAGAATCAACTAAATCATCATCATCATGATCCTGTTTATTTGGGCAGGCCTGAATTAATCCTCTGCAGAGGGTGTACCTGGCTGCCTAGTCGTGACCGTAGATGTCCCCTCCATGCTTGACAGTCCTCGGGGTCCATTCCTTCCATGCCAAGTGATACTCGGCCACGTTTCACCAGCTCATCCCAGGTCAGCTTTGGTCTGCCTGGAGCTTTCTGTTTCATGATCTTGTATTCCCTCATTCTGGCTATCCAGCCGGTACTTCCTCTACATGGCCTAGCCATCTCATTCTGTTCGCACAAAGCACAGCTTCTATGTTCTTTATGCCGAGCTTTTCTAGAAGGCAGTCACAGCTGACGTCATCCTGGGGCCTTACACGGCAGATCCATTGGATCATGGCTCGATCATTTCTTCTCAAAAGCACACATGAATAGAGATGCATCAAATCTGGGAAAAATTCAGCTAAAGCTTGAAGCCTTCTCACCCTTTACATCTAATCCTACTCTGCAGAACACTGTCACTGGAATAGTGGCTGGGCCAGATGTGGATATACATGACTTTGAATCGGTTGGGGATAATATCATTAAAAATATATTTTGAGAAGTCTACATTTACTTACATTATTGTCATTGACATGTCGACTTTCAAAAGTCTGGGTAATAATTGGGAACTGCAATGCTTCTAACATATTTCATGTAAAATTGGAAGCTGTCAAGAAAGTTGAAGTAACGTTTAATGACAATCAAATAGATTCCCTAATATTATATTGACACAAATAAATTTCAAATTTATTATTTTCTATTACAGGTTTTCTTCTTAGTGTGTTTAAATTTCATTTTAACTTGCAGAGAATTTTACTGGTTTACAGTTATTTTTACAAAATGTACTTATTCTCTCCACATGCATACATCTTTCATCAGCCATGTCAATGCTTTTTTAAATTCATTTGATTATCTTAATAATCTTAACAATCTGAGACCAATGTTAATACATATTAATTGAATGTCACCTCACATTAAATTACATAATGGGGGTGACCAACTAGCAAGAGAGGGATTTTCAGGCGCAAAAAGAATATTATTAGCTGCCCCTACAGCTGAAGGTATAATCGAACATCTTAGGTGGATAACATGATAATACTTCCATAAGTCAATCAAGTTATTGTCCGTGTCATTAAAAATTCTGTTCAAGGACAACCTGTGAGAGATAGGGACAATGAAGGATTGTCAAGTGCGAATTCAAAGAAATGATGTTATCGATGATGTGAAGAAAGCCTACAATGCTGACAAGGACTTCTTCATTTGTTTGTTGATGCAGACATCGTTGAAGCTGTCTGTCAATATTTTAACCTTCAGGACACACTGTCTCAATATCAATCAAGATCAAGATGAAGACTGGTAATATGACTGGGCTATGTCTCATTTCAAAGAAGTGGTGAAGCAGAGCGTGGGATTGCATGTGTACAGATCATCTTCAATTTTTAAATATTGAGTATGAGTCATAATAAAACATATATTTGATATGATAACATCCATCTTGGAAAAATAAAAGATATTGTTAAAAGAAAGAAAATGAAAAGCTTTTTTTAATGTGGCTTACCATGCAAGGATAAATTTTACTTTTAATAAGAACAATACACATTTTGTAATGATATTGGTTCTATTAAAATTAAAGGACAAAGCTCTTTGACGTTATAGAAAATGTTATGTATTTTTTGTCAATATATGACGATTTCGTATTCTTCTAGAAGCTTCAGCAACAACAGGCACCAATGCAGAAACAGACATTCTATAATTGCGTGCAAAAATCACCGCCAATAACCCACGCTGATTGGTCAACCAGCGTGCTCAATTATACGATTGACTGCACGCGCAGAAACCACTACTACGGCACTAGTCTAGACTGAACTAGTACCGTCACATTTTCTATACAGCTGCTGACGTCGCATGGTCAAAATGGCAATGAGACCGTTATGATATGATTTGTTTTAAAATAAAAATGAATCAGACACTCATGTAGTGTTGATTTTAGTCATGATAGAAAGGTATTTGACCACTCAATTGTCGTGTCAATCTGTAAATTGAGCATGCTGTCAGCATGCTCAATTTACAGATTGTCACTCCAATTTTGTTGTCAAAACCTACAATCCCCGAGACTTCCTACTCGAAGTTTTGTGCTCATTGCACTAAAAAAAATAGCCAACAATCAATGCAAAATGTAGCAAACCAAATAAGTACATGTTTGATATTTGTGATGGCTATGTTTTACTAATCACAATTTGTTCAAAGAAAATCCCACAGCACTACAAGTTATTATAAATACAGATGATATGGAAATAGTTAACCATCTTGGCAGTCACATTAGGAAACATAAATTACCATTCTTTTATTACATTTTAGGAAATATACCACCTCAATTCAGATCTAAATTGAATTGTATTCAATTAATTGCAGTTTGTAAATCAAAAGACATAAGAAATAGTAATGGTGAAAATAAACTTCTATCTAATTTCATCAATAGTCAATACGTTCCGTTTTTAGCTAAAGTTGAGATTGAGCTATTGGGGTCATACTACAAATATAAATCACCGTATAATGTTAGATCTACTTATCACAAACAAATACATGTGAAAACATCACAGCAGAACATAAAAGATATGAAATATTCAAAATTTCTCCACTAAAAAACGCTAAAAAAAAATCCCGCTGGCGGGCATGGCGACCATGTTGGAAATGTCTATACCATTTGGATGGTTGATATTTGTAACAAAAAGACATGGGGAGAGCCGAAAGGCGTCGATCTAGATATATGAGAAAAATCTTATCTAGTCCTTGTAAGATAACTCACGCTACTACCGATCAAACACCTTCCAGAAAGCCTTGCTACAAAACAACTAGTCCTCGTAGGCCGACACTAAAGATACTGAATACGGAAATACTACATAATCGTGTTGGCGCCAAAAGCAAAGAGAGGCTAGCATGACCTAATATGAAATTCTGGTGACGACATGCGAGCAGCATGCAACAACCAGAGATGCTGTTTTGTGATACTTTATCATATTACAATTTGGCAAAAATAACCCACATTTCAATTACTGAAAGTACAACGCTACTCCATGGAAGAGTGTGAAGAACTTGAAGAGATCACTCAAGAAAAGGATTCAGTCTAGGTGTGGTAATTGATAATGAGCTGAAATTTGACTTGCACATTGATGCTCAGATAAAAAGTTCCAACAGGAATCTAGATTTTATACAGCGATCATTCATATACTTTGACAAAGAGAACTTCTGCCTGCTATATAAGAGCCTTGTGAGATCTAAACTCAAGTATTGTAATGTTTCTGCAGAGTGTAATGACGGTCACCAAAATGATCTCAGGTCTATCTCACCTCTCTTATACACAAGACTAGAGACTTTGAAACTCCCCACTTTCTCTCGTATAGAAGATATATATAATTGAGACTTATATGTACCTCCATGATATATACAAAGTGGGACTTATGCCTCTAACAGTAGATCCCAGAGGGTAAATACTAGAGGTCATAACTTTAAGCTGGACAAAGAGCACTTCATTAAAAGTGTGAGGCAAAACTCATTTGCACATCACGTGATGAATGATTGGAAAAGCTTACCAAAGGAGATCGCTGAAGCACCTATGCTCAACACTTTTAAAAATCGTCTAGATGCTCATTGGCGTACTCTAAATTACTCTCAATTCTAAAACTTTTTCTCTCCCCATTTCCCACCAACCAAACTGTGTGTGAAAGATATGTGTATTTGTTCCATTTTCTTTTATGAAAATGAAGTTATAAACTATAATAAAAGTATTATTATGTGGTTAGAAATATAAATCTGTTTTATTGGCACATAGAATCCAGTCTTTTTTGTACAATTCATGTGAGACAATATGTATTAGACTTATTCATCCTAACAGTCATTCCTAGAACTCGCAGTTTGACACAAGATGGTGGTTTTGTCTATATTCTGCATAAATTATGCAAATATAAAAGATAAATAAGACTGCAACTTATTGCATGTTTGCTTTAGATACATCTATAAAACAGATAAAGTGCATATGCAGCATAAACAATTTGTTGGAGCATTTCACTGTCACAGTAATGTGAAATAAAGCAAAATTTGTAATTTAACGCATAAATTATGCATAAATTATGCAAATTATGAACAATAAGTAATTGCAAATCTTTGCAAATCAGTGTAAACTTCTCTTGCTTACCTTAATGAGTGGAAATAAGCCATAACATTATAGTTCAGATGCTTGCCAGTTGTCATATTGGGCTTTATATTAAATTTTGCTATTTTACGCGTATCATTTACGCATATCATTTAGGCATAAATTATGAAATATAGAAAACATGAAAGCTCTATAACTTTCTCAACAAGTGTTAGATACTCTGGGAAATCACATTGAATGTATGTCAATCATCAAATCCTTCTCCAGCGACATTTCAATGGCCATATTGGTGGATACATTAGGTTATTTGGCTTATTTATGCATAAATTATGCAAACATGATGCATAATTGTGCAAATTATGCATATTTAAACATGTGATTGGAAATCAGGCTTAAATTCACTTGCCTACCATGTAGGGTGCAATTAAACCATAACATCCTATTATAGATACATGCCAGTGGCCATATTGGGCTTTATATCAAATTTTGCCATTTTACGCATAAATTATGCAAATTAGCAAAATTGCCCAAGGTGCAAATTTGGGCAACGCAGCTAAATTTCATCGCTAGACCATATAGAATGCAAATCAACCATAAAACCTTACAGTAGTCACAATTTCTGGGTACCATAACTTGGCAACTAGACTAGTTTGTCCAACCCATTTCAATATTTTGCAATTCATATCTTTTAGCATTTATTCATTTCATATTTCTCGCTTTCTTATTCCTTCTTTGATTGATCTAACTATAGTCACTCTAGTTACAGTATCAATGATGACTTCCAACTGCCCCGCTGATCCTCCCAACAACTTAAATAGGAAATATCCAAGCTGAAGTCCACTGCTGACGCCATATCAAACTTGCCAAGATGTTGAAGATGCAAGGAACCAGTAAGCCCTCGCCAATGCAAAGGCATGAGAGGCTGGTCTGGCTGTCCAGCTCAAGACAGCTCAGTCTGCTCATGACAGGCCAAATGCCCAGCTGCAAACTAACTCCGAGATGTTGGCCAGGACATCTGACGAGCTGAAGCAGTACGAGTGACGTAACCCCCTCGCTCCGGCATTGGGATCATCTGGCCCAGTGGACCATGGAGTTAAAGGCTGCCATGGAGTCAGGCCTGTAGCTCGAAGGGATCATCCAAACCAGGACTAGCCATGTTCTACAGCTGCCTGCAGGGGACGTACGCTTAAGCCATATCCATGGGGGCATGGAGGTCCGCCTCTGTTCTGCCATGAAAGTAACATTTATGCCAGCCAGTGAGGGGGTGTCTTTCTGCCACAACCTTCTGTGGTGGACATGACATCCACCAATGCTTCGACATGACTGCCGAGGGGATCAATATGGATACCACGAGACGTCCTTTCTGTTGCATGAAGGAGTGATCGTTTGATGCAGTGGAAGAACTCAACCAGACCTACGACTCTGTCATCACCCCAAGTCTATTGGGGGCCAGAAAAAATTGGGCATTGCCCTCATTTGCTACAACTAGCATCAAACACATGTGCAGTTCTGCGAGCCTGCTGCTGACTGGAACCTCAGTCAGGAGGTTGAGCGGCTCCGCTAGGAGCTCAAGTGGAGCAACCATAGACCAACAAGTTTATGAGAGATATAGTAGTCCATGAGAAACAAAATTCAGTGAATCGGGACCAGTGTAACAGTCTGCCTTAGTCAGATTTTTCTCGCCTTCCAAGCTCTCTCCTGAGATTCAGATCAAAGCCTGGGGCAAAGGAGAGCTTATCTGTGTGTTTGTGTGTGGAACAGTCAAACTATCATTACACGTAATTTAGTCTAGCTTTGGGACTTACATGGTAGGTATACTTATGATGTTCAGGCTGGGTCATTTTTACAAGCTTAGCCCTGGTGCCATCGTAGTAACTGGGGGAGAATGTGAATAAAGCTAGAGTAGGCCACTTGAGTGGGCAGATTGCAGCAATTATCCCAATAATTAGTTAGCCTGGTTTTAAGATTAGCTTGCCCCTTATGCTCGCACCTGCTGTGTTTCATGTATTTAACCGGCCGTTACGTTATTTGTTTACACCTCTGATGCGTCACCGTGTCAGAGAGCGGGAATAGCTCCCAGAACAGTTGTATAGTTGACAGCAACAACACGTAGGGAAACCACCACCACCCCAATCTGATAGATTTATGTCCTCTCTCACTGCTCTCACATACTTTTTAAGTGAATACACCCTCGTGTATGTGCCTGATGGTGGCTCTAGCACAAAACTCGGCCTGCTCGGCGGCCTGTAAGGTAATTCACCGCCAGTAGTAGTGCGAAGTCCCCATAGTAGAGGAAGTAAGGCCACAAAAATTTGTGCTTGCTCTTCTTCTTTGCACTTGATATATGGTCGAGCTTTTTTGTAATAATAGAGGAAACAACTATTAGATGTAAGGTTTTTTGAAAGACTAGTTCTGTTGAAAAGTGGCCGAAAAATAAAGGGTTTGAGTTTGCGGTTTGGTTGGGCTCGTCCATTGGTGGTTGTGGTACTTTATTTTTATAGTCTGAATATAAACTTTTGACAAGGAGTAAATCGGGCTAGGGTGGTGAGAGAACGCCCATTGTGGTGTCATGTTAAAGCTCTCCAGACGTATGATACGATGGATAATTTTATCAAATGGACCACAGAGGGAGAAAGCGTGGTTGATGGTCAGAGATCTCTACCATTCCTAGATACTCTCATCTTGGTGAATAAAGATGGATCACTGCGCACAAGAGTGTTCAGGAAAAGTACACACACTGACCAGTACTTGAACTTCATGAGCAACCACCCCGTTGAACACAAAGTAGGAGTTGTGCGTACTCTGATGCATAGGGCTGATTGTGTTGTGAGTGATCCGTTGGAGTGTAACAGTTAGAAAACACACTTAGGCAAGGTATTGAAGGTCAACGGATACCCTGAGAACTTGTTGAACAGTAAGAAAGTGAAGAGGGATAAACAACTGTTTCTAAGGATAACGCCCAGACTGAACAGAAGAGGACTCCCCTGGTAGTAATACCCTATGTCAAGGGTGTTTCTGTGCATATAAGGAGGGTGTTACATAGGTACCATGTCCAGGCATTCTTTAAGCCCGTCAACACCCTTAGACAGTTGTTGGTGAGACCAATGGATCCGTTAGATAAGGAGAGAGTGATTGGACCAGTGTACAAGATTGAATGTAACGATTTTGATGTGTCATATGTTGGTGAGACAGAACGATCCCTGAAAGCAAGGTTCATGGAACATAGACGCCCAAGCTCGATGGGGTCGGAAGTATCTCGTCATCTACACACTGACCAACAGGAACATAGCATCTCCATAGAGAATACAAAAGTGTTATAGGTCGAACCAAAGTACTTTGAACCTGGAGTGAAGGAAGCGAATTAACCAGATAAGGAGACTGAGACCTTCTCTCAATAGAGAACCATATGGAACAACGTGTTGACCCCTGGGGGGGGGGGGGGGCGCAGCTGGGGATTGTCCCGCGTCAACAGTGACGACCTATGACGTCATCACTTGTTGTGAACAAGGCAAAAGCGTTTGCCGAAAGCTCAAAATGTGAACTTTTATTGTCCTGTTTAAAGAGTAAACAATTGACTAACATTTAGGAGAATTGTTTGGGGCAAAACCACAGTGGAATTCAAAATATAAAAAAAGGACAAATAGCATTAAAAGACCTGTTGAGTCGGTCACGGACCACTAGTAGGCTCCTCATGCACAAATACAATCTACCCAATCTACCTACTGCTCATGAAAACAATAAGAGACCCCCCCCCCTTGAAAACAAGTGGAAAAAATGGTCAAGACAAATACCATGAAGAGAAGCTCAGACGAGCATGCCAAGATTAGAGTAGTGTCCAATATGTAAACCTCAAAACTTGCAGCTTGTCAAAGTCTTACCCCGTCGTATGGTCCACAGCTGGAAATCACCACGGCAAACGTGAATGTGAAGCTGTTAACAGGGACACCTTCTCGAGGGACGAAAGAGCAGAATGTCTTAGTCTGAGAGTGCGGGAAACTGCTCTCTGTGCAGCTGCCCACTCAGCAGTCAACCGCGTTGCTGCATAGAATGCAGGGAATTCAACTAACAAATATGCAAGTAGGTAAGTAAGCAAGAACGTAAGTAAGTAAGCAAGTTGTAACCGGTTACAATTTATGTTGGTTTAATACATTTTGCGGTTTAACACTCAGGGATAACAGCATTTTCAACTGATAAACGATGTGACCTGGCGTCAGACGTGATCAACATGATAACAAGAATCCTGAGTTATCAGATACATATGAAACATGTACTCCCTTATATTATACAAGTCACAAACGGCTGTTAATGAAAGTGAAAAATAGAAAAGAAAACTCATTGTCGATATGGTCAAGTAAGACTCTTATTCTGTGTTAATGCCTACAGCTGCCACAAAGAACACGGATCAATGTTCACTTTTATACACAGCCAGCTCAGCTTGACCAATACAATTTTTTCATTATCCAATTGGCGATGATATTCACGAGCCTATTGTTCATTTACAGACGAACTCGATTCCGTTGAATTTGATGTCAGAAGCTAAAGAGAAATCGAGTTGCGCGCAAACTCGAATCACTAGCGTAGTGTGAAATCTGAAGCACTGTGAAAGACAAATGATTACCGACTTTAGCTAATCGTGTATTCGCGCAGTCCGAGTTCAAGATTAACGGGCCCTCTGTACTTATTATAGTTCTGGCTGTGAGGCGTTGGAATCCATATAATAGGCGGCGGCTGAGGCATTAGGCTGATCTCGCTACGTATCAATGTACGACGCACTGACCATGCTATACGGGGTATTGTTACCTAAAAGTGTATAGTTGGCAGTCGGCGGACGGTAATTCTTTATAACGTCAATTATACTGGAGACCATGACCTGTATATTGTGTGAAAGTTCCCAGCTTGAAACCAATGGATACCAGGGGACAGAGTAATCATGACAGTCACTGTCAACGTAGTTTCTGGCCGAACTCAAAGTTCATGATGTAGTTGTATTTAGTATTTACATAATGAGGGTTAGATTGAAGGGACACCATTTGAGGTGGATTCTAGCTTCATCGTAACGGAATATTTGCTGTCTTCAATAGATCTAAATCGTTAATTATCACCCCGTTAGCTTGCATTAGAAAATACTATGGATATAAAGAACGTACATGCGTTTTTCTTTGTGATAGTTTTGTTATCATTCTTTGATAGAGGTGAGTGTTTTTGATTATTTTTCTTATCCTTTTTTATATGTGAACATTTGAGAAAACCTTGCAGAGGTGACAAATGATTCGAACTAACATTCCGAAATATGCCACACTGCTCACCCAAAATGTTCTCGCGAACCGGCATTTTCTCAACAGTTAAATGCTGTGCCGCACATAGATAATATATGATTATTAGCATGACGCATGCATATATATTTCATAAAAAAGTGGATTGATGAGCATCTAAATTTTGCGCAACCTTGTTTTTGATAGCTGTAAAAATGAGGAAAATGCATAAAATATAATGGAATATACAATGTTCTTAACTAATTAGAGACAGAACCTTATCTGAGTCTAAAATACGACATGTGTGTCACAAAGCTCACAAATATTATTGATTATAAATACTACTGAACTTCTCTCACTGTATTTGTCCATCTCATACTGTCTCTAAACCTACATTTAATTAGTACTGTTGGGATAACACCAATCAAGTGCCTCACACAATTGGCCACAAACAATAGAATGGCACAGCGATGAGCACCAATACCCGCACCACCCTCTTCCTGCACCCATGACTCAACCTGTGTGGCTGTACTTGATGTGTAGGGCCCGGAGGCCACGGATATCATTGAAACATAAAGGGAGAAATCTATTTTATCGCAGTAGATTCTACACATGGATTTATACAAATCACAAACTAAAGTAACTTATTAATTTGTGTTCTAATCTGAGTCACGATTTTTAATCCCCAACAATTTACAATGACGATTCGTTCAAACATATACATTGATCTCGTAGCTGTGATCCCCTATCCTGGCACTAGTTCACATTTGTTATAGATAAATGATCTAGTTCATTCATAATTATGGCCACCTATCAAGAAATCTTACATGTATTTTGTCTAGTGGTAGTGACATTTATGTTCCTCATCCAGTATGACTTGAATGATCAGGCATGATTAGGAAACACACACATAATAGTTTTAAGACTCTTAAATAATTCGATCATAGAAAATCTATGAAGTGTGTGATAAAGTGCCTGCCTCCATTGAAGCATACTCCCCAATCTGTGGTAGAATGTTGCGTACAGTGTCTGAAGACTGATTTTGTTACAATCACGGTTCATATGATTACATAGATTTACATTACAGCATCAAACTAATATTGATGTTACTCTGCGTTATGCTGCCCTCGCACTGCCATTTTTTATTTGATCTTTGATCAGGAGTATATGTACTGAAATTTAAAATAAAAATAAAATAAAATAATTTTCTTTTGATAGTTTATGTTTGGACACATTAGCAATAAATTAGAAACAAAAATAAATGAAACCATACGCTATGTACCTAATCAAAAGAACATTTAGCCATGATAATTCAGGCGGCACGTGAAGGTGAATAATACACTATCGGGCGTATACGGTTATGAGTGTTGAGGCTAGTCTGCGGGAGCACCGAAGTGAACGATGCAATAATAATTTGGAAAAAAGCAAAACAAACAAACAAACTAACAAAAAGCCCATATAAGTAGACACAAGGAGTGCACGGAAGACGCCCCCCTCTTTCCCACCATAGTATTTCATTTTCATTTGGCTTTGGGCATCTCCACCATCGATCATGCATATTAAAATCCACGAGAATTCTTTATACCCCACCTTGGTCCTTATCCTTTCCCCAAACCTGCATACACCTGTGACACCTCCCCCCCCCCACTGACCTTCTCAACAATGGACTTTGTGCCAACGTCGCATGTCCATCAGAGCCATTGCTAGAGCATTATGAATGGATCGGTAATGTCACCAACAACCATAATGATAATGGCCGGTATAAATATTAACATCTGAGAATGGTACTTTTGTACGAAATCCCATTGGGCTCATTTTGACAAAAAAAACAAAAAAAAAACAAAAAAAACAAAACAAACTTTCGATATATTATGTGATAGTTTTGTATTAAATAAGCAATAATTAGGTGAAATAACGCAAAGTTATTATGTTTATTTGCAACCAAAATGAGCTCTATGTGCTTTCGTACTTGCGTGCGCGCAAAAATGTGGTGGGACCAATTTATAAATGCACTGTAACTGTACGTTTGTTTATAACACTATAACACAGAAAATATATTTGACTGTTGGTATTAGGACACCTGTTGGTACTATGACACCGGTGTCCTAATATCAACAAACTAAAAAATGATTCATACATAAACTACCTGATATAAGTAATGTCTAACAAGCTGAAGTGTTAACCATAGAATTTATCTTCAATGTGCTTTTTACAGAATTCTTTTTTTTTTTTCATTATCCCAGGAGTTAGAGCAAGAAATGTAAACGGGGTGTTGGTATCAGGGCACACAACGTTAAACACAAAGTGAATGGTCTTCTATAGAGGTAGAGTATATCTTATAAGCAATTGAATAAGTCATGCGTCTGTTGGTTTCAGGTCTGGGCGCTTGTAGTGGGTCTCAGTTCTCGTGCTACAACGGCAATTGCATCCCCCAGACGCAGGTCAACAACAGCGTCAACAACTGCGGCGACAACAGTGACGAAGGTGGGTGGGGCGGGTGTAGCTTTTGACGAAGGAGGGAAGGGGAGGCCCCCGTGTGCGCGAATGTGTTTCACAAAGCCATGTTAGGAGATTATCCTCGAGAGATTATCTCCAAACGCATGGAGTGTATTTGAGCGAAATTTTATTAGAACTACCTCGTTTCACGGCCGTTAAGAGCTATGAATGATAAATTGAGATATACAAGTCAAATCAATTTTATGAATATTTTACAGATGTCAGTGGAGAGTTCTAGATGTATGCCGACAAGATGTGAATTAAATATGTTCGATATTTTGGGAGATCATCCTCAATTCCAATATTTATAAGAACCTGAGAGACCAAATAAAGTGATTCCAGGATACACCAGTGATGCTATCTTGAAGAGATGGCTGCTTACACTTGTTTCTGGTTAAGCATATGCAAAATTATGAACTGGATTTTGATTGCTTGTAGACGCCAATAACTCTAGGCAATATATGTTTTTATAAGTGGCACCACAGACAGGGTTAATATATGTTTGTGATCATCATGTGGCGTTGCGACCATAACCTCGGGAGATCGTGAAGCCTGTCTATTGGTCTTCTCCGTACTTCAACGACGTATTGTGTATACGAAAAAGCCATGAATGAACTGTGCCGGAATACACCTCCCTGGCATTTCAATCTACAGCTTGGTTCCTCATCATTTTATAAATTATCGTGAGTTGGTGCTATTTGTAAAGCAGCAATACAACTTAATCTACAATGTATATTAATTGCAGAGTCACTTTAACCTTCTTTGAATGTGTCAAAGTGTTGCATTTAAACGTAATAAGGTAGGGGTAGCTCATCAATAAGAAGCCCGAGGTTTAATAATCGTACTAATAGTAGAGTATTGTCAATATTGATATAACAACGCTTAACATTTCGTCCCTGTTATTCTGCATTGTTATGATATTTTGTGAGCTACACTTGAACCTTACCCGGTGGCCACTTCCGTAATGTGAACACCGATCTAATATGAACACCATTTGTTGCTCTTGTTATTGACATATCAGATATACATTAACCTGTGTGCAGTCAGTTCACACCTCTCTGTTTCTCGAGATGTATACTTTTGTTTGGATTCTCCCACCGGTGTCCACTTCGGACAAGTTCCACTGTACTAATAAAATCCATTATATTTGACCTTCACTCGAACAATAGCAAAACTCGATAACACAGAACAATGCCCCGTCGGATCTGAAGTGATCCATGGTAAAATTGTAAATGATAATGTTACTTATGACCAACAAATGACAGATATGAACTTTTACCTTTATCGTTTTTAACGGTGAGCTCGGGAAATTTTACACACAACTAAGAAATGGGCGAGCTTGACGATACGAACACGGCCAAACGCATGCTTTCACCTTAAGTATTACTAACCTTAATTCACGGTTTCCTTATTTATTACATAGCCAAGTTCATTCGACGTGGCATAATTGAATGATATAATTGAAACCGATCTTCCACCATAAACATGTTCATGTATGTGGTACTTGAACTTGAAAGACGTAAATCGAACATTAGAAGTTATTGGAAATTGGAATTATCCCAACGCCTTATATTCAAAAGTATCATGAATAGAAATAGCTATTTTGTGGAGTTATCCATAAAGAGAACTAGTTTTATGTTAGCTGCTTGTACAGTAGTACCATGAATCCAGTAAATGCAAATCAAACTAACGCGTTTAGTATATTAGAATTAAATAATTTTGAAAATTTCGTCCTAACACCATGAGGCCTAAATAAATGTACTATACCATAAACATAGGCAGATCCATGGGGTGCACAGGAGACACGCCCCCGCCCGCCCGTTTTCCACCAAAAACCGATTGAGTTTTTGGACATGCCCGTCATGAGTACAAAACCCATGAAATCTTAGGTTAAGTGCCATCCCTCCCGACCACACCCATTAAAACCCCTGGATCTCCGAGAGACAAAATACCCTATTTGATTTTGATGCTGAGCTGCATGTAATAAACCAGCATACTGATGTTGGCGTGGTCGTCGCTGCAGGGCAGCCGTTCCCGTGCCCGGACCGGCCCGACACGGAGGAGTACAAGTGCACGCTCGGCCTCTCCTGGGACTCGGGCTTCTGCATCGACGGCGACCGCAAACAGGACGGCATCAAGGACTGCCCCGACTGGTCGGACGAAGGTAGGGTACGTGTGTGTGTGTGGGGGGGGTTCTATGTGTCTGCTGACTCTGGTGGGTACGGTAAGAGGGGTCCGGGTACATGTCAACGTTTTAGATTATGAGTTCTTTCAGGTGAAAAGGGCTCCAACGGTAGAAGATTGGTCAGGATAATGTAAGATGTGGATGAAAGTTTGTGGAGACCATGAGGCGCATGGATTTATATAGTATAGTTACGTTCACTTCTCAGTAGGGATGTAGGTATGGAATGGTCATATCAAGGTAAAGGCACCAGTGACTGACAAACATAACATATACTGAGTGATCCTGTGCGGGTACTTATTGGGGCATAATCAAGTGGAAGCTACTAATGTAATAACTCAGTTTTATTATTATTGTTCGTATGCGACATGGAGAAAGTTTTATAAATTAGTCAGAGGACTCAATGTGAAATTACAAGACCATATCATGAACTGCTCTGCCTAGGCCGATGAAGGAAAGAGTCAAGTAAAGAAATTTTCCAACTGGTCAAAGGTTCGTAGGTAGAGTTCAAATGTAGGGGCACATCCTAAGTCACTGGGTCTACAACATGTCCATCCAAAAACCATAGAAATTTGTTTCAATTCTTGTTATTTCCGTTGCCGTACGGTGGTCTATCATTGGTACCCTGCGTCATGGTCTGACCGTATTTGAATACCTTACGTTAAACGCAGATGATTTATCCGCACGATGACGGCCAGCAGTACTGGGGGCCGTGCGTTCCAATGCCACCCCGGATCCCGTCTTCTTTCTAATTACACGGTGTGTAGGACGGAAGTGTCGAGTGGGCGACGGCTATGCCGTGAGGGCACGGCCACCCAATAAAAGCACCCCTGTGCCGACGTCACAACGCACGGAGCCCGTGAGTATGTGCCCACAACGCACTTTTTGTCCATGTGCGCGAAAACGTAGACGCCGCAGACCTCCAGACGCATTGCGGCGACCACCGCCGCAAGGTGGAATGTGCCTTGCTTAAGTCACTGGTCTCTAATGCCATCCGACAGCCATATAATTGGTTTCAATTTGTTACTTGGTCTATCATTGGTAATCACAACGCAAACTCCATATGAATAATATACATGTACGTGTTGTCGATGATGCCAGCGCTGCGGCTGGGGTACCAATGCCGCGACCCCACCAACCCGTCCCGCATCTTCCTCACGACGTGTGAGGAGGAAGTGTCGGTGGGCGACGGCGCCGTGTGTGACCCCAACAGCAACGTGTGCACGTGCCGCTCCGGCTGGTACGCCGACACGCACTTCTACAGGTGCATCAAACGTACGTGAACTCACTCATTTGCTCACTCGCCGACTCATTTGCTCGCTGACTGGAGGACGCACCACTGACTCCTATCCTGTTCATTTGCTCATTTGATTTCACTGACTCACTTAATACGGACTCACTGACTGGACTGACATTCCTTGAGATCTATAAAGCCAATTTAAGGGGGACTGGACTTTCCTTAGGATTCACCTAAACTTTGATTTTCTCACTCAAACAGGCTGGCTTACAAATTACACCTGACTGTAATAATTCATCTAATGAATACAACATGTTTTGAATTGTAATAATGATGATGAAATTTTAATGAATTAATGAAAATGACAACTTTAAATGTGAAGCATTTTACTGATAGTAAACATCGAAATGACCAAAAATCACTATTCAGTTACAAAATTTTGTATATTTATCTAGAATAAATGTCTAATGAATATCTATGTATGTTTTAATATCATTAATAGTCTTAAAACCACCATTTTTATGAATTTTTTGCTGGATCATGTACAATAACGTTTATTAATGTTTTAAGATGTAATGTTTTTTAGAATGACATCAAAATAAACAATTTTTAGGTTGAGAAATATAAAAGAAAAATTCAATATTTTGACTTAGTTTTGAGAAAATGGGATTTTAAGGACGGGCCATTCTTTGTCACAATGTGATTAATTGGGTCTATAAATTTTTTCATTTGTTATTGATTTAGAGATTCTGTATTTTAAAAAGATGTTGTGTTTTATGTTATAGCATCCATCATTGAAAATAGGATTTGATTTTAACCGCCCATGAAATTAAATGGTGGAGGTGCAAAGAATGAGTTCATTGTTTTTCACTCCAGGGGGTTACAAAAATTTTCACATTTTCACAGCAATTTTGGAAAATCCTCCTACCCCACCCTGTCGAAAAAATACTGAATGGTCCCTTAGTCTTAGTCTTACAAAAGCAGGCATCTCTGGACACTACAAGTGCAGTAAAACTTCTCGGTAAATTCTGTAAGTGATGATGATCAAACATGTTGAATTCTTGATACAACTATTACAAAACCCGTTACAGTAGAACCTCTAATTAAGACCACATATATAATAAGACCTCTCTATAATAAGACCACTTTTCTCGGTCACAACCCTTCAAAATGATTACAATAGTAACTCCATATAAAGACCACCTCTCCATTGAGACCGCTTTAAGTTTGACCCCACAAGTAGTCTTAATAGAGAGGTTCTACTGTACTGGTAACCATTGCCGCGCACGGTCGTCTGGTTGCAGGCAAGCTTTGGGACGCGTGCGTCACTGCCGCCGACTGTTACGACGCCGTGCCCGACTCGGCATGCGCCGAGGACACGGACAAGTGCGTGTGCAACGTAGGCTGGTACGCCGACCTCGCCACCAACACCACGTGCATACGCCGTACGTGAGCAACGCATGCATACGAGTATCTCTAGCCAGTGATTTCCCCGTCTAAACGTAGACGCTTTATTATGATGTACAACTAGTTCCCGAATACAACTAGACTACCCTCATTTATAAAACAAAACAAAACTGCAGTGTGTCCATCGCCGCGTAAGCGGTTATCAGCGGGGAAGGAGATATGGTGAATATGTTTATCAGTGAGGGTAGTAGGACTATTTGATGTTGAAATTTCTAAGAGGGACGGTGTGCAGTTTGGTGGTTTCCGCAAAAAGTGTTCCGTATTTACATGCTCTCCAACAATGTAGGTTTTGATGATTCATATCTGAGCAAAGGGGTTGTACATTCTGTCATGTTGATTTATGTCAAACTTCTTTGGGCCGCTACCGGTAGGGAAGGTGATACACTATATAGTGTGTCCCCTTGAAAGAGGGCGTTGTGATTATTGCTGGGTGTGCTACTTGACCAAAATCACGAAAGTGTAGCGTGTAAATCGTGTTAACAAACAGTTACAAACTGCGTCCTGTCTGCATGTAGTCCTATGTAAATGACCTTATCAAGTCAAATTTGAATTAAAGAAGTTCTATTATAGTTTTAAAAAGAAATAATTTTCTAAACAAATTTTTCGACATTCTCCTTTCGGAATCTTAGTAGGCCTAAAGCAAATACTCCCAAACTGTGTCAACTATGACAGTTGAGTACCTTGCAACAATATAGATCAAAACACTGCCCATAATGAGAATATAAGAAAAGAATGGCGAATTTATTCAACGTGAATATCATGCAACTGCAACGATTTGAACTATGTGACTATAAATACTATATACATACTGTTATATATAGGCAAGCTGGGCGGGATCTGCTCCATTGATGACGAGTGCAGCGGGTCGGTGCCGCACTCCAACTGCACGGAGGAGATCTGCGTGTGCAACTCTGGCTTCTACCAGGTCTCAGACTACGAGTGCAAGCGCCGTGAGTCATGTTGTATTGTAGTAAGGCCGTGTCTTTTAGTATTTTTTTTAGTATTTGATTATTTTTCATATATGTAAAAACATTAATGGTATAGAATTCACGCACTTAAAAAACAAAACACCACATGTTAAAATCATATATACGTAGTAACATAGATTGCAGGGGAGGAAATAAGTTGATTACTTATCAAGTTACTCTTTGTGTGTATGAAGTAATCGTAATCATTTAACTGCATTTAAATATTTCCATACATTAAAAAGCTACAATAGCATTGGTTTCACTAAGTTAGCAGGATGACAATTCACAGTGGGCATATGACTGGTGTAAAATACAAGCTCAAAGGTGTAGATATTTTGAGTAACTAGTCTGGGCTGCTATGTAAATGACATTCCACCTCTATATTACATAAAAACTATTCTCACAGCAATGCAGATAGAAACAATGAGAAATACTTGTTCGGTAATTTCCACACGTTAACAGTTATTGCCAAACTATTTGGCATGTCACGATGATGTACATTGATATGACTGACAAGCATTGATTAATCTATCATAAAATGCATGTAATGATTTTAGAAATTAAACCTTAGTTAAACTTGTGAACACACCGTGGACTACTTGATGTCACGCCCTGCTCTGCCTATCCTTGCAGGCCTGATCGGCGAGCAGTGCACGCTCCAGACCGACTGCACGGACGCCGTCGACAACAGCGAGTGCTCCGCCGAGACGGGCCGCTGCGCGTGCCTCTACTTCTACGTGGCCAACAGCGCGAGGGACACGTGCAGCTACAGGTACGGTGCTGCTTCTGCTTCTGCTGCTGCTGCTGTTGTTGTTGTTGTTTTTGTTGTTGTTGTTGTTGTTGTTGTTGTTGTTGTTGTTTTTAAGGAGTGGATAATGGAGCATTCCGATTGAAACTTACGGTGGAAACTCACTCCATAATGTAAACTATTCCCGTTTGACTAATCATTCGTGCCCCAATCCTACTATATCGTTAATCGTCTCACATCAAATTTCTCCATGTTGTGTTCAACAGACTGGCAAGATGTTATGACATTTCTTTTCAAATCAGGATTTTCCCAAGAGGTGGCATGTTTTAGATAAAATTTCCGAATCATGTCATAAAAGGTTATATGGAGGACCTAGTTGCTAACTTAATTTATGAGCATAAAGTTTTACAAATGATTGCATTATGTACACAGGAAGGTGGGCGACACCTGCAACTTCAAGGACCAATGCACCAAGTCGGTGGCGCAGAGCGACTGCATCGAGAGCACGTGCACCTGCGACCCCGGCTACCAGGTACAGGATGCATTCTTTTCTCACCTGATTTTAGTAGAAGGGCACCTCACAATACAATCCGGGCCCCCTTTTCATCAATATTGTAAGATAGTTCTAGCTCCAGTCAGAAAGGCAAGAATGTACACCATGATTCCCTATGCTCTAGATTTAAAGATACATGATAAAGGAAAATCTGTCTCTGGTTTTTAAAGTGCACCAGTGACGAGAGATAATGCGGTGCTTAACAATATATCACTTAAAAAACTACGACTGGTTCAGCTTCAATGTTCGGGACTGTCTGACAGACATGCCCTTAGATAATTGCGAGGTGCCCTGAATAGTGCCCTGACTAATAAGAAGCCTACATCCTTGAGACTGACCATTGCTGTTTGCAGGCCTCCGCTGACAAGACGAGCTGCTCGCGGCGACGCCTCGGCGATGCCTGCGCCACGCAGCAGGACTGCACAGCCGCCATCGTGTTTGCGCAGTGCGCGTCTGGCAAGTGTGCGTGCGTGGCGGGCTACGCGGGCAGCGAATCGCTGACCACGTGTACGTTCCGCCTGCTGTATGACGTGTGTGAGGCCAGCGCAGACTGCGGGGTGAGGGAGCAGCCACACTGTGTCTTCTGTCTCCTTGTTGTTGTTGTTGTTGTTGTCGTCGTCGTCGTCGTCGTAGTCGTCGCCGCCGCTGCCGTCGCTGCCGCTGCTGCTGCTGCTGTTGTGTTTGTTGTCATTGTCATTGTCGTTGTCATCTTCGTGATCATGATCGTGGTCAGGGTCATTGTTGTGGTCATGGTCATGGTCGTGACTGTCGTGGTCATCTTGCTTTAGCTTAATTACCCCAATTTGACACCTGGATTATGACATCGTATGGTAGGCTACACATGGTCGATTCGCATGCATGTTAATAATAGTATGTAATTGGTTGTCCTTTGATATAGGTGAAGAACAGCTATTGCGGACAGCAGCCTCTGGTGCCATTCAAGCAGTGCATGTGCTCTAAGGTAATCAAACATATTTGTTGGTGCAGATCTTGGAACATTTCCCAGTTAGTTCAAGGGTATGGGTGAGATCAATCTCTTTGAATTTTAGCTCATACCTAATGTCGGAATCACTGCTTTTTTGGGCGTGAATATGTGTAATTAAAGCAGTACTAATTCAACAAATTGTCTGTTTTACTGCTGGCTTTGGTTGCAGGGCTACACTGGGGATATGGGCGAGGCCTTCTGCACGCCTAACTCGCTCGGCTCCAAGTGTGAAGAGGACGCCGAGTGCACGCCCGTCCTACCGTACAGGTACAGCTCTACCTACAAGTGATAATAGTAATTGATACTGAAATGTCAATGCATGTGAACTATTATCAGTTGTTGGCGGAGTGCCTCCGCTCCATCTCCAACCACAAGATGCATGTGCTTTCGATACTGTCTCAAGTTATTTGCATGTTCCAGTCTAGTTCAATTCTCACTCTCTTCTAATTGTGCCCAGTAATGCTATAGCCATTTATTTAGAATAGCACTGGATCTGTTAGCAAAATTTGTATGAAGGCGGCCATTTGAACATGACATGGTATCTGTGATGTTCACAACGGGTGCAAGATTTATATTTTGATTAAATTTTGAAAGCTTGTAGATGTAGTGATGACGTTTAAAAATGCACACAGGTTGTTACTATCACAATGGGGTATTTAACAAAAAGGACTGGACTGTAATGAAAGATGCATGTGCATGTAACTTGTAACACTGTCCTTATTCACGCCCACAGCGAGTGCCGCTATGGCGAGTGCGCATGTGTGTTGGAGACGCTGACTGGGGATGATGGGTGCACTACACTCAAGGTGGGCTTCAGTTGATGTTAATTTTTTCTTCAAGAAAAAGCATTTTTTATGATAATTTTAAAAAATCTCATACATACAGCAAATGTTTGCGTCTGCAGCCAAGTTGAGATGTTGCTCAAGGTGGGTCTCAGTTGTTGTTTTTCTCAAGAAAAAGCATTTTTGTGGAATGTTTAGAAAAAAATACACACAGCAAATGTTTGCTTCATTTGATTTTATTGTATTCAAGACAAACAATTTTATTGACGTAATTAAAAAAAATCTCATACAGACAATTCTGCAGACCAACCATTGGAGGTGAGCTTGAATATGTGACCAGAAGGTCGCGCGTTTCAGACAATCTTATGCAAAATTGGCTGTGCACATCTCAGACGTGGGTCTGTCTTATTATGTTATATTTAACTGGTGGTCATATTGTAAACTTTTCCATGTGGCCATGTAGGTGGGCGAGGCATGCTCTTCCCAGGGGCAGTGCGCATTTGCTCTGGGTGAGACGGCAGCCTGCGTGGGCGGGAAATGTGTGTGCGGAACAGGTGCGTACCCTGCGGTTGTTTCATGGGAGAGTTAATTTCCGGGGAAAAAATAATAAGATGATATCTTATCCGTATCAAAGTATTTCTGTTAATCATCTTGCAACATCAGATAGCGTAAAAATACAGAGCTTTTGCTGATAACTACACAAAATCCCATAAAATGTTAATGAAAAATATCACCTGGTCAAAGGTCTTGAATTCATTTATTATATTGTATTTGATATAATTATGTTTAAGTACATTATATATACAGGTAGATTTTCCTGTCCTACCCGAAAAGATTGTTTTTGATCAACTATGCCCTGAAGCCATATAGAATTGAATAGAGCACAATGCAACCGGAGTCTCTTCACAAACCTTAAGCTGCTTTAAATGCTATGAAGTGTGTTATGCCCACAGTAGTGGCCCTTACAGTCTTATTCCACCCAGAATTACCCCCCCCCCCCCACACACACACAACCAGTGAGTTTTTTACCTACCCTAGTAGTTTTGTAAACAGAAGTTGCATGCATAACTTAACTTTAAGAGTAAAACATTTGAGACACCAATCCAATTATGACAACAATATTTCCTTTTTCCATAACCCTTTCCCTGCATTGCCTACATGGTCTCTGGCAGTTCCTACTCTGATCCATTCCCTTTACGCAGTATATGTCTAGTATAATATAGCCGGTTTTCAGGCCTGTTCGCTACGTTTGACGGCTCCGCTTGCCGGCCTCGCGAGGTGGGGGATCGCTGTGACGCAAACGTCGAGTGCGACGCCTACATTGCTTGGAGCACGTGCGAGGGCGGTTACTGCGTGTGTGAGGAAGGCTACGCACCAACACTCTCACTCACAGACTGCGTGATAGGTACGTCAGGTGGTTGGGAGAGGTGGGAGGCGAGATGGAGAAAAAGGGTCATGACATGTGCATGATTTTATTCATCGTTGCCAGTCTACGTTCTAGTAATAGTCCATTGACATATCAATTGATTGCTGCCGAGGGGAAAAACAGATTAGAACTTCTTGGAAATTTCAAAACAATGTCAAAACATACTTTATAGGACTGACTAAATTTTCATCAATTGTCTGTATGAATCGAAAGCAATTTCATGGAATGACTTCTTAATAAAAGTCGGGGAGTTTTGTAGAAATTAGTGTGGTGAAAACAAATGCTTTATTTGTTAGTGAGAAGTACTGGGGACATTGTGGAACATTTTCCTCCAGATTATCTGAGATGCAAAAATATTTTTCACCACTATTCAAGAAACAACTATTTCTTTCAACCAAGGGTGGGTGTGAGGTTGGATGTGGGATAGGGGTTCGGTATCATAATCTGATATTCAACTGAAAACAATGTTCAAAGTTATAATTTCAACCTAATAATGGATTACATTTTGAGCAAAGGGTACTTGGTCTATTTTTATCGAGCGTCACAAAATGTGCCCGATCCTTTGGGCATCATTATCTAATGGTTATTATATAATAATACTTGAAGGACAATACACAGCGTGGATCAAACCTAATAATGACTTACTAATACTGCGTGTACAAAGCACACCAACCGATTTAGTAGGGAAAATCAATGGCCTATACATTACGATTTACCACAAGTCAATTATATTATCCTACATTTTCCCATTTTGAATTATATACATAATGCATTGTATGAAGATCAAGTATGATGATTGAGTTATACGTGGAAAACATTTTACCAACTTGAGTCCAAGTCTAGGATGTGAATCTTCAAGATTTGCATTTTAGCTGTGAAAATTGGGTATTAAAATGTTGACATATTGTAAGGATAAGACTCGTATTCAAACTTATATGCGTTATGACTTTGATTACCTCGGAAGGTGAGATATTGTGCGATCACTTATAATTATGATAGATGGTGAAAGTGAGAATTTTATCTAACATCTCATCTTTAGAGTAAAACTGTAACTTTGTATTTGTCATCCTGAGTGGAAGATCCAGGATTTCCTGGCTGGGGCGGAAGTTGGGGTATCGGTGGGGACCTCCAAACGTAACACATCACATTCAACAAAGCACATGTCTCACCATGTTAGTTAATATATTAATCACCATGTTATTTTATAGGTTTCACTTACCGTTATTCGTTATCGCTGTCTCCACCAAACACGACATTGGCTACAATAAATGAATGTAACTGATAGCACGATAATACCAAATAATGTTTAGCTATATACACATACGTTTAAATAAATTCTGTACGTGATGAAATCCTACTGCGTCAGAAATTTAAACTGACATTCCTCTTAGTGATGTTCTATTGATGTTATTACTATGACATGTTGTTGTTTTCTTGAATTGGACAAATGATATCATAGAACTGCATAGAACTGATACATATGAATAGCAATTTCCACTTGTCTCTCTGTGTGGTAGGCAACCTGACGAATGTGCCCACAGCGGCGCCCGCAGTGGAGCCTCCGGCATGCACGGACCTCATGTGCACAGCGCCCTGGGCAAGTAAGTGAACCCTAGGGATACTCATAAACGACGGCATCTAACCACCTGCATGGGACCAGTAGTCGTATATAGGTCCTATGTGAAGTGTCAGGGCTAAAGCAAATAAATTGATAGGCAAAATTGACACATTGTCTTTTCCATTGCAAAGGAGTGATACATTTTCTTTTCTCACTGAAAAAATGTATCTAAGTACTCCAAAGAACTGATACATTTCCCTTGATATTGTAAAGAACTGATACCTTCCATTACCTACTATAAAGAACTGATGGAGAACTTGCCACTAAAAAGACTGATGCAGTTCTTCTGTCACTATAAAGAACTGGTATATTTTCCTTGTAACTATATATGTCTGATAAATTTCCATTGTCACTATAAAGAGATGATATGTTTCCCTTGCCACTATAAAAAACTGATACACTGTCCTTACAAAGAACTGATACACTCTCCTCACATTGCAGTTGCTGTGATTGTTATCGTAATTCTGGTGATTGTGGCAGCCATAATCCTGGGCTTTTTGGTGCGCAAAAAGATGCGCGAGTCCATGTAAGTGCATTTTTGCTAATGTTAAATACTCACCTGATCATGCACCCGCAGTACACCTCATTCTTTAAGTTGAATCATGCTTTAGAACAAAATTATAGCAACACCTGGGTGGCGTTTCTGCCCAATAATAATCTTGGTTTAGCATGGTGAATGGCAATCAAAATGACATGCGCAGAAATTCCAGTGAACACACCCCAATGGCTGATCCAGGGGGCGGGGCCTGGTTTCACGTTGAAGACTAACTTCTCATAATTTTGGCAAAATGTTTGATCAGCTGTGTTTAGGACTTATGATGACGCGATTTGACGAGACTCAACCAGCTCTTTTGCCCCGTTATACTCGGGAAGACGACAGAGGGCCATGTGGCATAGCCTTATTCTAACTAAAGTGAGTGTGACCCAATAATTTAAGAAAAAAGAGACCTATCTCCAAAACCCTCTCTCCCCTGTGTGTGCTGCAGGCAGAGAAAGCGTAAGCATGCGGTGCCAGACCTGTACGGCACGCCCAACGCCCGCCCTCCCACGTCCGAGTCGTTTGTGCGCAGACCGTCCAACCTCGCCAAGGTGACACCCATGACCCCTCCAGAGGACGAGTTTGGACGTAAGTAGCCGCCCCACAACTTGATTATGAGTTAATCAATTATGAAGTCAGCTCTAACTGTATATATGTTTTCTAAATTAGTATTCAGAATGTAGAAAATAATTTATTAAGCTTTAAGTATATATTCTGCAGATATTTATAGAATACATAATATATATGCATAGTATGTTGATGTTTTATAGTTTTATGTTTATCATTATTTAATTGCCTAAGATTTTACAACAATCTTTTTTTTAAAATAATGTTCTAAAAATGATATATTATTTAAAGTTATAGTTACTACTGAGTTTACGCTGCACTTTCATATATTTCACATACATGTATACACTCGTTCATTTAGGCCTATACATAGTTTGCTTTAAGATACTTAGAATACTTCTTAAAAATATATCGCAGAATGGAGTCAAGATATCAATCATGTAGTTTATTGTAGGATTAAATGCACTTCTGTGGTTGATCACTGTAGCATACAAGTCTGATTATAGATTTATCATAATCGAAGAGTTGGACAAGAAACGTTGACAGAGTGTGATACATATATTTACACACACATAGAACCAATTAACACTATTATAAAAACTCGTTGCAGTGCATTATCCCCAATATCTTCACCCAACCAGCTTTAGTGCTTTACCCTATCCGAAATGGCAGCCTATTAAAAAGAGGCTGATGATAAGAAGGTAATTACACTTTGAAACTGACTATACCATTTGGTCAGAAGGTAACCTTTGAAACTGACTCTTGCCTTGACTTTGGTGCTGCACGGGTGCTGTTGGGTTTGCAACTTTGCATGTGTGTAAATACCATTTCATTTAACAATTATAGTGCCTATATTGGTTCATACAATTCAAACCGGTTGTGTATAAGATGACTTACATCATGTTGTTATGTGTAGTGCCCTTCTTTTTTTTGTCTGTTGTGGAGGAATGAGGTAAAACCATTAAGCTGGATGGGTGATTATGGATTATTGTCAGTCTACACATAGACCCTTGTCCGCCGCCAAGGCTGTAGGAATGGCTAAGGCCATACATTGGCCTCAACAATAATTTATTTAAAAAATGATGATCTTAATCAAAGTTGTAAAATTGATTATCATGTATGTATTCTAGAATTAACTGAACTTAACAGTTTCTCGGGGTTTGGGTGGGACTTGCAATGCCAACCCTTACTCATCAACCTGATTTTAGTTATAAGTAGTTCATTTTTGTTAGAGAAGCTTTTCAAATGGTCTTTCTCAATTTGCTTCCTACAGGCTTGAACACGTTCCCCGCTCTAAACTCATATTACTTTATGGTTATTATTCAACGTACATTCTGATCAGTTCTAAACGCGCATATTGGCGTGGTGAAGGGCGATGGTTGCAAACAATTATTGAGCCTCATTATACGTCTATGTGTAGACTAAGTCAATTTATTCCTAATCATTTGAATTGTTTATGATTTTTGCCTATGATAGCTGTGTCCGTCTATCAACCGTATTCAGCAACATTTGGCGCATGTTATTGAATAGTAGATTCGTTTCACTGAGACAAAATAGAATCTTTTTTTTTCATGCTTTGAAAGGTCATGCTATTCCAGATTGAAAACTTAGAGCCATGAGCAGGGTGAAAATTGTTTAGTTTAAGTGAAAGAAATCACTTGCACACACATAAACTATACAATTATCGTGCTCTGACACTGTGCTCTTAATGTTACTCAACAGACTGCACAACAGAAAATAATAAGTTTACAGGCCTCGTAAACAAGGAATGATCGCTTCTCACGGCTGTAAAAGAGATTTCCACACATCTCAGTGGTCAATATTTAGCTGACAACAGAGTCATTAAGATAACACATGATGCAATTCATCCATAGCGAGGTCCTCAAAGGCAAAAACAAGAGTTTTGCTTGATCATAAATCGTATTTAAAATGTATCAGATAATGACCCATCCTTTACTGTGCTAAAGCAAGAGTTGGTGGTATATCAACAATATCATATTTGCATATAACCTCGCACTTTTTGGCCCCAAGAGGTCGTTATGGAGAGGTGGTTTCTTTAAAGACGTTGACAATTGTAATATTAGTGTTGTGATCTTGTTATATGGGTAGTATTAACAGAATGTTATACCTAATGAAATTTAAAAGAACGAAACATAACTTCCCTTCCCCTACGCATTGAAGAAATACAAATATTTAGATACATGAGCTGATGATTAAAAATATTCTCTATTGAAGATTTCAAAGTATTAAAGTATAATATGTGTTGTTACACACTTGTGTATTGGCTATAATTCCAAGAAATTTGTTTGAGGTGAGGCCTTCATTATTTTGTTTTCGAGGAAGACCTGTAAGGATACCACCTTGTCTTGTTTTAGTACAGTGTCCTTGCTTATCTTTAAATTGGACTGTGATTATGCCTGTGGCATAAAAATGAATATTGCATATGTTCTAAATTTCTCACATATATGATACAACAGCATAAAACATTTTTAAAAAAGAGACAAGGATTGACGTGAGCAGCCACCATTTTGAATCTTATTACAAAACTGCGTTTTACTTACGTGTGGTGTAAATTTCTAAAAGAGGCTTATTACCAAAAGGCTTACAGTGTTTACCAATAATGGTTTTTTAAAATTTCAAAAGGAAGCTTATTAGCAAAAGACATTATAGTTGTATCAATTATGGTTTTAAAATGTGTAGCATCTTTTGGCACAAAAATACTGGTAAAGTCATTCATTCAATGACGTGGTAAAACGCCTCGCATTGAAGTCAACACAGCAGATGGTGAATTGAAAGACTAACTTTGTTTCCATACGCACTTGCTAGTGGTCAGCAAAGGATGTTTTGCAGCAAGGCCAAAGATCATAAGTGCAGCTTCTATGATGTTTCGTCATCTAATTTATTATCATATATACATATATTCACACTTGGTGTGGTATCTAACACCCCTATACTAGTGACCACCACGTGGGGTGAGATGTTCGGCAACAAAACAGTGTCGATCGCGCAGACGGATCATGACCCAGATCTGGCCACAGAGCTGGCGGCCTTCAGACGCGAGAGAGCCGCTGCTGCTGCACTGCCCGGAGGTAAACCACGTAGGGGCAAGCAGCACACGTCTTTTGACTGGAAAAGCCCAGGGTCAAAAGACAAGTCAGTGAAAGGAGCAGCCAGAGGGGGTCGGGGTAAAAAGGCCCAGATAGGGGGAACACTAAAGGGAAAGGTCACGAAGAAGTCTGTTGGCAAAAAGGGTAAAAAAGCCTTGAATCGGGTACAGAAGACTCAAGTGAGAGGTGGGCTTGCAATGATTGTGAAGAAAGGTGGGGTAGACGGGCAGGTGAAAAATAAAGGTGGGCTGAGTAGGGGGAAAATGAAAAAGGGTGGTAAGGCCAAATAGATTGTTCAATGGTGTAGGTTTGCAATTCTGTGTGATTACTAAAGTATCAAATTTACTAACCTCAAATGATTACAACTCTGGTTTTTGTGTCTTCGCATGGGGGACTCCTTCTATCTCTCTTTGGTCGTGATGCATTTTATGTCGTATAGAAGACCAGCTGCATCAGCCTTGCCTCGGTCCCTCATGCGATGATACAAAATGCCAGTAATTAGAATGTGTGTTGCTTGTACATAGTCTCTAGGGCTACATTAAAGGTGACAATTGCAAAGTGTTGTAGAGTATAATCATACACCTACCGGTAGATATATCAGCATGACCATTGCAATATGGACGTGTGTGGGCTGTAGAGTGTGGCATGTTGTATTTATTGTTAAACAATGTTATATATCCATTCTACATATTTTGTTGGTTGCCAGTCAATACTATAATTAAATTCCTAAGTAAGATCTTTGGTACATGTTGATTCATATGATTATTTTTCATGTATTATAGTTAAAGCGTTGATGTAAATATGAATAGTTTCTCGGTGTACTGATTGAATTCTTAAGTATTAACATATTTGGAACATATTGATTCATTTAATTATTTTTTATGTATTATTATCTAAATATGAATAGGTTCTTGGTATTATTGATCTCTTAGGACTAGTCACAAAATAATTATTAACTCATAAAAAAGACTGACCATCCATATAAAAGCCAGCTTACACCGTGTGTTACATAAATATTATATAGGCTATCAGATACTGGTAGTCACACAGTGCTGTAGTTCACTTGAATAGACCATATAAATGATCATAAATAAATTCCTTTTACACAACCTTGGCACACGATTTCTAATAATATTGATATTTGAACATTCGTGACTGTCAGACTGAAGCTTCTGTTGTCAGTGCCTGTTGTTTCAAAACCGTATTCAGATTGGAGCAAATATTTTTTATGATGCATTACCATGAAAAAAAGAGAGATAATTCATTAGAGTGGAAAATAAATAAATTGATGTATACATAGATAGATTTTTTTTCTCTTTTTTGTGGAGAAGCATTTGCTGCTATTATACTAAAAAAAAACAACATGTGGTACTAACAATTTGTAAGTCTTGTAATTTGTAAACCAGTAAAGAAAATAGAGGTTATTTTATTAATTTTCTTTAAGAATGTTACTTTTTCCATTGAATAATTTTGCAGTTGAATTGAAATAGATTTTACGAAAAATATTAAAGTCGCTGGATGCATAGTAAACGGTATGTTGAATTAAAACCTTGTCTACAGTGTGAACTTTCATGTTTCCCATACTTCAAACGTAGAATTAAATTTCAAATGTTTCATATTCTTATATATTTGTGCCCTTCATAGATTTTAGTCTGTAATTTCATAATATCATACCGTATTGTCCTTGATATATGTACATGTACGTTTTTGTTTATTTTGTTAATCAATTACTTTATTATGTACTATCTATACATGTAGGTAATAAAAACAGGAACAAATATTCAACTACTAAGATTAATTATTTGATTATAATTGGGTTTTTTCATGTTGTGGCTACTGTTTTTTCCACCTCTTCACACTTCAAAAGTTTAATAGATTCAAGTTACACTAAATTGAATTTTGTTCTCTAATATGTTCGTGTTCTAACATCACCTCTTCAGGAGAAAAATATATACAAATATGTAGCCACATATTTGATTATATTTTCCTCCTTAAGAAGGGTTGTTAGACACGAAAATATTAGAGAACAAAATTTAACTTAGTGTAACTTGAATCTATTAAACTTTTGAGGTGTGAAGAGGTGGAAAAGCCGGTAGCCACAATATGAACAAATAATATTCATCCAGCTTTTTGGTAATGTGCTTAGGTGTTGTTGGGGATGGGGAAGGATGGAATAATTTTCCATGGTAAAGACATCTTTCTCAATGACGGGAAGGTAAAACCCTTACACTCCAGCCACTGAATATATCTCCTCAAGATATATTTTTACAATGGAAGAAAAATGTTATGAAAAATGTATGTATTGGGCTGTTTAATCAGTTTCGTTCAACACCCAGGTATATACTGTACACCTGGATCAGGAAGTGTGTGTTACTTACTAATGACCTTTTCCATTTTCATCCATTGTTAATTACCTATTATTTATTTACTGCTTATTGACTGTTGAATCCTAACAATACTAGCAGATTGCGACATTTTCGTGTGCATGTCTGTTATTCTACTTCTAGGATTATGTATGCCTATACTATGCCTACGTTTCTCATTATAAATACGCTCTGTAAATGATATAAAGTTGCCTAATATATTCACCAAATAATTAAAAAATATTACAACATGATAATTTAGCTAGTTGTTGTAAATTTTAGACGAGAGAAGAATAAAATATACGACAATCTAAATTAATATATAACTGTTGAATGCAATTTTAATCAGATTTATGTCTTCCTTTAAATCAATCGAATTATGTAATTTTAAACTCAATTTTATGTTTATATATTGTGATTATCACACATCTCAGTGAGTTTTCATTATGCTAGGTCTACACTGCTGGATTTACTCCTGCATCCTATATACATCTCACTTCTCTTTTAGTAACTGAGTCTCCAGAAGGCCTGGTCTTTCGCACACACAGCAGTCTGGGCCTTCGAACCACCAGCAGTTTGGCCAGTGTGGGCTCTGCTCATCAAAAACCGGTAGTGGACAATGCAAAGAAACCTCCAAGTGGTGTTTCTGGAGGCAAACCCCCAACAGGTCGGTCCAGGGGCAAGCCTCCAAAGGAAACATCTGCAGGAGGGAGACTTCCAAGGGAGATCACTAACTCCTCGCTTAGCAATTCCCTTACGAGGACACAGGATACCATGTCTACAATGCTAGAAATAGATTACATTGACAATATCAGTGACTGTGGCAGTAGCTGCAGCAGCACCGCTGACATCCCAGACCTTATACCCAACGGAGCGCCGAGGGTCTCCACAGCTTTCGCACCCAACAGACTTCGTTTGCCGAGAAACAGTATCATTGATCCACAGTATATGCAGTAGTATAGTCATTTACTATTTTAAAACGAGGATTTCGTCTGTACCATGAGCTAGCTGGTCACCCTCATTGTCAAAAGGAGGGCCCCCGCCTATAGACCCGTCCCCCTGGCTTCACTTTTCATTTTGAAGCATTTCCCAGTGCTTACTCTCTGGATCTGCCGCTGCAGTTCCATGTGATTGTGATATTATTCATTTTGAAGATAGATACTATGAGTGTTATTTGGCGGATGTATTGTTCTTTAAACAGTATTATTGTAACAATTGTAAGATTTGGTTATAGTGTGAAGAATGTGTATAGTGCCCCTACTAGTGAACAAAGTGATTTCCTAAGTCACGAATAAACAGCTGAAGTTAGAGTATGCATATGTAATGTAATGTAATGTAATGTAATGTAATGTAATGTAATGATATAATGTAATGTAATGTAATGTCATGTCATGCATTTATACAAGGTCATGATTAAATTTCGATTTCGCAAGTTCCTGACATTATTTCATTGATATAACAGGTTGTTTGAAGTGTATTTCTGGTAAGTTAAACAAAGTTATTTCAAGTGTTTAATGCTACCTGTTTATTATAATGCTTTTAGACACTTATTTCTTCCATATACGAATTCATGTGGCAGTCTTTCTTTAGAGAACCAATTTTTATAATGAACTAGTATGAAAAAGCACACAGTTATATAGGGGCCTACCTCTGTTTCTAATAGTTTACCTTTACTCATATTATTTATAAATACGTTTAATCTGAAATACGTGTTTAGATGTTCATTTTGTGCAACATGAATGTTTTATTATCGATGGTAAAACAATCAATGCATGTAATATTTTGTAATATGTTTTCCCTTTAGAATAGCCTGTACTTATTTCCACTCCATAGACACTCGGATAATATTCATTGCACATCATTTGGTGTCAGTACAGACTGTTATTAGAAACGCTCGTAATAAGTTCATGTTAAAATAAAGGTTAATAGAAGTAGTTGCTTTATTATATACAACAGAAAAATATTATTATTATTATAAAAAGCAACAACAAACAAAAAACCTGCACTGATCCAACTTTATTTGGTATTTTGACTATCGAGAGCAATAAAAACACTTTTCTGAAAGTATTTATCATGTCAAAATGCGTCCACGTTGGAGCACTGCAGAGATGAAATGCTCGCACATGTATATTGTAGGAATTGACCACGAGATTGTCATGTCAATCACAAAATTGAGCATGCTGACATCTGATTTGCCCGAACGAAGTGAGGGTAAATCAGACGTCAGCATGCTCAATTTCGCGATTGACATGACAATCGAGTGGTCAATCACCATTCTATCATGACTAAAATCCATTTTATTTTAAAATAAATCATATTATAACATTCTCTTTGCAAGTCAATTTTGCCAGAAAAGAGCGCGGTGACCACTACTACGGCGCTAGTCTAAACTTTTGCTCTCCACTACACAGGACACGCCTTGCGACGTCAGCGGCTGTATTGATAATGTGACGAGTTTAGACTAGCGCCGTAGTAGTAGTCTCCGCACGCTCTGGAGCGTTCATTCCATTGCATAATTCAGCACGCTGATTAACCAATCAGCGTGGGTATTGGCGGTGATTTTTGCACGGAATGATAGAATGATTGATTCGTATGCTGCCAACTGCCATTAGTAGGCCATTTGGTTGCCAACTACATAATATCATCCACCTACATTATAATTAATTATTATGAAAAGATAAATAAATATCACAATAAAACTGATCTATTCATAATGGCCTCGAGTTTTGTGACTCCACGTGACCACCAACAGTATGCAAATGCAAAAATACATAACCGGTTGTACAGTTAAAAAAAAATCCTTGAATACAATGTAAGTGGTATTGGCAATATTGCTGCAATGCCGTGTTTTAAAATGAAATTATCTGCATGTATATAGATAGATGCAGATTTCGTAAGTATTTACTGGGTTCACTCATCTTGCCCCGGGTGCATACATGTAATTCGTTACTCTCTGATATATGTTCTGAGGAACCACTGAATTCGGGAATATGATGGGGTTGACTCTTGAGGGTAACTGTGAGCAATGTGATTGATATAGGGGATTCCAGGATTCCAGTGTCAACTGAAACAAAACAGACAATTTATCATATTTGTAATTACTTGCACACATGTACGTTTGTACATTTAGACCTCTGAGATTTAGACACGTACTAATGTAATCCTGGTTTATGTCTCAAAAAGTAAACAAGAGCAACCATTACATTAATGTAACTCTAATATCCACTTTTACCAAACGTTTTCTATGTAAATATCAACGAGTATGAAACCAGAGAGGCCTACACCCTTTTTGATAAAGTGCGCAAACATTTGAGTGCATGCTAGCTGTGTCCATATTGATCACAGTTCTGCTTATTTTTGTTCATAACTCAGGATCTGTATATTAATATAATATCCTATTCAAGTCCCGATATAAACATTGCTCAGTCACAAGGTTTGCCTATCAACTCAGCCATACTTAATAAAAGCAGATCCATATAGTTTCTTGTCATTACGGTATGTTTTAACCAACATTCGTGCTGCCATAATAGTAAAGTATGCAATGGCACGGCGGAGGAAGCAACTGGGAACCGCTTCAAGCACAGGCACAGGGAAGATGTCATTTAGGATAACAAGAACAAAGATTCAACACATTACCAGAGGACACGTTATTTTTGGACTACTTATTTTCATGGGTGCTGCATACATTAGCTACAATGGTTCGCTGTTGTATTTTTCAAACAAAAATACGTACAATGGAGGAGTTGAAGTACAAATATCGTTTGGTAACAACCCCATCGACGCGGGATACTCACAGGACCACCCACTATACAATGTCGCCTGGAACCACGTCGCTACTTTGGACGTAATTGACACGAGCAAGGTAAGAAATGCAAGCTCAGGCAAAAAATGTTCACGCTTGGCATAACTAAAACAACAACAACAACAACAACAACAACAAGCAACAAACAAAAACAAGCACACACAAAACAACACACACAAAACAAATAAAAAACAATACAGATCAAAAGAAGGTCTCAGTCAGCTCAAATATTCACTTACTTACGTTGCCCATTCCCCATAGTGTTAGCAGGTGAACATTCGATATTTGCCACTGACTGATGAACGTGTTATGACACATCGTCCTAACCATAAACACTTCTGCTATGCTCAGTAATGTAATAATTACATGTATACAAACAGTTACTGTGATCGAATATACTTTTTTGCATATTATTGATCGTTATCAGTTCTCTTCCATGTATAATGAAACTTCCAACAAGTTGTAATTCAGCTCAAGGTGATTGAAACTATAACTTCATATATTTGAAGGTCACTTTAAAAATCAATTGCCCTAATCTTACAAAGTTTCCCTTTACCTTTTCGTTGCAGGCGACCAGGACATTCGTTACCTCTTCCTCGGGGGACTACCAGTCGGACCTGGCCTTCTTCAACCAAGCTCTCAGACGCCTGAGAAAGACTTACCAAGATGACGCAGACAACCAGCATCGGTCATGGGCGCGTCATTTTCATGTCCTTGACGTGGCCGTGGCAAGGCATGTCACCTATTTCCGGACACTCTCAATGCATGCCAATGTGGCCTCTTTGTTGATGCAGAAACAAATCGACACCACCAGTGATGGCCAACTCCGCGTCGGTCGTTCTTTAGGCTTTCCTACAATGAACTATTACCAGTGGACCAGCAGCCCCAGACTTTGCGAAGATTTGCCACAAAACCACGATAGGTTCGCCAATTTGGAGGAAGTGTGCCACAGGCAGACTGATGTCAGACAGAGTGAGCTTAGCTTGCAGTCACTGGACCCCGAACTGATTCTGGCCAATCCGCTGCTGCCTAACTACCCTCTGTATGTGCACGTGATCACTGACGGCTTGATTGACAGTTTGGGTAATGTGTTCACGGGATCACTGATGCTGGTGCCGCTGGGTTGCGATCCTGGCATTCCCTTCAAGCCTTTCTCTAACTGGAAAATCTATGCAGAGGAGTCTGTTGAGGATGAAGTGTTTTGTATATCTCACTATTATTCCCGCAATCCCAATGGGTTCATTGTGGACAGTTTGAGTCGAATGGCACCATACATGGATTTCCTGTTGAGCAACAGACATGTTAAAATCCACATATATACCAATGACAAGAGTGAAAGGCATAAAATGCTCGCCCATTTGAAAGCCATCGGGATAAACCAGGGGCGGCTGGTTTCAGGTCATATTAGATCTAAGCTGGTCTACCTACCTCAAGGGGGAGGCTGCTCAAAGCCATACGCATTTTCCATGCAACTTTTGCGCAGCATTTACCCTGGCACATCTCATTCTTTCCTAAGTAAAGCACTTCCAAAGAGAGTGTTGTTCATAGACACTGACTGGCCTTTCCCGTTGGTTCACAGGACTGAGATACACACCCATCTTGAGCGGCTCACGAAACATCACGGACTGCAACTGCGGGTTCTTGACTCTAATTACGAATCGAAGAACGTCACGGACATCATCAGTACATTCGCTCATTCTGCCATCGTACTGGGTGCCACAGGCCCCGTGCTCTCCGGGTACATTGTGTTTTGCTCACCGGGCACGGTGGTTATTGAGCAGCTGTGCGCCCCGCCTGATATCAGTTTGTCCACGCTCCACGTGGCCTACTCGCTTGGGCTGCGTTATCACGGTCTCCCAGCTCGGACTGGCTGTGCTGGCGGAATTGAGTCTGATTTGGAGCATGTCGTACATGTATTGCAATACTTTATCACTAGAATCAGCGACGGTAAAATGGGAAGTTGAATTGTGTATGTCACATCCTGGTTATTTACTATTCACTTTTATCTGTTTGATTATTAATAATTTATCAATGGTACTCTCAATTGAGCATATAGACAATACAGACTGCACACATTTCCCTATTGAAATTTCCACATATAGTACCCCTAGTGAGAAATATTCTCTCCATATTGTCTCCATATGCCCAATGTAATCCGAAGGTGATTGGCAACTGTGCAGTGTTTATGAAAGAGGGTAGCCTATTTGCGCATTACAAAATGAAGAATGAAGAGTAGAAAAGTGATAAGCGTCTATTATAGACTGTAGACCCGGGACTGTAGATTATAAATGTGAATATATTGCTTTACGAATAGTTATATGTGTTGTATTTTTCAAGGATGACCACATTCCTATTATTATAAAATATATACTGGTAATTTATTGGGTCTTACCTGGTCAAATGCAATTGTTTTTGTTCGCATTTTGTGTCATGCAAAAACAAGAGCGTGAATAATGAATCGTGCATAAACTAGTCATTCATGTAAAAATACACCCTAAATGATGCAAGCATGCCAGGTGTAGATTTTGTATGATCAGTAGTTTTGTGCATATTTCTCAGTAAAACACCACAAGTACGACAAACTAACTTAGGCGTATGTAACCAGTTTCCGGCATTTTCAGGGCCGAAAACTGAAGTTATATCACAGAAGCCTCATACAAACAAACTCTATAAAGGTCTTGGGTGTACATCAACTTGACATCAAGACCAATATATCCAATATATAGGTCTCTCAACATGGCCGAAAACTGGAATGGACTGCCAATATCTCGTGCTTTCACCAACATCAACATGAAAGTGTTTTAGAGTCTATAACTTTTTATAGATATCAAATTTCGAGGTTTGAAGGCTAGGACAACCTAGATAATTATCATTAGATGAAGACTCATTTTCTTTGAAATGAGTACATTTTCTCTAACTTTTGATATATGTACCTAAACTTCGTGTTTTTTCAGTTTACAAGATTAGTTATTGTTCGTACATGTTATTCTCCTTTATTTTAATTTTTAAAGCTTTTAATTTGAAATTTGATAATTGAACAAAAAAAAGATAGAAAAAAATGAACATAGGTATTACGTACATATGCCAATAATGGTAAAATAAAAAAGGATAAAATTTAGTGTACATTCCATCTTACATTTTTGGATATGGTGAGAGGTGAGTGTGGGGTCATACTTATAATTTTATGTGTAGACTTCATGGGATTGTACACTTCTAAAGACATTACAGCATGTAATGGGCAGCTTAAAATGGATGATGTCACATTACAGTGGACCTAATGAATCTATCTAGAAAAGGCAAGCGAAAATTGGCTCTCAAAAACTAAGTATGCATTTTCTACAAAAGTTTCTACAAAATAAATTATCTAATATGTAAACAGAAATTTAAAAAAATCTCTTAAGAAAAACAAACTTTTTTCGATGCATTCTCATTGATATATTGTCTGAAAAAAATATGGATGTGTCTCTGACACGTCCATAGATAAGGTACTAGACTCTAGTACATCTGTTTTTTCAAAAGGGTCACTCCTATTCTAAAATGGCTGAAAATGACAATATCACCTCACTACTTTTCAGCCCATGCATAATCATCTACAGGTATGCATGCCACACTAGTTAATCAATTTTCGAATTAAATGCTAATTTGTTTTTACCACCCTACTTTATTGATAATGGTCTGCCCCGTCTTTTCATTATATTGAACATTGAAAGTACGTCACATTAGCCTTTGACATTATAGAAATAGATCTAGATCTATCATACTAATACTAGTACGTGGTACGTAGTATATATAGCCATATAATTGATTTTATATCAAAGAAATGGATTTACCAAAATCAATATTTGTTTACAGTATCAAATGTTTATAATGTATACATATGAACGGGGATTTGTAAATATTAATTACCATCTGTTTGTATATCATCAACAGCTGAGCGCTGCAACGCATCATAACATACTAGATCTATATGATTATTTGGTGAATTTGTTGACTTTTTATTGTTAGATGTGGAACCATGGTGTCATTTAACCTTTTTGGGCTTTGGGGAGGTACCGATCAGACACCATTAGAACAGTCTGTACAGGAAGCCTCCCCAGACCCAGTCTCTGAGATTGAGTTTTCGGTAAGTGAGTTGACATGACATGATAGATCTGTTTTTTCAATAAGAAAGTAAATGAATCTGTTCAATATGATAGATCTAGATATATTTTAATTACGCAGACTATAGTATGGTGTCGACCAGAGATTATCGGGGTGATATAATAACCTAGCCTCGGTCCTAGGCCAGGGAGAGAGCAACTTATAGATCATTCAGAATCAAGTATATCATCCAGAGCCTACACTTCATAGAGCCTGCATTGAAAAACTGACAAGATCTTCTAATCTAATCTTCTAATCAAACCTAGTATCTCGTTAGCCCTGCCGTTCAATATGATTGAAAAAATTGAGCAGCGGATCAATGCTTACTTCCAGGTCCTAGTGGCCAGCTCCTGTCTCTTGACACCTGACGTCATAGAATATTCATGCAGAGGGTTGCTCTTGCCAATGAGGAGGACTTTGCACTTGGTCGCATTGAAAGGGAGCTTCCAATCTTCCGACCAATTGGCCAGATTGTCCAGATCTTTCTGTACAGTTTCTTGATCCAGTGGGGAAATAAATGCTTTTGGTGTTATTAGGAAACAGTTATGATACAGACGTATAGTTACCTTTGGCATATCATAAATATAGATCTCAAAAAGTACCGGATCCAGGACAGATCCCTGAGGGATGCCATTGTGAACATTAGACAAGTTAAAAGTGCTGCCTTTAACAAATACTTTCTGATGGTTACCAATGAATAAGACTTCAGTCCATTTTAAGAGTCAACCCTGTACACTATAGCCCCGGATTTTCAGCCGAAGTCTCTGGTGGGGGACCATGTTGAAGGCTTTTGCAAAGTCTAGGTCCTGTAGATCAACAGCCATGTTCACATCTAGTGCTTACGTCTTTTCGTCAAGTACTGCCAGCAGGTTGGTAGCGCATGTAGTGCAGGATGGACTGTTAAGGAAACTGTGCTGATAGGAAGATAGTAGTCGATTGCTGGTAATATGTTCAATGAGGTGTTCACATACAACCGATTCCATTGTCTTACAAATGATATTCGTAATTAGCTCCTCTGGTCTATATTAAAGTTTCTGCCTAAGACTTCCTTCCCTTCTTGAAAATGGGGGTAACTAATGGGGGTATCTTTCCATTGTTGGGGCACATATTTTCATCCAATGACTACAGGAATATGATGGGTAATGGGCTCGCTAACTCTTCTGCCAGTTCTTTGAGGATGAAGGGGTAATGATTGTCTGGACTGGGAGACTTGTTCGGTTTTAGGGCGTTGATTTTCTTCAATGCCATTTCTCCTGTGATGTACAGGGTGGTCAGCACCTCGCTGAAATTATTCTGACTAAATTCTGGTGATATTTCAATGTTTTCTGAAATACCGTCTGGTCTTCATCTTACTCTGGCATAGGCATTAAAAGTCTCCGGGTTCTTCTTTTCATCTTTTGCTGTCTTTCTTTCTTAAGGGCTGCCTTGCAGCTTGCTGTTGTTTGGTTTCTTGCCTTAGCATATGCGTCATAGTCCTTACCCTTTCTAGTCTGAAGATATCTCTGCCATGCTGCTTATTTAGGGCCTTGGAATTCATCCATATATTAGATAAATAGCTACAATCTAATGCCAAGAACATAGATTTAGTCTATCATAAGGCCTTTAAATGATCTGATATGAAGGTCTATTCTAAAAGCCTCTCTATGATCCAAATGTACCTAATTGTTTGGCTACAATGACGTCATTAAATAAAAGCACATGGTTTCTATTTTTAGAACATCAATCTATTTTCAGAGCAGCTTTATAACTGATATATTTGGGTATTTTCTGGTTTAAACATGTGGTACTGTTTATTTATAATGGGGAAGCTTTGATCAAGATGACACACTAATGTCTTGGCTAATCCTTACCTGGTAAATCACCCATGCATGCTGCTGCCTCTGCAGCTGTTGCTAGTGAACACTCTGGTTTTAAAAGCTATAACAGGCCAGGATGTTTGAGGCTGTACATCTAATATCTGTGGGATTCCTAAGGTATCATAAAAGACCTTATATCTATTCAAGCTAGAGGCTGTCACAATGGTACTTGCTCTTCATCTTTGCACTTGATATATGTTTTATTTTATTTTCTATACTACTGGAGTAGTTAGTGTGAAAAGGCACATAAGAAGTGTGTAAAATATTATTCTGCTTAAAAGAAATTAATTTGTAACTTGAAATTTGATAATTGAACAATAAAAACGATAGAAAATAAAATAAAACATGAGACCACATGTTGTTCACTACATGACAAGACTCTTATACTTAATATATGGTTGACATGAGCGGTTTATTGAATAATAAAAATAAAAACTATTAGAAAGACTTTGAAAGACTAATTCAGCGTGAATTACACATCGAAGTAGACATTTTTTATCTAGTTTAATTATTTTTTAATTGTCCTGCCATCTTTGATTGGGTAATCTGTATCCTTCCAGAATGATCATGATGTACATGAGAGCCAATCCAATGACAAGTGTAGAATGGAGGAGCGGGAGTCATGGAATAGCCATACTGAGTTCCTTCTGTCTTGTATTGGGTATGCTGTGGGCATTAGCAACGTGTGGAGGTTTCCTGCGTTGGTCCAAGAAAATGGTGGAGGTGAGAAGTTTGGTATTAAGATTATTAGATTGCATCATACATTTGTAGGGGTAATTTGCAAACTTGAGAGGTAAGCTAATTTGAAATTCTGAAAAATCCACCCCATGTTAGAGGAGGATATTGGAAACGATAGTCTGGATGAGTCCACCGCTCAGGGATGGATATACACTTTGTTCTTTAAAACTAATTGCACAACTAATGATCAGCTAGAACAACGTTGACAAAATTATTCTATTAACTCGTGCGATTAATGGCATGTAAACACATCAAGGTAAGAATTTCAAAAGGAACATCGATTCAATAGTATTCAACCATGTGCCCACCAAAACCACATCAACACGATACTAAGTCACTTTCACATGGGGAATTGGCTGACCAATGGCACCATGCAAATGTTAAACCCATTTTAAAAAAAGGCAGCAACATGCAGCAGTGGACAACAGACCCGTGTCGCTCACCTGTATCTGCTCAAAATTGATGAGTCATATATGCCACCATATCGTTGGGCATCCTCACCCCATTCCAACATGGCTTCAGACAGGTCCGCTCCTGTGTGACACAAGTACTGTCAACAATCTGATGAGGCACAGGTATCTTAAAATCCAGACAGACATAGCTGTGGTAGACTTTTCAAAAGCATTCAACACAGTACCACACAGATCTCTCCTGGGCACTTGAATAGTATGGCATAAGAGGAAACAGTCAGCAATGGCTCATCAATTTCCCCAGAACAAGGTCACAGTGTGTACTGGTAGAAGGCACCTCCTCCAGACACGTAGACTAAAGGTGTACCACAGGGCACAGTGGTGGGACCAATCCTATTTCTAATTCACAATAATGACCTGCCTCAAAATGTTACATCAAAGGTCAAGCTTTTTGCAGATGACTAACTGGTCTATCGGCCAATACACTCATGATGACCAGCAAGCAGCACTCTACAATGATTGGACGCCCTCTCAAGATGGTGCCACAAACTTATAATGTAAAACATTGTAAGTAATTGCTATGACTATTCTGAATTGCAGGAGCATTCCTGATACCATATCTGGTGATGTTTACCTTTGTGGGAATTCCTGTGTTTATGATAGAGCTTGTTGTGGGGCAATATTCAGGCCGTGCAACTATAAATGTGTGGGAAATCAGTCCACTATTTCAAGGTAAATATGTTTAATTTTTCAGCAAGATGGTGGCAGTTCCATGCTAACATACCAACTGCCTTTTCCTTGTCCTAAACCAAGATATTCAAAAACCATTGTCCAAGTGATATCAACTACAACTGATGTAGGTTTAGTGTCAAATTGACAGACCTTTGAAAAAGATACACACTATATTTAGTTGTGTTTGCATTTTAGGGTTGCAATCATGACAGTGTTCCAGATCTGGATAACCAGATCAGTTGTAAGATCCTGAAAATTCACTGAACAGGTTTTGGGTGGGAAGTAAAAGAGCAGACGGGTATTCAGTTCTCTTCCATCTAAATGTCGTTTTCATGCATATTATTGCATCGTGGCAAGCTTTCATGAAAACAATGAAATGCAGTGAAATGCCTCCTTTTTCTGAAAATCTGGATCTACCAGCATAGTCAGCCTTGATTTAGGCATAATATGACACAAGTCATAAAGTATATCAATTTAAACTGTATAATCATGGAAAGATTAGGAATATTAGACAATAAGAGAATCTTGTGAAACATGCTCAGCATTCAATTGTGAATGGTAATGGTTTTCGACCCGTAACAACCTGTAGGTAAATTGTTACTCAGCCTATTTCACAGACATGCTGAGGGCAGTACAGTGTATTAATCTGTGTTATGTGGCAAGAAACTCTCTTCATGGATATGTTTGTTGGTACTGGATTGGACACCAGACCACCAAGTACAATATTTATATTATATTTATATTTAATATAAAGTGTACTGTCAATATAATGATACTTTAAGTATTTCTAAAAAATGTAGTATTGATTGATGAACACTCTTACTATTTGTTTGTTCTTTGGTTGAAATGCCAAATTAGTTACAGTAAGTTATTTTTTACAGGTGTTGGTGTAGGTATGGTGATAACCTCATTTTACGGTAGTATCTACTATAACATGGTGATTGCATGGGCAGTGCACTACCTCTTTGCATCATGGCAGAAGGTGCTGCCTTGGTCTAGGTGTACTAACTCATTCAACACAGAGTGCAAGTATTTTTTGTTTATTTGTGAAGATAATTATCCACCTAATACCAGTAAAATATTGGCTAATTCATAGTACGCTTTATGTTGGATACGTATATGTTAGAGCATTATTTTGTATCATTTGGTTAAACTAGTACACTGAACTAAATGTTTAGATACCTTCTTTTTTCATAATGAAAGCCTTTTCAATATCCCCTTAGCCATCACTTAATAATTGACATCTACGTTTTATCCCGTAAATGGCACAAAAATTGATTTGATTATGAGTAGAAGTAATTCAGTGAGTTCACAAATCAGGTTTAAAAAAAAAAAACATTTAAATTACTCTGTATGCTTTAATCTGTATTGTGGTAATTTCTAAGTTATGGGAGCTACGTGCGATGGTGTTCCCCCGCTTAAAATGACACAAAAAGCAGAGGCTAGCAGAAATAGTTCAACCAATTATCGCAATGAGATTGTTTCCACAAATATTATGAAGACACACATTGTAATTTAATTGTTGTATAATCCAATTATGGAACACATGTATGGCAAAGTGATGGGCAGTTACTATTTCTGCAGACTGCTTCTCCCTGGGTGATGCAAATGCTTGCAACACCAACAACAGTGATAAGAACCTGACCACTTATATCTGGTTCAACCAGACGTGTTGGAGCGCCCTCGACCTTGACAAGGATCATCCTGGCAATTACACCTGCTCCAACACTATCAATCAGGGTAAGCCTGAAAAGATTAATCATTTGTAGAGGTGTATGATTGAATACCATATTACACCTTTTCGATTGAACAGAATTGCCTGCCTCTGTCACACAGGATTACCCCAACCAGAGACAATCAGGCAGAATCAGAAAATTTGCTCATAACAAACATTTATTTTGGATTTCTTTCTACCAAATAACTTATATTTATCCTACTAACTTTTAAGACCAACTTTCTTTCACCATCTGTTTAAGAAGGCTTCATGATGGCCAACATACAGTGATTGTCTGACTTCATAAACAGACATCACATCATATTAGAAAGTTGGTCAATTGAAGAGTGGGGACATCCTAATGCATACCAAAGATAAAATAGACAAAAATACATTTGCATTAGGAGTTTCACGAGAGGCCTTCCCTGCCAAAAAGGCTTCGCACCAGTGCTGACACACAGTGATTCAGGCACTTCCTGTGCACAGGCACTCGGGACAAGGGTCATGGTGAGGGAGAGGAGGCAACCACACGGCCCTCGTCAGGAAAATGTTCCCAATCCCTACACGCTGACCGTCCATCGTCTAGCAAAAAATTGAAGGCTCTCAATATTAACATAATTAAAGGGCAATACTCATTTTGCAAGGAGCGCCTATATTTCATGATTTCCTGCACTGTTTCATTTAAAAAGTCATGCCTTTCATACTCTGATTATAATCCTATAGTGACCATTATACAGGAGATTCTAGCCGATCAAAGTGTGTGTGGAAGAGATCTTATTACTAGTCTAGAGCAACTTACTAGGGGACTATGTGATCATGTTGCGATGAATCATGGACTTGAAGCCCTATAACACTTACTTCTTTTATAATACATATTTACAAGATAGGTTCAACGTTGTAACATTTATGACAGTGCCTTTATTGTTGTTGCAGGTTCAGGTGATTCTAACTGCTCCTATTCCAAGTGGTTCGAGCTAGACGTGTTGCACAAAGAAGTACAGTCATCACAGGAATACTATGAGTATGTTTATAAATTTCAGGTCCTATAGTCAGGATTGTAAAATGAATAAGCATTTGTATGGAGGAACTGTTACTATACATTCAACATGTTCAGATTTGTGATTCCCAAACTAATTTTTTTACTGATAAACATGATTGCAATTTCGGCTATTTTTTTTACTCAATTTAAAAAGCAATTATCTATTCTATGCAGGAATTAGAAAAATCAAAGCACTGATAGTACTGAAGCCAGGCTTAAATAGAAGTAGTAGATTTGTCCCTTGTTACATTACAATAAGATAATACAAGTAATAGAATAGAAGTAATAGAACATGTTGCCTGCCCTTGTTGACACCACATAACATAATGCAACCTTCATCGCCTCCTTTAACTCCAGTGTAGATATATTTATTGATCACCTAGTATACAGTACTCATGAAGTCATGGGTTTTTCCCAACACACAGATGGTTTTAACTGTGGTTTTAACTTTGAGACTTCATTCCTCAGCCGTCTTTGATGGATTTAAACAGGATGAATTGCAAATTGTTCGGCTTGAGCAGCCCTTTCCAACGACGTATAGTTTGTGTGTCTTGCACTGGAAAGAGCAATACTACAAGCCGAAACCCACCTGCTATTAATCCGCCGGTGGGTACTAAATTGCAGGGTGCCGTATATTATTGCTTAATGCAGTCAACTTCCGGGAAAGTGAATTGCCTGACTATAGCAGGCTGTGCCTGGCAAATAAGATGAATAACGGCATTTCCTTTTTAATAAGCATACTAGCTGGCCCGTCTCCAACGGAGACCACTTTGTATGACAGAAATAATAATGTGAAAAAACTGTCTAGATTCAAAAGAGGATGTTATGATAACTGCTTGGAGGTTGGTGGAACGTCAAGCATTTGCTGTGCATATAACATATAGGGTCAAATGACTCCAACATGGTGTCCTTATGACGCTGTCATGGCTGCTGCCGTCTACTATTTTCTATATAAAATCACTTATAGACAGCATACAGGAGCATTATGAACACCAGAAACATAACTTGCAAAACTACCCAGAACCATGAACGATTGCCAGTAGTCAGATATGGCCTAGTGAGTCACGTTTAGGAGGAGCTCACCGACAAAGTCCCAAAATTAGCGTATTAATATATATATATATATTTTTTTTTATTAATAGCGTATTAATATATAGATATGACGTCATTGTTTGTCAGTTTAAACCTAAGTTTCAATATCATAGAAAATACAACATTCAGACTGTCTACAATGTTTACATAATCAGGTTCAAGATTAAGTATGCATCCCCTGATATTGACAAGTACAGAATGAATGACAATATTTTAAATATATGACCGAGTGTTGGTCCTCTTGCTGACTAGTAACACTTGCACACCTGATCCTGATTCTCCATATTAATGATCATCATTTATTAATAATTTTGGAACTTAGCGAATCATTGTATGCTTTCCAGCAAATGAAATATTCAAACTGTAATTAAGGTAAAGTTGCTTCATGTTTGGTACACTGCGAACATCTGACACTATTGACGACAATCTACGCAAATTTTCCTCCAAGGACCTTTTGAAGAATTTTCACTATGTCGGTTTGGCTATACAGATGAGTACTTTATATCATTAGAAATACAGTGATATAAAAATCCTTATGCAAAACCATTTCTTATCATCTGAGACCGCATTGTTTGTAAATGTCTTGTCAACACATCATCCCTGGTACTAATGGTAATAGTCCACTTGGCTGGTGCCAATCAGTACCACTCCATGCCAAAGATGATGTCATTGTCACGTAGTATGTCACCTTATAATCCTCTTATGGCCTATTAACCTGCACCAAAGCTGAATATCCATACTAAAACATGTTGTGTCCTCTTGCATCAGTTGGAGCAATCATACGGCATTAAGATAAAAAAATTTGTCCTATTAGCACCTGCGTCACCGCACACAGCAGAAATTGCCAACATTTAAAAATTCTCTTTCATCAAAATCACAAATGGCACAAAGTTTGAGCTATCATATTATATGCCACTTGACATATGGCACTAGGCTCACAATTGGTGACACAAGACGCAACATCAAATTCTATTAACTGGCCCCAGCTGTCGACATCTGAGGGGTCAGAAAGTGGGCCTAATTTCCAAGGATAGGTGTGAAAATGTGTACATGTACTTCCATATATAACTTCAGAAAGCCTTTGTGTGTTCTAGGCATGGTATGCTGCGTCGTTCCAACAATATGAATGTTACAGGCACAGTGCAATGGGACCTAGTCCTATGTCTGTTACTAGTGTGGATCATAGCATTTGTAGCTGCCATGGACGGGATCAAGTATTTAGGAAAGGTAAATGTAAATGTGAGGTGATTGACAGTATACTAGTACCCTGTTGCTCAGCAGATACATACACAACATCCATTCATTCCGTCGGCATATTTTAGTTCCTTTATCAACACCACCAGGAACTTACTTGAGCTACCAGAGTTCCTCACCACTGAAAACATGCTAATATAATATAAGAAATGGATAACTTCTTTTATGATTCAGTGCTGGCAATTATGAAATGTAGCAGTAATTAGGCTTAATTATGTTAATATTGAGAGCCTGAAAAGGTAGCCTACCCATTGGGCTTTGAACTTTTAAAGCAGAAGACCCTGGCAATCAGCGAGTACAGGGATGTAGGTAGTTGCTATTTCGTATCCTGCTCAAATGCTTGTATTGCCAGATCAGTGATTATTGAACGTTTATGGTCATGTGATATACTCTTTTGCACTGTAAGAGTCTTGCTAAAAGAAAAGCAGACACTTTGGCATTTTCTGTGCTCAATCCAAATTTGAACTTCATTTGAATTTGATAAAAAACAATCTTCTGGGTATGGGTGATGCTAATTCAAATGAATGAAATTACAAAATTGACTGGTTCATCTAACTATGTTTAGTTTCCGTTGTTTCAGATGGTGTATGTGACTGTCCCTTTTCCCTACATCATCCTAGTCATTCTGTTTTTTAAAAGTGTCACACTTGAGGGCGCCGTTACAGGCATCGAATACTTCATACTACCGAAGTGGGAGATGCTAGGCAACGGACAGGTATCTATATATATATATATTAATATGCTAATTTTGGGATTTTATCAGGTGAACTTCTCCTAAACGTGACTAGCTAGGCCAGATCTGACTACTGGCAATCGTTTATGGCACTGGGTAGTTTTGCAAGTTATGTTTCAGGTGTTCATGATAGTCCAGTATGTCTATAGGCGATGTTTTGTAGTAAATAGCAGACAGCAGCCGCCATGACAGCGTCATAAAGACACTGTGTCAGTCATTTGACGCCAATCTATATGTATATTGCAAACGCTTGACGTTCCACCAACCTCCAATAAGCAGGAAGCAATACGTCTTCTTTCAGTGAGACGGATTTTTTCAAATTGTCTTTTCCATCACACACAAAATAGTCTCTTTAGGAGACGGGCCAGCTAGTGTAAATAAACATGCTGATTAAAAGGAGATGCAGTGCTAATGCCTACAAAAATAAGTTTGTGTAATAGTCTTGGTTTATTGGTACACTTTACATCTGTCATCACTTGATATACGTGTTGATATAGGAAAATGTTTCGTTATTAGTTGGCAGTTTATTTTGTATGAATACAACAAGAATTGCTGAAGTTGTTGCTGAATGTACTGTGAAATTACATATTTTCAAATGGACAGGAATTTCTAGTCAAAAATAAATTACTGGTATTATAATGGAAATTTTCTAACGTGTTTTTTCCAATTTTGCTTGTGACTTTCAGAGAGAAAGAAAAATAAGAATAAGAATAAGAAGAATTTATTTCAGCGTAAATCTCATGAAAATTGAAATTTGCTATAGAATAGATAAATATCTACAGTATATAGATGTGTGTGTAAAAAGTACACTATCACAAAAGTAATAGCAGACGTTTAATATAGGTCATGTAACCACTTTTGCACAAATGTGATATCATAATAGAATTGTGACTCTACAATGTTACATACTAAAACATTTTTAATAGATAAAACATGAAAAAACAAGCTACCGCATATAGGATCATTCACACATGACGCCACCTCATTTTTGGTATTTTTTACCCCCCCTCCCACACCTTGTCACCTTTTGTCATCTTTGCAGCACCACCCCGCGTCCTGGTAAGTGATGTCATCTTTGCCTCCCGCCGCCCAGTGACATCGTTTTGTGATGACATTTAACATTTATTTAACTGTGCCGCTATAGAAATACATTTGAATATATATGTCCATAGTTTAGACATAATTTTACAGATGTATTTAGGACATAAAGCAAACAGGGTAATGTGATTTCAGCTAGTAGATATATCACAACTCACTTAACATCTTAATATGTCAGAAAGTAAGTTGAAATAGTGTTGAATATCTACAACTTTTTTTCCTAAAGATGACATCACCCAAGTGCTAGATGCCCCCCCTTCCCTTCCATTATCTTTCGCTACACTTCCCCTGCTGGGTGACGTTATTTGTGAACGATCCCTAACTTTCTAAATATTACTCGTAGAGAATCTATACCATAATGCAACATAAACTTAGATGATAACAGAAACTATCATGTGCATAAAATGCATTATTATAGGGTATATCATTAATAAAGTAATCAACATGAACTTTATAAGCAAACCATTAATGTCATTCATAAAAATCATTAAACAATATGAGACTCAAAATTTCTCCCTGCCTAACACCATTCTTAACAGTAATGGCATCTGACAAAGTGCTACCCCACCTGACATAAAAATTGTGTAGAATAAGATTTCCTGTCTGAAAATATGTGATGTGCACATATAATATTAACTTCGATTTTTTTTTGGTCTCATTTGTAGATGCCTTTTTTCCTAGTACTATTTTTTATTTTGCCAATGAAGCATCCCTTCCTTGCGCATACTGTAATATGGTATCATTCTGGACTAACAACCTTACCGACATGAGTTTGAGTCCCGTTAGGGCCAGTTGATATAGTCAAAATGGAAGCTATGTCTTCAGCTATGGCAATAGAGTGATAAGAGCTTGCCTGCCATAACAGAGAGAATGGAATCCAACCAACCAGGAAACTTCACAGTCAACAAAACCCGAACTAGACCACTTCCAACCAGAGATAGGCAGAGTGACAATAATTAATCATCTACAATAACATTTTCATGGTCCTAACCCGTAACCTATAATCTGAATATTACACTAATCTCCTATTTTGTTACCCATACATACATGTATGTAAATCCCGCATGTAAATTGTATTATTGTGCTATATTCATTATACTTTTGGTTTGTATTGTAACTGATTGAAAAAAAGATTATTACAAAATTTTTAAGGAGTACAAAATTCAAAACTTCAATAAAGATTTAGAAATATTGGGAAATACCACTCAAGAATATACAAACATAACATGAGACAATGTGTTGTACATGTATACCATATCAGCTCTATATTGAATTCCTGGTACCGAATTCCTTCCTTTGTAGATTTGGGCAGATGCAGCAGGGCAAGTTTTCTTTTCCCTTAGTGTTGGTTGGGGTGGCTTAACTACATTTGCCTCGTACAGCACATTCCATAACAATATCTACAGGTATGACTGTGCACATTTTGTATAGATTGTGTACATTTCTCATTTGTTTAGTTTATGATCAATAATATCGTATTATTAAAGAGATATTAGTGGGCCCCCCGTGAATGCTTTGCTTCTTGCAGAGATGCACTGATAGTGGCCATAGTGGACTGTGTCACCTCTATCTTCGCAGGATTCACCATATATTCCATCATCGGACACATGTCATGGCGGCTGGATAAGAAAATAGAGGATGTTGTCAAATCTGGTAAGTGACTTTTTATTCAATACATGTGAAACACTTTATTGAAACATGAAAAAGTTGTGTATTTTGGGTAGATAACTGTATTTCGTAGTATTTTCTACTGTAGTTGGCTTGAATTAATTAAATTTTGCAAAACTCAAGTAAGAATATATTATCATATATACTATATGCGTAATTGTTTCAGGTGCTGCTTCAGGTGAAGCATTCATTTTCTACTCAGAGGTGGTAAATGTTCTGCCGCTCAGCCAGTTCTGGTCCTGCTTGTTCTTTCTCATGCTGATCACACTGGGACTGGACAGTGAGGTGAGTTATGAATGGGTTGATTCTCTGAGAGACACAGGGCATAAGTCACGAACATATGAATCTGCAGGGATGGAAACTGCAAAAATAAGCCAGCGTGGACGAATAAAATGTAGTTGACCTTAAAATGTGTGTCAGCCCTAAATGAACACATCAATTGGACATGAGTACCATGTACTGTACCTAATTTTCAGTTTGTGAACTGGTATAGATTGGAGCCTTTATAAAACTTTTCTAATGTATTTTTCCCAAGTTTGCTAGTGGATACAATTTTCTTGTTATCTCTCTTTCTTCTATGACATTCAAAAACACATTAGGAAACTCCACTAGCATGAAAATGTGGAAGACATCAGACCTCCGAAAATTTCCGTCCTTAGGTGGGATTTGAACCCACAACCTCTGAGTTGAGATGATAACTGACCAAGTATGTACTATGTAGGCTGGGTGTTACTGAGACACCGGTTAGTCTGTGTAACCTTTTAACAGTCCGCTGCTTGGGATGAGGGTATTATTCTTGTCTCACAACCTTGTATTGGGGTCGTGAGTCCAGTCAGGGCCTCTTGATATTGTCAAATGGAAGCTTAGGGTTCTAAAACCTGTCTTTAGCTATGTCAATACAATGCAAGGAGCTTGTTTGAGATAGAATAGAGAAAGAGAACAAAATTGTATAAACAAACAAAACATGCTGCCAAATGTCTGAAAAACACATGGAAAACTCCACTAGTATAAAAATGTGAAGAAATTGGACTTCCCAAAATTTCCGTCCTTAGGCGGGATTCAAACCCATGACTTCTGGGTTGAGATGATAACTGACCAACTATGTAGGCTGGGGGCCACAGAGACAACGGTTTGTCCGTGCAATCTTTTAACAGCCTGCTACATGGGATGATGGTATCATTCTAGTGTCACAACCTTGGAGTCATGAGTTCGAGTCATGTAAGAGCGACTTGGTGTAGTCAAATGAAAGCTTAGGGTTGTAAAACCTGTCTTCAGCTATGTGAATATGGTGGTAGGAGCTTGCTTGTCATAGAAAAGGTAGAGAGAAGAAGAAAAATTGTAAAGACTCAAGTTTATCTTACACACATCAATTGTCATCATGCTGCCATATTAGGTTGTTCTATTGAAGGTTCTCTGATGATCATCGCAAATTTGAGACAATTGTGGTGAGTGAGTTGTGCTACTGTATATCAATATACAGTTGAACCTATATTTTTAGCATTTGGCTTTCAGGCTCCCAACTTGGAGCTAATGCTGACATCAATAATAGATAACGTGCCGTCGTTACGACACAAGAAGGGCTTTGTGGCACTTGTTCTGAGCAGTACAATGTTCCTGCTTGGTCTACCTATGTGCACCAATGTAAGTATTTATTCAAAATTTTGAAGCTACATGTACACTGACATAAAATGCCAATATACTAGTAAATTTCTCCATGTGCGTCAATATAATATATAGACAAAACCGGGTGATTTACAAAACAAGATTTATGATACCTATTGGAACAATTTTAAGTGCTCCATGGCGATTCTTTTGCTGTTTTCTCAACAGCTTAATTGGACCGGGTGAAAATCCTACTTGTCCCTGCTGTCTCATGACTGCCGTCACTATGGTGGTCATGCGGCCAAGTCATTATGTGTAGAACAGGTGCTCTAGACCGCTGAGCTAACCTTTCCACAGCTTACAGGGTTGACTATACTTGGCCAGTAACAGTATTGCGCAACATCAGTTCCCGCCTTTGATACTATTTATACCACACAGCCTTCACACAGCCTTCACGTCGTCGAGTGTGTGCTACCTGACTAGAGGTCGTGTGCCCTGTTTCACTGTTTACATTATGTTTCACATTATATTAGATAGATTTTAGATAGATATATAATAGATATTGGTACATGTTAGAAGATATGTTTTTTGTGGTTGACTTATGTCATGATAATCTTTGTACAAAACTGATACATTTATTTTTTGTGAAATGTCTTACATTCTATGTACATGTACGTATATCAATGTTTAATGTACCTTATGTGTCATACAACTTTGAATTATGCAATTTGCATGTTTGTTTGTTTTTAAAGCCGAGCTTCGCAAAAGACTCGAGCTTTTTAGTCGACGTCGGCGTTTCATTCTGTTCCCCCTTTACCGCCACTACATTACTATAAGCATATACATACGCGCTGAAATTAGTGCCCAATTTGAATTTATCAATGAAACTTAAGCAGCCGACATTTGCCGATGTTAATGAGCTGGGGAAACACCAATTTCATTGTCGCCGATCAAATTAATACGCCACTACATATACCAGCATTTGCATACAAATGGCGTGACCTTTAAATCTCCATAGAGTAATTTATTTGTGAAACGAATGGATTAGCATAGTTACAATAATATATCCATCAAGAATTCACACGTCGGATCAATTAGAAACCGATTATGAAGACATGGATGAAAGGATATTTCTCAAAGCATACGCATTGTTTATAAAATCGAAGTGGTTTGTGCCACCAGAATCCGGCCCGTGTGTTTGTTCTTTTTTTCTGTCTATCCGGCATCCATGCAACAACTCCGATTTTTATCGCATGTTGTAGTAATTTCACGCACATTTCATTCATGAGAGACTTATAAGAGCAAGCTCGGCTTTTTTAGGAGTCTCACTCCTTTGATTGTTTTTTGTTTTGCTCTGTCCATATATCATGGCTCAAACGTATGTGCCTTGTTTTGTATCTAGTGGCAAAGGGGGGGGGAGTCACATACTTTTTACTCCCCGTAGAATGCTACAGGCACCAAGCCTCTAAGTCTAAGCCAGGCCACACTAGTCTAGACACCGAGGCGAGCTCAGGTATCACGCAGAGCTGTACAAGTCGTCAATAAACGGATCAAACAACAAGACTCCTCTAAACCACACATGACAAAATAATAAAGTGTGTAAAGTGTTCTTTATATTGCAGGCTGGCTTCTATTGGGTAAACATGATGAGTCACTTCTCAAGTGGCATTTTACTGCTAGTCGTTGGTGCTTTTACGGCAACGGTGATCCCATGGTGCTATGGTAACTAATATTTTTTTTGAAAAATTTACATCTCCGTACTATTTTTTGTAATGTTTAAGTATCCAGTTAATGAAACAATTAATAGATAAAACTAGATCAAAAGTGTTCAAAGAATACTGCGTCGCTAGAACGACATTTACGTATGGGCAATTAAGATATATACTGAAATAATGTATACTTTACAATCAAGAAATTTATGAATTTGAGGAGAAAACATCAGAATGAATCAGAATCAATATATCCAGCAAAAAGATATTTGTGTTGCCATACAATAGTACTGAATAACAAGATGATAATCAATATCAGTATAAAATCCAATAATCAATTTTTTTGCTTGGTTGGAATATTGATTTTTTTCTTGCTGGCTAAGTGCATTGAATATCATTAAAAATATCATAAAAGCGCTTCTAGAAAGCAAAATTTAATTGGCAGAGCACCCCAAATCAAATCATTTTGGTGTTGCCTCATACCTCATAGTCGTGTAAAGTTTGAACGAAATCGGTGCAACGGTTAAAGCTCTAGCTTGTCCGGAGACATACATACATAGTTACATAGTTACGTAGTTAGTTAGTTAGTTAGTTAGTTAGTTAGTTAGTTAGTTAGTTAGTTAGTTAGTTACAAACGAACGAAACACAATGCTTGCTTCAGCAGCTGAGCTGAAGCGACGCAACAAATCTGCCATTATGTGCATTTCTTGCTGCAGGGTAAACAAGACCCTTTAGTCCTCATATGTTGATATTGAAAAAGCCTTTGACTGAGTCCCGATAGACGTGTGTGGTCGTCTTTGAAAGAGTTTGATGTAGAAAAGTGGCTTGAGGGATTGCTGCAGGCTACATATGTGCTAGGAGCCAAGAGATAATTAGAGTAGTTGACTCTTAAGTGAGGCTGATGATTAACTGATCAACAACATTATCTTGAAATTCCACTTTACAATTTTGTTCACTCTCCCCTCAAGTCTAACATAAAATCAAACTTTAACTAGATCAAAAGTGTTCAAAGAACATGGCATTGCTAGAACAACGTTGACATATGGGCGATTAAGATATTGCATAAGCATGAAGGTTGTAGTTCCCATGGAAATTCAGAAATAATGAAATCTTTTTAAAATAAAAACCTTAAAATTGCTCCCTGGAACCTATACTTTTCTTGGCAAATAGCCAATATTGAAAACTCATGATGATCTTGATGAATGTAAACAGTGAACCAAGTTTGAAGATTTTATCTGCAAAGGCATTGATACTATTAATAAAAATGTCAAATATGGAACTAAAACGGCACACTTTAATTGGCAAAGTGCCAAAGAAAAACATAAATGATTGTCACTGCATATTTGAACATAGAATGAAATTTGGCGTTCATTGTTCAAACTGTATTGAAAGTATTGAAGAAAGTAGAAAAAACAACTAAAATGTCTATAAACTGCAACACAATGCTGTGCTCTCTGAGCGCTTTCATTTAGTTAGCAAAGGGCCAATGTTCAACGTAGGTTGTGGTCACCAGTCCCATAACATTGTATGTAATATGGAAGTCATGTATCATGCTAAAAATGCGGAAATTGGCCGTCAATGGCCTTCTGAAGAGAACACTTTGATTGGCAAAGTGCCAAAATTGGACACTGATGATGGTCACTAGGTATATTAGCAGTGTATCAAATTTGGAACTCATGGTTCAAAGTGTATTGAAACTATTGAAGAACATGACAAAAATGACTGAAATGGCCTTTAGGAAATCACATTTTAATTGGCAAATGCCAAAATTGAATGCATGTGATGGCCTCTAGGCATGTAAGCATTGTACAAAGTTTGAATGTGTTCATCCTAGCAGTTTTAAAGATACTGCAGAAAACGTCCAAAGTGGACCATAAATGGCCCCGTGGAAAGCACACTTTAATAGGCAAAGTGGCCAAAATCGAATCACTCCCATGTCGCATTGTGCCATATACCGGTAGTAACTTGCTTTTCTAGTTGTGTAAAGTTTGAACAAAATCTGTTCATCGGTATACCCTCTAGCTTGTCCAGAGCCCCCCCCCACACACACACACACACACACACACACACACACACACACACACACACACACACACACACACACACACTGTGACATACAAAGGAAGTGATCACAAGGCTTTCGCTTCAGCTGCTGACGCGACACAATAAGCATCTATTCCACTATTTAAATACAGGTACCAGACGGCTCATGAACAACATAGAGGAGATGGTGGGATTCAAACTTGGGAACCACTGGCGGATTTGCTGGACTTTTATCTCACCTACAGTACTTCTGGTCAGTACCAGTTGTTTGTAATTTTTTTTTAAATAAATTGTTGATGCGACTTTGTCAAAGAATACTACAGATAAAGTAAGAAAAGTATGAGCAGTTTTTTTTACAAATGAAAGTTCTTTGATTTTGCTTAATGTGGAGACTAATGTAGAGATTTAGATATTTGAATAAAATAAAGAAAATGATATAGATTTAGAATTTATCTCCAATGTGTCCTGGTCAGCGATTTTTTAATTCAACATTAAAGTTAATTAAGTTCAGCCTAAAATAACAATGATTAAGCATGTTAAATATTAGTATATATCTGTATTTACCACTAAACAATATATATGTATAAATGCTGTCCGAAGGTTCATACTACAAAAAAACCTTCATTTGAATGTTCAATTACCGGGTTTCATTTTGACAATAGTTTATGAGCTGAAAATTGCGTACATGTATTTTTCAAGTTCATTAAATCTTTTATGGAGACAGATTAAGCAACCATTACTCTATTACAGTATTGTTTCACTCTTCGAATAATTTTGTCATTGCAAAATAAACTGACATAATACAATTACCACTGTAATGTACACAGGCAATTGTCATTGATCGACTCTGGCGGGCCAAAGAGCTAAAAATCCAAGTTCCAGCTTGGGCCATATGTATTGGTTGGCTAATGGTTTCTTCCGTCATCGCAATCATCCTCATCATCGCTATTTTTAAAGTTGTTCAGTCCTACGACAACCCCAGCTACGACCAAGTTGGAAGCTTCCGCAAGGTATAAATATGACACACACATATGAAGGTTTTCAGAAAAAGGGGTCGTGTGGCCACGTTCAAGTTGAGGTAGAAGTGAAATATGGTCATGTAGTGCCAGAGATGGATGTAATATGTAGATATCACTACTGGGCTACCGAACCCTGTGCAGTCAAAATGCATGAAAATACTGGAGCTTGTAGTCAATCAAAATATGCTAATATACATATTTGTCTCCACCAAAAAGTGCTTCTATTCATCTTTTAGAAAAATCATCACCTGGGATTCACCATCTCCCTGGCTTTTTATGATAAATAGCCATATTTTTCTTTTAAGTGTTTTTTAGTAAACAGAACAAAGTGGTAAGATTACCAATTACTTGGTTGGATGTACAAAGTATAAAATGATAAAAAGTAAAGCTTAAAATGTCATTCAGAAGATGTTTAATAGTTTCTAGATTCAATATATATTAATATACTAACATTCTGTTAGGAACACAGAAACTGTGTATTTACATTGCTACGTTTCAAGGGCACATGCCCTTTTCGACTGGCTTCCTCTTGTGCAGGATCTTGCGGGCTTCATAGATACAAATATCATCATAGCAATACAAATCCATTCATAGAAGACAGGACATGTGATCCTGGCAATTCGACCACCAAGATCGTCGGCAGAGAGGATAGCTGGTCAAGAAGGAAGACCCTGGAGGCCTTAGAAATATGGAAAAGGGAGCCCAAGCTGAACCTAAATATGGGAAATATGGCCGCCCCCCCATCCTGACCAAACTTCTCAGTCACGTCGAAATTCCATTCCACGTGACACAGTGCCACCTATGATGCGCACAAGATTCTGCGCAAGAAGAAGTCAGTCGAAAGGGGCCATTGACCTTGAAACGTAGCAACGTAAATATACAGTTTCTGTGCTCCAGAATTTTAGTGTATTAATAAAGCTTAAAATGTTCCTTTTTTTACTTCTTTACATATTTTCCTACATTTGATAATGATAGATAAATGTTGCAGTTTTAACATACTATGTTAAAAATAGGAAACTCAAACATTCAAATTATGTTTACGAAATATCTTTTCCTTTTTAGCGGATTGCCAAGCTGACTCAGCCTTCTGAAAAATGGATGCGAGCAATAGAGAGAGACATGACATATAATGAAGCAATAAGCATAACCATGGGTGGAATATCTGAACTAGGTATCGAATCGGAGGTTGAAACAATTGTGACTGAAACTGGTCTTTAGATGGTGCTTAGGATGATTGCCTATCGATGTTACAGTAATGACCATTGTTAGATGCGATTCTAGGAGAAAACATTAAAGAATGCCAAGAATGTAACCTGTAACGGTGTACAATGTGATGTTTCAATTAATACTGGAATACATATTTCAGCTCCATCACATAGCTGTTTTTGTAAAAGTTTAAATGTATCTACTAAGACTGCTACTACTATCATAATGATTGGGTACTATAACGTTTGTGCTTGTAGAAGATAAATGTAGGTAATATATGTATATGTAACATCCCAATGACAGGATAATGTTGTAATAAACATTAGTAATGTAACACTGTTTTTGTTATATAGTAGCCAGTGATCAAAATCATGTTATTTAGATGTTATTTAAATGAAATGATTTAATATAAGTATGATCCTATTTTGCGTATTATAATTTGATACACTTCTCCACAAACTGGTGCAGGGTAATAAATAGGTTCATTGGGAAAATATTACCATCCTCACTTTGATGGACATGTCCGGCCCAGCAATGTCTGTGCTGTCGCTCCGAGTGGGTGGGTAGGTGGATGTTATGAGCGTTGGTAGGTATGTTCTCCAGTAAAGAATCCCCTTCTTAATTTGTGCAGTGATGTAGACTCCCGGGGCCTCTCATTAAGAGAAGCCCAAGAACAATTTTTTCACGTATTAGAAATCATTTTAGACCACTTATTTTATTAAGACCCCCTGTTCTGAACACCATGAGGAGCATACCTACAAGTAATTAACCAGAGTATCAGGGGGACAGTGGCAGAGATTGGGAAGATAAAAACACAATGGGAGAATTCCCCTTGTAAGTTAAAACTAATGGGGGATTTTTTTCAATCTATAGGAGGTTCTTAAAAATTATCAGCAAACAAAGTGAAGCGCAACTTTTCATATATTTGATTGATAGTTTTTGCCATAGGCGGTCGCATCAGTACACTAAATTGTTAATAGCCCTATGACTATATAATTGAGAAAAAGTCATTCTTTAAATAAGTTCTCTTTTCAACTCCCTAAGTTTAGCATAGTAAAGTCTCTTGATGCGAGCGCCTGTGGTTTTTGCAGTCCAAACATCAATGTTATTGAATCATAAGACAAGCTAAATTATTAAAATTGTTTATTCAATCCAAAAAGAAGACAATCCTGAAATCCAAAACATATTGAGAGTTACCACACCACCTCTTGTGATTACTACACTAACCGGGGATTGATTGAAGGCAGTGAAATAATATCAATTTAAATAAAGAGACTTAATGATGTTATATGTGTCATTCACAGCTTTTTTAAGACTCTGCTCATATTGAGCAAGCCTCAAATCACTGTAAAACGTGGTGTTAGCAAACGAACAATCAAAAAAAGTCTGTCTCGCCGTCTTACACTTTTTATAATGCTGATTTTTAGCAATTTTTGAGTCCACAAAATAGTTCTTTCTTCCAGGTATAAAAGAATAGCAATTATGTGTAAAAGTTAGGATACACTTTTGTGGGTTTATCATCATTTTCCCTCTTTTATTATCAGGTTTTAGGTGAAACGTTGAATCAATAAAAGTTGACCCATTTCTTCTAATATTTCTTACAAAATCCGTAAAAAACACTGTATTATTAAAATTGAATTCCGCAACATCATACTTTGAGACTAAAGACCTAACCATTTCCTGCAAATTTGTATGACGTGAAGGAACGATGACCTCATCACTGTCAATCATTATCAGCCAATCATATAAATAGTAGTTTCGGTAGAGACAGTCATTACTGGAAAAACCACGCCTGGGTTTGTTGGGCTTGGGTTTACATGCACCTGGATCTTCCTTTTTGCTGACAAGGTCTAAGTATCCAGTGGACGCATAATATGAAAGGACTCTCTGCATTTCTTTAGAAGCTTCTTGAACATAAACACTGATGTGGTCTACTCCTAACAGCCTATTGAGCTCCACCCAATCTATGAAAGACTTGTAGTTGATATTTTCATATGAAACATTGTAACGTTTATTCTTTCCCTTTGGCACTTCCAAAGCTTTTAAACAAATCAGGAGTTTTGGTCTTCTAGATTCAAGATTTACATCCTGTTTCAGGGGATTGCCATTGTTGATAGGATTCACTAATCCAAATTGATTGTCACATGAATGTGTTAAAGCATTTATTTGCCTTTTCCAGGAAATCTGGACAGGAATAGTAACCAGAGGTTTTATGTCATTGCTTTTTTGAAGAATTGAGATATTTGGAGGAAGTTTTAGTACTTCCCGGGGTATCTGACACCACAACACAGACGCAACCTCCTCTGGTGGTCCCAATCTCGGCAATTTGCGAGGTGGTATTTTGGTCAACTTTCCTACAAACACATATAATTTGTTATTATATTCCACTTGGCAATACAATGTTTCATTCCAACGCTTTGATACTAGGCCTATGATAACCACAGACCTATTCATATAGGGAGATTCATCAATATAGTAAGCAGAGAAAGCACATAGGTGCAGGCTATTTGGATCACTACCCAATGCTGTGGTGTAAGCCCAGTCTGATGTAGATGATGGAATAAAATATCCTGTAGCTGTATCAGTTTCTATGACGTGCTGATCAGGGTGCTCCAAAAAATCTATTTCAATTTTCCAATTATGAGTACTGTCATGGTTGTTAGCAGGGTTACCATATGGTGGACACAGACGATTGCTACCATTTTGCAAGATATAGTTTCTAATCCCTAAATTCTTTTGTTTCACTCTAAGCAATGTCTTGCTTTGCACATCATACACTTTTCTTATGGACAACATGATGAAACATCCACACATCCCCTGTAAAAATAAATAAAGTGCATAAATAAATGAGCAGCTTCACAATAATAGACAGAATTATCCCCTTTGCAATGTCGTGAAATTCTTGGAATTACACTATTCATAAACCTATAGATAACTAATTTTTTTTTCAAGACTGATTCAAGCTATTTTAAGTTTAGGTGCAATATAACTGGAACATACAGCGTTTGTCGTTGGTGTAACAAGTGAATGCCAATCCTCAGACTCTAAGGAATACGAGACCGACACATAACAATTTTTATTCCCTCTAGTCTTGCCAAATTAGCTATGGTAAAAGTAAGCTTAGATGGTAAAATTGTGACAAAAACAAAATTTTTTCAACTCTCCAGCCTCAAGGTGGTGAATCAATCATCACTCTAAGTGTTAGATCAGCACCATCGTGTGCAACACCCCACTCTAAGTGTTAAAAACACGGAGGAAAAACAAACAAATTGTACCAAAGCTCCAGAAAATGATCCCATTTTGTTGGATACAAATAACAAAAGGTGAGCTTTTGTGTTCTGTTGAGAATCTAAACTATTTGTTTTCATTAATAGAATCCAGATTTCGATTTGTGTATTCACTAGTATGCTTGAAATCGTTGGTACAAAAGTTGGTCTATGTATTTCAGTATCTGATTTGGGGTAGATGACATGTATAGTGTACACCTGAATTGGCTTGCATTTTTGTTTAAAGGTGAATTAACAATA
>CM032665.1:45615846-45628346 GCA_019095985.1 Streblospio benedicti
TGGAGGAAGTTTTAACACTTCCGAGTATCTGACACCACAACACAGACGCAACCTCCTCTGGTGGTCCCAATCTCGGCAATTTGCGAGGTGGTATTTTAGTCAACTTTCCTACAAACACATATAATTTGTTATTATATTCCCTTGGCAATACAATGTTTCATTCCAACGCTTTGATACTAGGCTATGATAACCACAGACCTATTCATGTAGGGAGATTCATCAATATAGTAAGCAGAAAAAGCACATAGGTGCAGGCTATTTGGATCACTACCCCCAATGCTGTGGTGTAAGCCCAGTCTGATGTAGATGATGGAATAAAATATCCTGTAGCTGTATCAGTTTCTATGACGTGCTGATCAGGGTGCTCCAAAAAATCTATTTCAATTTTCCAATTATGAGTACTGTCATGGTTGTTAGCAGGGTTACCATATGGTGGACACAGACGATTGCTACCATTTTGCAAGATATTGTTTCTAATCCCTAAATTCTTTTTTTGTTTCACTCTAAGCAATGTCTTGCTTTGCACATCATACACTTTTCTTATGGACAACATGATGAAACATCCATACATCCCCCTGTAAAAATAAATAAAGTGCATAAATAAATGAGCAGCTTCACAATAATAGACAGAATTATCCCTTTTGCAATGTCATGAAATGCTTGGAATTACAGTATTCATAAACCTATAGATAACTAATTTTTTTTCAAGACTGATTCAAGCTATTTTAAGTTTAGGTGCAATATAACTGGAACATACAGCGTTTGTCGTTGGTGTAACAAGTGAATGCCAATCCTCAGACTCTAAGGAATACGAGACCGACACATAACAATTTTTATTCCCTCTAGTCTTGCCAAATTAGCTATGGTAAAAGTAAGCTTAGATGGTAAAATTGTGACAAAAACAAAATTTTTTCAACTCTCCAGCCTCAAGGTGGTGAATCAATCATCACTCTAAGTGTTAGATCAGCACCATCGTGTGCAACACCCCACTCTAAGTGTTAAAAACACGGAGGAAAAACAAACAAATTGTACCAAAGCTCCAGAAAATGATCCCATTTTGTTGGATACAAATAACAAAAGGTGAGCTTTTGTGTTCTGTTGAGAATCTAAACTATTTGTTTTCATTAATAGAATCCAGATTTCGATTTGTGTATTCACTAGTATGCTTGAAATCGTTGGTACAAAAGTTGGTCTATGTATTTCAGTATCTGATTTGGGGTAGATGACATGTATAGTGTACACCTGAATTGGCTTGCATTTTTGTTTAAAGGTGAATTAACAATATCTGCTGAATCTATATAGGCTTATATATCTTCTGAAACCAGGTATCCTGTTAACTGATTGTTATTTACAAAAATAAAGTGGTTTTATTTAGAAGTCCATTGAGTTACACGTGTTACTATCAGTTCTGAAATATCTTATCTTATATGAAAGTACAAATGAATCTTGACACACTTCATTTTTTGGGACTACATCAGATTAAGTAATCTTTTTTGCACGGTAGGCAATTTTTGGCACAAAATCATTTTACATCTAAAGTTATTGTCATAAAACTCTTTTACTTTTTACAACCAATCAAGCGGTACATTAAATTGACTGTCGCAAAGTTTACAAAAGTACTAATTAAGGCGCTTCAATATCAGGCACCTACATGTATGTTGATTTGAAGGAAACTACACATGATGTGCCATCTACACCAAACACTACGCATCAAATCAAGCACCAAAAAAGGAAAGACAAGAAAACGAAGCAAATGTCTCTTTCCTTGAAAAAACAACAACTCGATAATGGCCGTGAAAGAATACTGAAAGTTTTATATAATGCTTTAATCACACCAAATGAATAGAAACATATGGAAGACGTTGTAAAATTCATTGAACTAATTGTGGATGGATAGTATCAGCTATTATGTACAGCGCTTCTGTATTGGCTGGATACGGTGCGGTGGTATGCAATGTCGTAAACTACTACTATTGGCTTATCGTAGTGAGTGCTTGTTACGGATGGTAGTGAAGAAGGTGCTACATGGCAAAGGCATTGAACGTTTTTAAGGCATTAAAATTCTTGGGCATATTTTACATGGAGAAGCCACACACATCTCATCTCAATCTTCCCGGATAAATTTTGTAATCTATGAAAAAATAAAATCACCAGAATAAACTGATTTTGATGTTATCATTTTTTAGATTAAAACATACAATATGAGTGATACCTCTTTGAAGGGTGTGCACTGCTCTAAGTTGTTCAACAATAAATTAACATTAGGCTGGGGTGCCAATTACACCTAGGATGCTGATTGAGCTTTTTATGGAGTCACATGGGAAAACCCTTCATAGTATAATCATAAACCATTTCTGATTGCCTCAAATGGCTTGTACTGACAAAAACATCACATCCTTCATTAAACGTGAAAATCCCACCCCTATCTCCACACTCCTTTTTTAAGGGCAGGATTATATGGAAGTGGTATGTGGGAAAAGGTCCCCAAAACTTAGGGATGTGGGGGCAAAAGCCCCCCAAAAGAGGGATATGGGATTTCAAGGAAGTGTGATGTGGAAAAAAGGCCTTAAAATTTGTATGATGTGGGAAAAAGGCCAAAATTTAGGGATGTGGGATTTCTTTACTGCTTATAACCCCCCCCCCCGTACGCCCCCACCCCCACCCCCAGCCCTTTCCTCACCATTCACTTCTTTATAACCACCCGCCACCTCGATATCCTGGCTAACACAAGTCCTTCACCGGAGCCAAATTTGCCCTTTGCCTTGTATAGTATGGACCTACCCTCAAACACCCAGGCTGATATTGTACCTATTGGTAGGTGGCAACCGTACAAGAGTCTGGATGATTGAGACTAGTTTATAATACCCCAGTAACCTATAGAAATGCATGCCCTCTTGAATAGGTATACATTGTGTATATAGCTGGCTATATAGCATGGAAGTATTGTGATTAATCCCCCATTTCATATGGCCGATCCTAGCTCCAGATCTTCCCAATGATGCTCGATTTGTCTTTTCGGGGTGGATCGGTGAAAACATCAATATTTATTACGTAACAGTCTGATGACGAAGCATGCCAAAGTCATAGAGCCGTAAAAGCCGCCAGAGACGTTGTAGGTGACGGGACACGGCCGAGACAGACGAAGCATGACAAAGAATTGTGATGATCGGATGCCTAAAATAGTAGCTCCATCCCTCTTGGTGGCTATTAAACCGTCCTAGCTCGTAAATAGTTTTATACACCCCATCCCAGCTTCGGTCTTTCAACACATGCTACAAGCTACAGCAAGATTAAGTGCAACGGCTGCCATTGTTATGATTATTCGTTGCCTAATCATCTATCGTGAATTTGTGTTTGAGTATAATCCTTCAGGACACAATCAACAATGTAACCCCCTCCTCCACCATTTTCAGTCTTTTTATTTTGCCTCGTTGCATATTTTGTAGCTAAAACTTACGGGATAGTCCCATAAGTACGGTATGTGACCTTTCAGAAGGACTGGATGAAAAGGCAAGCTAATGGGACCATTCAGAACTAGCATACCATAAAACGGGAACATCTTTACGGAAATTGTAAGCAAGCCCACCATTAGCAGAAAGACCTAACGATGAGCATGTTAGCCCTCCAGACGAACTAGAAAAGAAAAAAGTTGATCCAATTCAACAACTCAGTCATCCATAACGGGAGCCTACAGGCCGAAAAAAGTCAAAATCACTTCTCCAGAGAAGTGGTAACACCTTTCGGGCCAGAAGCTGGCAGAATTGTGTCATTTTCTCTATGTTGACAGCATTTAAATGGGAGCATCGTGGTGTTGGAACAGATGCTTCTGTTTCATGCTCCCGTTGCTTCAGATTGTAACGGCAGTGGCACTTACGGTCTCATCTATCAACTATAATCCTCCCAGAGCAACAGACGAGGCCAGCGCTAAGGTGAACGACATTGGGATGCTGCAAATGCAAGAGGACAGCACCGAAAAGCATGTAGATTGTGTGGTTTGGTGCCACATAAGCCGAAAAAATAAAAATCAGTCCAGAACCCGCCAGAAACGCCCCATTCCGTGCCGAACCAGCCAAATCACTCCACATTTGAGGCCAGATCACGCACAATCCACCCCGAAATGACAAATCAGGGATCTTTTGGAGGATCTGGCGCTAGGATCGGCCATGTGAAATGGGCGCCTTACTGGTACTCACCATAGTGACAATCAGATAGGTAACCCATGCTTTCTTCTTTGTCAATATTTGTAACGCGATATTAATAGCTGTATTCATGTTATGAAATGTAACTGTGCCCCATATATTTAGAATTTCTTTTTTCATGAAACAAATAAAACAACTGTCGTGGTGGCGAGATTCCCATGATGAAATAGTTTGTCCATTACAATGTAGAATTATACCAAACAAAGTGTTCGCAACTTTACAGTATCTTTGTTTCTAGAGACAATTTTTTTCACTATGAAACGATTGTACTTTGGTTCTTTGTGGTCCTACAAGTATGTACACGTAAGTTATAGTTTTCTAGTATGTATCATGTCTATAGTACCAAAAATATTGATTCATCTATACATTGTTATTGATTTTATTGAAAACTATAACTGGTAAAGTCAAGTCTATGTGCAACGTAATTCCATTTCTAGGACGGGGGAGGGTGGCTGGGGGGGGGGGCATGAACACAGTGCTGTTGCTATAAAGTCTGTGTGAAAACCATATACTCATCTTCTGCCCATAACCGTTTAGGTGAGGGGGTCTCTAAGATTTACTTAGTTTGTGCAGCCATTCCAGATCCTGGCAATAAGGTGTGAATGTGACGATTAGTGACCGTACAGACATGATGAGTATGGTATAGGTTTGAAAACATCTCCTCCCCTCTCTCATGATGCTGCGATCCATGATCGTGGCTTTACAGTAGACTAATCTTGATGAATAAGAAAGAGAGAGAGCAATATTTCAGTAATCCTTGTTGAATGGATACAAGAAAATCTAATTCAAACTCCATGACATGTGAAACAAATAGAAAGTGCGGTGCTGCATTGACACATCTTTATTGCAAGAGTAGTATAAGCGCGTGGTGAAATCTTAAGATTTTTGTAAGTGGTTTGTGTCCAGTCCAATTACCGATATAGGGCTAATATAATATGGGCAGTCCAATTATTATATAATGTGCACAGACTTGACCAGATATTGTTGGCGGCATGCTGTTTCTGTTAGGCTTAGGTATTTTGATGAAATGCCGGTAGTTTAAGTATTCTCTTCTTTGCACATGGCGTTGTATATTCTGGTTGCAATTAGACAGGTCTATTCTTCTATAAAAAGAAGAAAAAATTAACTTGAAATGATGCAGCCTGAAATGTTCATATTTTCCCAAATACACTGTCCAGAAGTGACCCGCCTCACGAACAAAACTAAACCAATATGTAAACAATTGTATAAAATAATTGCCCAAGGTAAAAACATATTTTGAATTGAATCTTATACACATCCCTTACTCATAGACAAAACGGGTGAGTTTGTAATATGAATTATTTTATCAAGTGAGTTCATGTGGAATATCACGGCGAGCCCGAAGGGCGAGCCTGGTGCACCACAAGAACGACTCCTGATAAAATAATTCATGTTACACAACGAACCCGTTTTTGTAAATTTATCATTCTTTACTAAACAATTACAACACAGTTTTAAAAGAATATGAAAAATTAGTCCGGCTGAGTACATGCATGATAACCATGGTATCATCCCTCTTCGATGAGGGGTGATAACCTTCTTCGGGTTATCGGATACTTCTGGATCCTGAGCTTACATGAAAAAGAGGGATAAAATAAAATCTCAACAAGTGGCATACACCGTCGATTTTGAAAAAGTAAATCAATAGAAATAAATATCTTCATTTGCTGCTTCTAATCTTCACTTTCAAGTTGCGCAGAAAAGCTACGCACTTGTCTTTTTTAATTTACTTTTGAAACACAAAAGATCACTTCCGCTATTTGTTATAAGTTCATGTACAACCTCATTTAATGTTACTTCATACACAATGTATGGCACATAAAATTGGTGGCTGTCACCCTGATAAACGTTGGAAAATGACGTAGAATACATCTATTAATGAAGTTTGCAAGTTTGCTATAGTCACTGATCATCTGCAATTTTGGCCGGTCTTCTTGCCCATAACTTCATCAATTTCCATGCTATAAACTAAAACCCGATTACAGAATCATAATCCTCACTCAAAGTCCTATGAAGAAATACTTTCCACACGTGGCATACGATAAATGATACTTGAAAAATAGAATAGAATAGAATAGCGCTTTTAGGCTTTTGTAACACAAATGACCATTAAATGTTTAAAGTCGTGTCACTCTAGAATAATGGTGCCTAACCCGGAACTCACATTTTGATGGTGGTGTCGCAGAGAAATATTCATTTCTGTGGCCTATTAAACTGAAATTCATGAATTCAAATACGTTTAGAAGTCCACGTACAATGATGCTGATGCCTTTGTTTGTCAGTGGCATGAAGAACGTAAACAGCGCTGCTGTAATAATCATGATACACTTGCCGTTCTTGGAATTATGGGTTTCAGCACAAAAATTAATCAATAAATACGTCTTGTGGTCTTTTTATTACAGTAAACGTTTAAATTTGTGATGGGAAAAAAATATTTGCTAGCTATTAATTCAATAAGATTTCGCTGAGTTGATAATGGCCACATCTGCCTGCCTCGCTTTCACCATCTCTTCTGTTAGTTTTTTTCCCAATAGTCTTTGTCTTATGCTATTTCTCTTAGATGTTTGAGATCTTTAATTGTTCTTAGTTTTGGAGTTGAACGAGTATGGTATGTGTGGTCCTGTAGAGCGGAAAGTCTTCATATTTTGTTGAGAGTGTCTAAATCATTGGCCAGAGTTGAAGGGAGTGTTGTACGTTCTTTTCCTTTGAGGTTGCTGTCAGTTTGGTTGATCTGTGAGAAATAAAAGTGCATGGCTCTGTAGGCTGGGATGTTACAGTCTCCACCTTAGGACGTGTCCGAATAGTCTCAATCTTGATTTTATTAGTATTATTATTGATATTGGGATTTCGTTGCATATTCCATAAAGTTTGGCATTGGTGATTCTGGAAGGGTATTATGTCAAGCACTTTTCTGGGTTGTTTACTATGATGTGAGTTTAGTTTTTGTTCTTGTTGTATGGTGAGGGCCAATGTCACATAATTGTATAGGAGTATGGATTTTATTAGGCTTTGATACAATCTGAATTTAGTATTTTGCTTGATTTTGTCGTCTCTTATCCATATGGCATTCATGGGGAATTTAGCAACTATGGTCAGAGTCTTTCCTCTTTCTACATCTTGGTCATCAGCAATCAATGATCCCACTTTTTTTGCTTTTCTCCACATATTTTCAGTTTTGTTGGTCTTTCTTTCTATGTCTGTATATTCTGTTTTATCGGTATTTACATTAAGTTGGTCTGGTTTAACTCTTTCTTGGATCTCATCTATGTTACGATGATTTTTCATGCTTATGATATCAACACCATCTGCATATGCTTCCTCATTAGGTAGAAATTTGTGTTCCGCATGTAGTTTAACAATGCATAGTGCTTTTTCTCAATAGATTATGAATAATACAGAACTGAGTCCATCACCTTATGGTGTGTCAGTGTTGGCCGTAAATGAGAGTTGCTCTGTGGCTCCATTTATTTTCATATTGATAGTAGTGTTGCTGAGGAGGAATATTTCGTGTAGGATGTCTAGGAGTAGTGCTCTGTTTATTGTATCGAAAGGTTCTGACGCATCTATGCTAGTGATGTGTACAGAGAGGTCTTCGGTGATACTGCATTTAGCAGAGAGCCACTTGTGGGTCCGGACTACATCTGCGGTGCTTTTGTCTTGTAGGAATCTGCTCTTATCTGGCCTGATGAGACATAGGATATTATTTTAGGTCGAATCATATTCAGCGTTATGAGGAACAGTACTTTTCTAATTGTCTTTTATCAGTGTCACAGGTCTTAAAAAATTCACTGAGCCTTTGGGGTTTCCTGGTTTTTGTGGTTTTATCATTGCCATGTTAATATCAATGTGTACATGACTTTCAAAGATTTAGTTAAAGAAGTCTATTATTGTGTGGAACAACAGTTCGGACCCATATTTGTAAAGTTCCCCTGGAATATCATCCGGGCCTGATGCTGTATTATTGTTAAGTTTCTTAAGACTATTTTGAACTTCATCGAACCTGATCGTTTATTGAGGGGTGTTGGGTCTTCTTCATATGCTTCAATTTTAGAAGTATTTTGGTCAACAAATTTTTGTTCGCAATGTTCTGTAACTACCTTTAATATTTCTGTTCGCTCAGTTATGGTTTTGCCTTCTTTGCATGACCTTTAAAGTTTTCAATGGGTTTGCGATGTATCATTTTTACTGCTTCAAACATTTTTGCAGCATATTTGGTGTTATCAATTTCAGAGACTTGATAATCTAATTCTTTATTTTGAACAGCTTGAACTTTCTTTATATACATGATATACAGCGTGAGATTTTCTTTCTTTCTTTTTTCAGTTCTTCCAATTTATTTGCATCGTTGCACATATTTATTTGTAGTTAAATATCCTGGATTGCTAGCTATATGCTGACTATTTAGTTTTGTGGTTTTACAATAAAACTCGAAATTCGCTAATCAAATCGTAGGCAAAAATTTCTAGGTTTACAGTATTGCCAACGTCGCAATCATGCATAAATTATTATTTACAGCTGGATTTTGTGCATAGATCTATATAATACCACTGTGCTAATCGCTTCTATTTATATTTTTGTCATAGATATAAGTGAGCGATGTATTTGCAATCTATACGATGGTGAGCAGTTATAGTCTCTAAACTAAACATCAGGATCCATCCAAAAATGCAAACACCATACAAATATGTGAGTACACTGGTGTTCAGAAATTCGCTGTTGTTGCTGTTGTTGTGATAGTGAAAAATTTCAAATATTTGTATAATTGTAAGAAGTTCAACGGACACGGTGTAAGTATCGGTATCGCGGTTTGGGTGGGGTGGTGGTGGGGTATAGGTGGAATCAGGTATTATATGTAATATTGATACATAGAATTTTAACACTGATATGTGTAATTTGTTAGACTAATACGATTCCTTTTGATACTATCTATATACTGTATATATAATTTTAGTTATACATTGTAACTTGTTACATATCTGAAATAAATAAATATACTAAACTTAGAAACAGGGGGTCTTAGATATTTTGTCATCTCACAATCGGGGGTCTTTCTGCTGGACACATATTTGCACATCGTCAGGGTTCGACATATTACACCTACTAGGGAATTCCACTTACGTAGACTAACATTCACCCGCAAACTGGCAAATTAGTCAGGAAATTTTGAATATGTCCAAAATAGTTTGACAGTTAAAGTTCGTTGCAAATAGTTATACTGCGTCTAGTTTCGAAGAACATCCACATATATAAGTAACAGTTTGTTTGGCTCAGCAAATCGTCGCAACATACATTTTTACTAGCATGTTCTGCGATCCCTAGACGCAGCATAACTATTTTAAACGAACCTAAACCATCCAGTAAATTCGTAAACAAATTTTGAACATGTTCAAAAATTCCAGACGAATTTGCCAGTTCGCCAGTGCACGTAGAGCTACGTACGTGGAATTCGCTATAGTGTGTACATGTAAAGCGGGTTTAAAGAGAAGGAAAAACATATTCTGATACCTTTTTTTCCACATCTAACATTGTCACATGGATGTTTCAGTAGACCTTTCTCCTACTTCAGACTCTGATCTCAAAGTGTGTCATGTGTTGACAGTTGTGTATCTGGCTTTCACATTGAGCCACGTCCAAGTCACATGTAGAAGTCGCTGTTATACATGAAAAAGAGCACCTGATTATGTTTTTCCTTTCTTGTGATGGATCCTGATATTAAGATATCCCCCGGAGATATCCTTACTAAATGATATAATTTTATTATGCAGGGCATATTTGCAACACTCCTAGTGTTTTTAATCGGTACAATGATCAACGTGCAAGATGGAACCTCAGTTACGGTGGCACGATTGGATTTTGCCTATAGAAGCAGGTTTTTTCCAAATACACGTATTCACACATGTCAACCAGATGATCCCATATCTAATGCTCATCATTGGAAAATTGAAATTGACTTTTCACAGCACCCTGATAGACACACGATAGAAAGTGAATCCCGCACAGGTTACTTCATCTCATCGTCTTCACCCGACTGGTTTGGCAATACAGCAAAATACTTTGGTTTCTCTGCATATTACATTGATGAATCTCCATTTAAGAATAGGTCCGTAGTTATCATAGGACTAGTATTAAACATAAGGATAACATTGCATTGTCGAGTCGAGTATAAAGGTCAAGTATTCACAGTTAAAGCCACTTTGTACAAGATGAAAGGGAATCCAAATATGACTGTGTGCGCATTGTGGTGTTCATTGCCAGACGAAGTACTGAAACTTCCAGCCAGAATATCAGTACTTCAAAACCACAATGACACCACAGCTCTGGCTACCATTCCTATCCAAGTTTCTCGGAAAAGGCAAACGATGTCCTCACCAAATACCGATACAGCCTATTTATGTGCCCACAGAACTGATCTCTCAAACACTTTCAACAACACAAGTTTAAGTTGGACTAAAAGCAGCTTCGATGCTGAACCAAAGCTCCTGATTTGTTTAAAGTCTATGTATATTCCGTATGAGAAGAATGAAAAGTACAACGCTTCATATGAAAACATCATGGCAAAGTCTTTTGTAGAATGGGTGGAGCTTAATCGACTGCTAGGAGTGGACCATATCAGTGTCTATATTCAAAATACTACGAAAGAAATGCAGAGAGTCCTCTCGTATTATGCGTCCACTGGATACTTGGACCTTGTAAGCAAACAACAAGAACCAGGTAAACCACTGCATGAAAAACCCAGACGTAATTTTGGCATTAATGACTGCCTGTACCGACACTACAACTTATATGATTGGCTGATAATGATTGACAGTGACGAGGTCATCGTTCCTTCCCATCATGCTAGTCTCCAGGAAATGGTCACATTCTTGCGGATGGCCTCAAAAGGTGATATAAATGAATTTAGTTTTAATAATACCTTGTATTTTACAGACTATCCAAAAAACATAAAAAGTAGTGGGTTATCATTTGTTGATGCAACTTTTCACATAGAGCCAGAACACTATCATCGAAGAAAAATGATGATCAATCCACAAAAATGTCTGCTAACGTTCACTCACTATTGCAAGAAAAAGTTACAAGGGACAACAAAAATTATTGTTCACCCTAGAATGGCTAAAAATCAACATTATAAAAAGTGTAAGACTTCGAGGCAGCCCTACGATTATGATTGTTCATTTAATAACACTGTGTTTTACAAAGATGTGAGACTGGAAGAATATAAGGAGAGTCTTGAAAAAGCTGTCACAGAGGCATTAAGACATACAGAGTCTCTCCATTAGCATCTACAGATATATTAATAGTATTTTTGTTATAACATACCATTAGTCATATGTTTGGAGATAGATTGGCGTGGCAAATATATGTTGTATAAGGCATGTATTTTTACACATATTTTTTGTTTTTGAGAATGGTCACGTGACATTGGAGGCTTGGATTTTTTCTCTTGCTCTGGAGTTATTGACTTTTTCATGAGGATATGTTCTTTTGAATAAGGTAGTTTTTGGTTATTTGATAGTGTAAATATCCATACTATCCGTTGCACATACGTTTTGCGTGTATTCCTGTGAATATTTGTATTTTTTTATTGGTTTTTCTTTACTTTTTGCTTTATTATCAAAAGGGGCACAACGACTCGGGGGGAAATTTAAACATCTACTGTAAAATTATAACTATGTACTATTTGGCTCATGAAAAACATGATTAAAAATAGTTAAAAGAGTGGTCCTGGTGACCCTGGCAGCCTCCAAGACTATATTCCAGAATCACACCAAGTACAAGTACATGTGTATTCGACTGCCCTTGTCAGTTAATTCCCCAGGGCCCCCTCTTGTTAGATATGTTAAAACACCTGACAACGCTCAACATATTTATGATAATAAACATGTAAAATAACTGCATGATTTGAAATACAATACATTTATTAAGCTTTGATCATCAGGTGCCGATGCAACTTTCACTCCAATATAGTTCATGTTTATCTAAACAAGACAAGACGAATTACAACACCAACAAATTTTTAATGAAATAAGTACAATGTGTATGCCATTATTATTGAAACAGCTAAATTGTTTTTTGAGTGATACAATCGTGACAACGTAGCGTATAAGTTTGTACGCAACTTGTTCTACGAGTTGTGGAACAAATGAAAAATCTAAATCTTATAAAACAGCCACATCATATTACGACAGCTGCCTTCTTCAATTCATAGCATATCTTTGTCAGATAAGTTTTCAAAACGTTCATATGTAGTAGCTTCTAGCAGCAAACATTATTGAAATAATT
>CM032665.1:45633346-45750884 GCA_019095985.1 Streblospio benedicti
AAAATAACCCAGTGTAAAATGGCGACGAACCTCTATGAAACTGCCAAATGCCATACGCCTCCGTGTATTTCAGCTGGCACTTGCACCAGGCTTCCAGCAGGGGCTTGATCATGTCTGAGATGCCCAGGGCGTCTCCAGACGTCAGGGGAATAAGTGCCGGGGAGATCTCAGCCTTGTTGCTCAGCAGACCCATCTTATTTGCTTCGATCGACTGCTCTATGCGATTGTCGTAGTTGTCTTGCAAGAATTTCCAAAGGATGTTAAACACCTGGAATGTAGAGGATAATGGAGTGGTTTATATAGTACTGTCAAACCAAAATGACCAAAACACAATGCAAGACATTTGCACTCTCAAACAAGTGTATTATGATATAGAAAACATTGCCAAAACGAAATGAGATCTAACGTAATAGTGACTAATCCTGTAAGGTGGGGCCTATCTACTTCTGAAACTCACTTGGGTCATATCAATAGTGTCTAGTCCATGCAACTCACAACTAGATAAACACAGTAAGGTCTATAGTTGACGGAAGTAATGTGACTAATCCAGTAACTCACAACTCACAACTAGATAAAAACAATAAGGTTGTTGGAACCCTCACACTTACTGGTACGGGGACTCGGTGGATGCGGTAGCCCTTGGTGGTGTAGTTCTGCACGAAGAGGGGCTGTTTGAGCATGGTAAGGTGGCGCAGCTCGTTGGCTTCCAGCCAGTCCTGCCACCACTTTTGCTTCTCCTCGGCCATTCTCATCTGCAGCTTGACGTCCAGGCTGGCCATGCCAGGCTAAAAGTAATGAAATGACATGGGCATACTTAATGTTATAATGTATGCAGTGCAGTCACGCGGTATGCAGTAAAGTTCGCGCACGTCCTTTTTTCACGTCTATCACGTTCTTCCCCAAGTACCGGAAAACGTCTTTAGCGTGATGATTACAGTCAGGAAACAATTGAAAGAGACGGGGTGATCCCGAGGTAGAGTCACCGTATTGGTTCCAATATGTTAGATGCGTGTGTTTTTGTTTCTTATATATAAACATTTCCTAAAAACATATTAGAGATGCATTACTCATAGGCGGATTGAGAAAAGGAAGTCATGGCAATAGCAAATAAAAGCATTGTTGAATGTAAATGTTCTTGGCTGTGATGCTGTGACACTAAATGCCTGCTATACAGATGGTCTATTTAGAGTCAGACAACTCTACATTCACACAATATCTTTGACATTTCGTCATACTCTATAATATGGGCCTTCTTACTCCCGAGGGAGCTGTATACATTACATTGCAGTCGAATGCAAACGTGTTACTTACATACACGTGCCAGACTTGTACATTTATAGTTTAATAACTACTATTTTACCAAATTATTTAACAGCAAAGATCTGAAGACTAACAGACCAAAGAATAAAAGACAAGCCACATTGATAACACCTAATGACCTTGATGGTGAGCGTGATGTCCTTGGTGACTATCATCTGGTAGATCTGGTTGTCATTGCTGATGTGCGTGAACTCGATCACGTCCCCCATGGAGGCCGCTCCCGCCACAGTCTCGTCTGGATAGAAGAACTCCACCGTCGAACTGCCATCTGTCCTGAGCAACAAAAAAAAGTTCAGTTGTTTTAAATGATAACACGCTCGTAAGGACTGATTGTATTCACACTTCAATGGTATTTAGTGATCATAACTGAAAGAGGTTATGGTACACGATTAAGCCTAGTGTCATTTGAAGTACTTACGAATAATCAACTACCTGTTTCGTAATGAATGTTATAGTAGGGTTTTATATTTGAGATAGTCTAAGACGCATTATATAACTAAGGATATGGAACGTCCTTTCGAAAGAATATAAGCTATCTTGATGGCTTTGGAACTTACTTGACTTCTTTGATTTTGATGCTTGTGTCAAACTTATTTGTAAACTTGAGTTTGACCTTGGCAAAGTCATTGATCCATGTGGTTAGATCCTTGGCATCATCTTCTTCTGGATGCCAATAATAAGGCTTTGCGTTGAGCTCTCGGCCCTCGTCGAAGAACATAGCGGTGAGACATGTTGAGGTGTCCCCTCGCCCGTACCTAGACACGCGAGAAAGCCATTGGTGAATGGGGGAACAAACAGGCATAGAGTCACACACAATGGACATTCAACTCAAGACTGAGCTTTAATGTGGGAAAGATAAATCACTCTGTGTCATACACCTTCTATAATGAGTTACATTCGTATTTGAGGACTACCAACAGTTTAGGAGTCATAATAGAGATTATCATTCAATGAAATAAAATATTCAACCACTTAAAATTCAGGCATATATACACCCAAACGACTTGTGTCCAAAACAAACAAAAACGGTATTCATGTCATTAGCTTTCAACAGAGGCAATTGCATCAGTGACTGTGATTTTTTAATTATGTCGTTAGAATACGAAATTTATTATTTGAATGAAAGGTCACTTTTTCCTTTTCTTTTTTTTGCTTTAAACAAATCAAAGCCCCATTCAAAAAGATATGATAACATTATCACAAACACAAACTGATGCAGTTGTCCTTGGCTTGCATTGTCCATGTAGCAATTTCAAGCAACTAGACTGACTGACCGTTTGAAGAGGTCGTCGGTGGGTCTGGGCTCATACCACACGTGGCGCGGGGTCGTCTGCGTGTCGTAGCCCAGTACCAGCAAGTGGTTCTCCGCGGGGACGTAGCTCACGTTCTGGGGGAAAACATGGGCATGTATATAAAAATGACCCATGCTTTTAAACTATGTGCTATGGTGGTACCATATTTTAGACCTAACCAAGATGTGAACATTGAGTTCACTAAGGAATTGTTCACAAATGACGTCAACCGGCAGGGGGGGGTGTGTGTAGGGGGGGGGTAGCGAAAGACGACGAAAAGTGAGAGGGTGATGTTACCCTTTTTTTGAAAAAGAAAAAGTTGTAGTTATCTAATGGTATTTGAACTTACTTGACTCTGACACGTTAAATGAGTTGTGATACATCTACTGGCTGAAATTATATTGCTCATAATAATCACCCTATCTTTCTGAATCTCAGTTCGTCAAGGTATCTGCGAGTTAACTCTTAGCGGAAAGATGCATCAGCTGTCATAATATCATTTCAAGTTAGAATGAAAGCTATGTCTGAGAGGTAGAAGTTCTTCCAAAATCATGGGCGTATGACTTCTTTGACATTCTATTTATTGTACCATGATTATTCAACTCTTCATTGCAAACCATCATACTCCTATTTCTGACTCGAGTGCATAGTGACTATACATTGCATCATTTTTAAATAAGTCCATTATTGATTGAAGTTCGTTGTTGATGATGACAAGCATGCTAAAGTTGTAGCTGAATAGAGAATGTACTGCTATTTAGAATGTCCACACGAGCATACTACGTGCTTTAGACATGTGAGAATAAATCAGAATATAAAGACAAAGCCATACACGGAAATAGTTTTGATATGCTTTAATTGCGTTAATGCAAACTTTGAGCTCACTGACAGGGCGACTATAAGCGCCTTTGACACATTTTTAAAGGAATTTTTGTTAGTGTGTAAATAATGTCCACACTCGAGGGTCCTAAAATTGGCGAGTCTACGCGTTTTTGTTAAGTTTAATCACATAATCCTTAGACATCTTTTAAATGCGTAGGCTACACTGTGCTAGCATCCAGAGTTTCCCATCTACAAACCCTAACTCACTAATCTTAGAGACCTTCAGGGGAAAACATAGTAAACCGTACTAAACATAGCGAAAATGACATATAATTCCGAAACATGCTTAAATCATTAGTGGTTCAGCGTAGACACCGCCTAGGTATTTTAATAGTTCCTATATTTTCGCCCAGTATATCGACTGTGATCGCTCAGAAATAAGTTTACAACCCATAAGTGTAACTGACGTACTGTGACCCCCCCTCGAATATACGCTGAGTTGATATAATCTTGACGCATCACAATCATGCGGTGAGATGTACACACTTGTATGCCTTGAAACTTTCACACGTTTATCCGGACCGTCACCACTAAATCTAGTTAATTTTGAATTAACATGTAAACCACTACGAATTAGAAATAGCGTAGAAAGTAGCTTCTAAAATACATTATTACTTATCTCAGATACACACAAAACCATACAAAACAAACACGCACACACCTACGCACGCGCACGAAGGCCTACTTACCGGGCGGCATTCGGGCCTGTACAGCAGCAGCACCGTGTTCTTCCTGGCCGTGTACGTGTCCGACGCGACCACGTCGTCAAAGTGCGATCCCGTCACCACGTCCCACCACTTCCGGAGAGCCGGTTTGGTTGTCGCCGCCGAGGCAAGGCCCCCGCCCCAGCCGCTGGCAGCCAGAACGGACGCCGCGAGGATCAGGATTATCCGAGACACGGGTCGCATCGTGCTTGGTCAGTGTCGTCTGCGCTAGGAGCGGCGGTGGCTCAGTGCGCATGCGCATTCGCATCACACGTGTGCAGGTGGAAGATTGGCGGGTGGTGACTCGCTGCTATTCGGTCAGCATCGATTTATGTGAAGAAATATCGATGAATTTGTTAAAGTGAACTGTCATGAGAATACTACTGTGTCTTTTGTGTAAAATACAACATCTGTCAGCCGTGCAAGTCGCGGAGGAATGTCTAGTGAAAACATACTACTCCAAGTAAAATGCAATGTATATGGAAATTTCATTTGTCCGTATTTTCTAACAAGTCAACTTCTGCACTAATATAGTCTGGCCTACATTAGAGACGGTTACAGAATATAGAAAGACATAAATTCGAATTATCCGAAAGTTCTACTTACAGTGAGTGCACGCCATGAAGGTGGGTTATGTGCAGAGAAATACCATAGTTATTGGCTGGGACAATAGTGTTACAATACAATTAATGCATAATGGAGACGAACAACGAAGGTGTTTTACCAACATCATTCTCCCCCTCCCACCTAACCGGTAAAATGATTCTGCTTCACCTACGAGAGGGCGCTTGTTGAATATTAGTAAATAGCATAACTCGCATAATGATCTGTTTATACTGAGAATTAAAGGTGGTATTGAAATGGCGCTAATTCAACACTATATTCTGTATTGATTCTGTATCTATGTTGTTATCAAACTGTATACCAGCCGAGCATACGGAGATGCTGTTCGCAATGCCACGTTTTCAATTGAAACTCACATCAATGTTTCCTTTTATTCTGGTAATGATTTACTCTTTTGGGCGATTGATTGCCCCATCTTGGTACAATGAAAAGCTTAACCAAAGAAACACACACCGGCAGCACGAGCACTTCCGGTAAAATGGCGACGCCTTTTTGACAATGTCACAATTCACTTTTGTCACAAATAATATTTCTAAAAACAAGCGATAAACATCAAACGAAACATTGGAGAAATAACAGAGATACTCTAAGCCCGTACACTATGACCATGTGGACGTTGGTGACGATGGTGGTGGTGGCTGTGCTGGCGGACCCGGCTCTCGGCTGGACCGAGCAGTGGCCCCACGTCTACGGCGGCTCGCACTTCGATGAGGTGGTCAAGGCCCAGGACGGCACGGCGAGATACAACGTGGTGCTCTTCATCTACAAGCCGAACTGTCCCGCGAAGGTGGGTAAACTCACTCAAACCACGTCACGTGTCGATTCCGTTCATGCTGTTATTATCTCTATCAATTTTAAACAAATTTAGAATCACCATTTTAATAACAAACAAACCGACATTGTTCTGTGTGTAAACATTTTAATGTGAGTTGTATATTATTTGATTTCAGACTAAAAGCATTTACAGTGCGTCGCTTGTGCATTAGCCCCATCCCAACCCACCCAACCCACCGCTACCCCTCCCCCCCCCCAATTCCCTTACATGGATGGTATAATGTGTCAGTGTGGGGAGGCTATTTGGTGAATCTATGTGTGTACTCATTTATGTTCCAGATTGATGTGCACTCGATGCCGCAGGACCAGTACGTGATGCTCATGACGTATGACCGCATCACGGAGCCCAAGGCCGTGTGGTGGCAAGCCGATCAGGACGAAAATCTCTACTACAGGTAATGACAGGCGTGTCAGTCAGGTGCACAGGCAGAACTAGGTTTTCAGAAAGGGGGTGGATGTGGGGGCGCACTTAAGACATCTCATAAGTTTCGTACAGGTGATCCCCAAACCCCTATCAAATTGGCATATGGCGGTTTCTCGTGAAGCTCGCTATCTTCATGGGGGCTGACCCTGGCCTCTTTGTGAAAAACAGCCTTGTTGCTCAGTTGGTCTTAGTTGGATAGTCTAGTGGATAGTAGACATACACGTTTAATTACTCTAGTTCTTTGTGGGGAATTAGCTGTATGACCCTTATTTAAGCAACAATGCAATCGATGGACGGTATGATTTGAAACACACACAAAAAAACAAATAAAAACAAAACAAAACAAACTACTAACCTATGTGTGGCAAGTTTTTATTCTCAACAAAAAAGCTACATTTTAAGACACAAACAAGACTCGTGGTCAATGTGTTATGGATTATCATTGATTATCATACTATTCCATCTCTTATCACACACTGCAGCAGCAGATGACTGCCCTTGATATAAACAAGTTTGAAGCTACTGAAGAACGCACCCACTACGCACCCTCTATTTTTCTAAATATTGAACCAGATATAACAATGACTCTACGTTTACCTTGTTCTTTTCTATCACAATCTGTAGGTATGGCAAGAAGAAGAAAGACTGCCAGATGGCTGTGTTCTTCATGAAGGACCGCCCCCTGGACGAGTTTGTCACGTGGAATCCACTGGTCGAGCTGGACTTCGTGGCCTGGGTGTGGAGCTTCGTGGCGGTGCCGGTCACAGTGTACAATTTGCTCGACAGGAACGTGGCTGTCAAACAGGAAGGCTATCGCTACTCTCCCGAATTCGAGGACACTGTCATTGCTCCAGGAGCTACAGAGGTTTACATTTCATACCCTGGTTACATCTTATCTTTCTCTGCCCATCCTGCTGGCAAGGAAATTGCCAAGTTTTATGTGATTGATGAAATGAACATCACGATTGCTGAGTACATGAAACTTCAGAACATCACACAAGTGAGGAATAAAGCCATTGCTAAGAATGCCGAAGTCCAGACGTGGATGTTCAACAACGCCATGCACAAGTTGATCATGATGAGGCAGCCTTTGTTCGTCCATGCGCACACTAATACGGGTTATAGGAAGGCTCCACTGGACAAAGCACTGTACGATTCGATCATGGGATACTATGATGCCAACATCATCAGCAAACACCAAATCCATATGAAGCCACTGGATATGCATTTCTTGAATCCGTATCATATGGATATGGAACTTGTGGGCTTAAGCGTCGAGTTTGCCAATGGTTTCGCAGAAAGTATCCGCCAGCAGGCAATGGCCTGGTGTAACTGTGGTCTGCAATATACCATGGCCTATGGTATTTGGGACTTTGGAAAAGGCGCTCAGTTCAACATGCACGTGGACTTGATGTCATACCGCGTCATTAGTGCCATGATTGTGCTTGACAAGTTCTTGGACGAGCAGCCCGATTGGAAGATGAAGATCATCACATATGATGGTGAGAGCAAATTCTTCAAGTTCCAGCCAGGAGACATGTTCCTCTTTGAAGCCGCACGGATTCCTCATGGCTGGCCCGAGCCGTTTCAGGGAGAGAGCTACGTTGTAGCATTTTTCCATTTCTACCCAACACAAAACTGGCCCTACACTTTGTATGAACGAACTTACCACAACTCTCACACACAAAAGAAATTGCCACTTGAAACCGAAAGTTCCATTCAAAAGAGAGACAAGTATCCTTATCAGAAAGCGAAGAAAACCAAGACCAATCAAAAAGCCACAGCAGCAAACCCGGAACCGGTGTTTCAGGAACTACAGAAAAAGAAAGAGGCAGAGCAGGAGGAAAAGAGAAAGGAGGCAGATAGAAGAATACAAGAGTTTAAAATGAAAAAAGGGGCAGGTCAATTTGAGTACAAACTTTCCACCAAAAAAGGGGGGGAGTTGTGATTCATCAATAGATAATCAATTTACTGAGATCTTATAATGCAATGCCTCTGTAACATGCATAAAGTCTGGTTATGGATATTATCAGGAATAGATAATATATACTTATTCATTAATTGGTAATAGATGGATACCTTTTGTTTAGTAGATAATGAGCAATGTAATTTAGAAAAAGAAGCATACACACCATGGTGCAAGAAATGGACAATCAGACTACTACTCGTTACGCCTGTCGGAATATCTGTTCTAAAACCTATAGTAACATTTTCATTGACTAATTGATTATTTCATTGTAAGGTCTGTGTTATTAGTTTGTGAATGGATGTGCATGATGAAATAGCGTATAATGTACCAGAATTTGTACAGGTCTCGCTTGTTGTGGATTCTAATAACAGTGAGCAACAAGAAGGTTGTTCAGATTTCATATTCTCTTGGGTTCAAGCACATTAAAAATCTGAGAGGTATTTGCATGTGTGCTCACTCGTAGGCACCAAGTAAGAACCAAACGAGATAAATGTGATAGCCAGTCACAGTCATTGTGATATTATGTGCTCAGATTCTCAATAAATGATGGTGGTTTCTCCCCAGGCATATCCTGTATGCATATTCGAATATAAACATATCGATCATATTCGAACAATCAATATGTGCATTGTACAGTGTATGTGAAAATGTTTGTCAATATGAATGAAATTCTTTAACTAAAGCCTTGGGTTAGAATGCATGAGCTAATATTTAGTGTTTTGCTTTCTATCCTATGCTCACAAATTATTTAGGAAAATATTTTCATATCTAGTCTTCAGTTGTCCATACTGGATGGATTTCATAAAACAGGAAATTTGATCAAAATGTCACATCCATCCTAGTCGCACATAAACCCCTGAAGAAGTCTCAGTGTTGTGATCATTATGTATAGTTGGTTTTAAGTGTGTTTCATATGTGAAAATGTAAAAAAAAATAAATGCTTAAAACTAGGGAATTGTGTTATCATCTCCTAAATATACTAGTAATTTGACATAATATAATTACAGACAATCTTTGAGCAGTGAGTCTTCAAATTAAAAGTGAACTGATAAGAGCTGTTTTCTCCAGATGTATATCAACTGGATTGCGGTGATGGTGTTCTAATTCATTGAATTGTCTGCTGTGGTTGGCTATATTAGACATTAAACCCAGACGGGGTGTGAGACGTAGATTATTTGACCTTCCTTTAATCATGTTGATATGCAGGTTCACACTTCTCTCTCTCTCACACATCTTTTTAGCAAGCATATTTCTACCAACGATAGATATAGCTGAAGACAGGTTTTACAACCCTAAGCTTCCATTTGACTATATCAAGTGGCCCTAGTGGAACTCGAACTCACGACCCCTAGGTTGTGAGACCAGAATGATACCATCACCCCAAGCAGTGAGCTGTTAAAAGGTTACACTGCTGAACCGTTGTCTCCGTAACCCCCAGCTTACATACTTGGTCTGTTACATCTCAACCCAGAGGTCGTGGGTTCGAATCCCACATAACGACGAAATTTTGGGAAGTTTTACAACCCTAAGCATCCATTTGACTATATCAAGTGGCCCTGGCGGGACTCGAACTCACGACCCCAAGGTCGTGAGACCAGAATGATACCATCATCCCAAGCAGCGAGCTGTTAAAAGGTTACATGGCTGCACTACTTGGTCTGTTACTTGGTCTGTTATCATCTCAACCCAGAGGTCGTGGGTTCGAATCCCACACGAGGACGAAATTTTGGGAAGGTCTTATTAGCATTTTTAGCATGTGGGATTTGAACCCACGACCTCTGGGTTGAGATGTAACAGACCAAGTATGTAGGCTGGGGGTTACGGAGACAACGGTTCAGCAGTGTAACCTTTTAACAGCTCACTGCTTAGGATGATGGTATCATTCTGGTCTCACAACCTTGGGGTCGTGAGTTCGAGTCCCACTAGGGCCACTTGATATAGTCAAATGGAAGCTTAGGATTATAAAACCTGTCTTCAGCTATATCTATTGTTGGTAGAAATATGCTTGCTAAAAATATGCAGGTTGATATTTTTATATGCATGTGGATATTCTTATGCATAACTCATACCGTGTAGGTTTCCTATCTATTTCCCCCTGCACAGAGGCATTCAGAACAAACTTTTATGGACATGTAAGCCTTTTACACGTCCGGACTATAAGTTACAATGAGTTCAGTTGTATATATACCCACTCACAAGCATTGACCGAAATTGTGTGTGTTTATGCAAATGTATATCATAATCTACACAAGCACCACACCATATTCAACATGAACCAATCTTAAAATGGGACAGTAGTTGAACTATATAGATTAGTTTGTCGCGATGCATCTGTAAATTAAAATCTACGATTAAGATCATGATAGCTAGTTCATGACAATTAACATCAGTGAGAACTTTAATCTTTACCAAATACAATGTGCAAATAACAACCAACAATAACACGTGCATTAGTCCAAGCGCATATTAAATTATATAATGAAACTGCATGTTAAACGAGATACTGTCGCCACAAATGTTTAAACCATATGTTGTTGCTGCTCTATTGGGTATATCTTTTTCTACATAATCATTACCGTTTTAGCATTAAGTGGATTTGTAAGCCAAGCATTAAGTCAGATAATGCGTTCAGTTTCAGTGGATATTGAAATCAAAGGAGCCGTGACACCGTCTGACTCAATTGTCACTCATCTCGGCCGCGCCTCGGTCAAGACATCTGGGTCATACAGTGTCGCTCAGGTTCTAAGGTTTTTATATCCACTTGAACACTTCATACATTATCTAGTACATATTGTTTTTAAAAGGTGACCTGTTCCACAAAAAATCTAATCCACCAGACACAATTTATATGCATTCTCATTGATGACATCTGTTTTTTTTTCATCTGAATGAAAGGTCTTCAGTTTGGGCTCTCCTATGAGATGCTGATGATGCTTTTACGCTGGTGCCGAATGCTTGTACTCTTTTTCTCCTGACGCTTTAAGGTTGATGGGTCTATGATGAGTTCATCTGAAACACAGCAATTACACACCTGTAGTTTTTCAAATAGCTAACTATGATATCATACTTAACATATTAAAGAGCTCAGAATATATGTTTATAGGGTTAAATAATGCTTACAAGTATTCCGCCCACAAGAAGAACTAGATTAAAAGTAAGCAGAGAGCACAGCGTCACTAGAACAAGGGTGACTCATGATCAATGAACGATAAAGACGTTTACTCCACAGCTAAAGCATTAAAGCAGGAAAAAGTTTTATTTGATGTGTCATTAAACCTACGTCAATGCAATTAACATTAGTTTTGTATAGTTTGAACAAAATAGGTTCATCGGAAAATGTTGTAGCCTGCACAGAGACACGAATACATGCACGTAGATACCTGCAGTTAGATACAAATGAAACAAACACCAATCGTGTCGTGTCAAAGACCTTGATGGGTCCATTCGAATACTTAACACATTCAAAAATCCCAATATATGTTTAAATGGTTAGGTTAGACAGTGCCTAGATGTAGCCTACACAAAGAATACAGCTTACTGGTTGCGGGCGGGTCAAAGAGGTCGATGGGTCCGTCCTCGGGAAGAGGGGCCTTATACCGGGCGTCCTTCTGGCGGGTCTGGCTCGGACCGACTCGCATCATCTCGCTGCAGAGGGAGGATTATCATCAAATCTGGTAAATGTCTGATTCACATGTAAACAGCGCCAGTGTGTGTCTACAGAACCGTGGCGCAATTACAATACTCAAAACCAATTAATTTCTACATTAAATTAACTACCGTGTTAAGTTAGTCGCACATGTTAAAATAGCCTAACGTGTATAATAGTACAAAAATACATGCATTGGAGAGGTCTACGTGTATCTGCATTAAAATCGGCCGTCTTATACAGCAACTTTGGATACTGTTTAACAAGGTCAAACGATTAAGATTCTTAAAACCTTGCAAATCCATCAAAACTAAAACACACACAATTGTGTGTTTTGTTTTTGTAAAAAAAACTAATAGATACGCTCATAATTGATCCGCCATTCGTGAAATACGGTCTTCTTATAAAATGCAAGCCACCGTTTTTGGAAGTCATGCAAATCACGTTTATCATTGACCACATCAACTTACTAAAACTGCATGCCTCTTTGTTTATTATGATTGTTATGTAATTATCATTGGTTTAATATATATTTTCTACAGGTGACACATTGAACATTTATTTACAAAGTTTGTGTATATAACCAATATAACAGCTAAAATATTTCTGACACTGCTTTTCTCTGTAGTGCTAAAAACTGACTCTGTGGTACAAAAGCGTGATACAAAAATCTGATGATTAATGTTTTAATGAAAATTCCACACCGTGTACACTACCACACGGCCACATAACATATGCATTCGGAAAAATCAGGGTGTCACCGGACTTTTAAGCAATAATTTAGCTTCAAAAACTAGACTACACTGACAAATGTGTGCCTCCGTCCCAACAAACACACGTACAGATAAACAGAAATTAACATAAATAAACAAATTATTGGGCAGCAACACGTACACACCTGAGTTTACTCGACCTACAATGTAAGATAATTCTATATGTAAATGGGCTTTGAAAACAACTTGGTATTTCATGAAAAACAGCACACTCACACAGGTAATTATAAAAAGAATGATTTTCAGATACACTGTACATGTAGACGACGGGGATTGCAGTTCATTTATGGCAGCCATTTGACATGTTTATTATACACGTACAGGTTCTTTTAAAAATCGCTATATTACTACTCTTGGTATCATAGGTCAGATTGACCATGTTGGATTGACCTCTGAAATGTTTCACCATAGAGGATTTTATCATAATCTATTAACCCAATATTCAGGGTGGTCCTTACGACTACCCAACTCAGTTTAGGGATCGTTGCTAAATGGACGTCACACACACACACACACACACACACACACACACACACACACACACACACACACACACACACACACACACACACACACACACACACACACACACACACACACACACACACACACACACACACACACACACACACACACACACACACACACACACACACACACACACACACACACACACACACACACACACACACACACACACACACACACACACACACACACACACACACACACACACACACACACACACACACACACAAACCACAATATTCACAACATATTGCTATTTTGCATTTAATACAATTCCATCAGCCTCCATGCAGGTATCATAACATCATCTTTCAGCGAGACTGTCGAATTACAAATAGCAAAATTTAATAATGTCATAAGTATGATCATAATGCGCGTTACGATCATAGTGTCAGTACAGTGTTAAACAGTAAACAACTTACTTGTTCTTCTTTTTATACCAGCAAACCAATATTGCGACCACAATGCCGGAAATTAGGAGCACGACGAGGATGACGATTACGGCTGTAAAATGATACATTTAATTGTTATTTCAGCCTTTTCTCTACATCTATCTCACGTCCATATAAACCCTCCTCTTTAAGCCATCATCACTCGTATAGGTTCGGCCACGGGTGTGGGGATTTATTAAACTTATGAAGGTATTCTTTACTTTTAACATCCTTGTTAAATAGGGCTATGTAATGTGCAGGTATGGAGCTGATCAGTTACAAAAAAAGCCTGTTTTTGAAGGTACAAGTAGTGCTTGAAACGTGTGTTAAAATATACAAGAATTGTAGGGCAAAATGGATTTCAACTATATTTTCTGGATCATTGCTGGTCCTCACCAATCCAGGCAGCTGCCAGTCCTGAGGTGACGTCCGTGGAGGCTCCAGAGTCCGGGTCAGTCGGGTCCACAGTAGTCTCTGCTGCAGCCGTGGAGGCCACTGAAGAGCGAATGGGAACAGTCAATGCAGGGCCATGTTGTATGTTGATAGTGATAAAACACTGTTTTCTTTGTTTCGTATGATTAACAGTTTTATTATTTTATATGCGGCATCAAACTTATTGTATGCAACAATTAAATAACACATTTACGTTATATTCGTATGAACATAAACTACTAGTTGCTATGTTAAATAATCTTTTATTGACATATAAAACACAATCTATTTTTTAAGTGAAGCAATCAAACACGCACACTTTGACACACATGCAGTGGTCTGAAGTGAAACACTCTAGGCACTCCCAAAATAACGCATGTTAGTCAAGGTTAGTATAAATTCATTGTAACTGCAATATGAAATAATTGTTATGAATTTCATATTAAAATGCATGATAAAACAACAGATAATATACATAGTAATGATATATACAAAAATAGAATAATAATATATTTGAGATCTAGTGAATGTTACTACACTGTGGTAGATCACGCTCATGTGTACTTATTCGTGTATATACAACAGAACATTGATTATAATTAATTGGGTACAGCACAACATATTACCATTCTGAGGATCAGAGGTTCAGAATGTTCATCGTTCATTCTGAACATTCTGAACCTCTGATCCTCAGAGTGCATATTACAAGCTACAACACACCACGAGCAAATGAAAACAGCGGCAGATCCAGGATGTATTCTCGGAGGGAGGGGCAATGGTTCTCATTGGTCACTGATGTATGTGTCCTTTTGACGTTCGACTCTCCCTTTGAATAAATCTCGGATCTGCCATTGCAATATATCAAAAAAGGAGATCAAGCGCTGTATTCTTACCACTACCACGCACAGTATAGGTTGTACTAGCAGTTGGTATTTTTGCTGTAGGCCTAGTATCTACTCTAATATCTGTAGTGCTACGTGTAGTGCTATCTACACGCGTTGTCTTCTTACCACTAGTGGGCACAATATGTGTTGTACTAACAGTTGGTATTTTTACTGTAGTATCTACACTAATATGTGTAGTGCTATCTGTAGTGCTATCTGTAGTACTATCTGTGGTGATATCTGTCGTTGCTTCAGTGGAATATTCTGGAGCTGAAAAACTATAAATGTTAATACACATATTTTGATGTTAATAACGTGATACAAATTCATGTCCTTTTATCAAATCAATCACATAAGTTTATTGATGTAACCGTTAATATACACATATGTATACATACAATATAAGCACGCGTACGCGGCGGTTAAAGCACAATCTTTGGCCGTCCATGTGAAGTTGGCACCTTTACTCATAACAACACAGTCTCCTTGAGCAGAGTTGGGCTCGTCAGCGGCAAAATACGTGTGCGCACCTGTAGCAGAATTTACCTCTACATCCATGTTAGCAAGAACCCACTGATGACCGGTTTACAAGTTCATAGTATGATGGTTTATATTCTCTATAATGACATTTACACTACTAACGAATGTATATGTGTATTGCCTTTCATTATTTAAAATCATAATCAATATGACAAAACCAGCAATTTGGACTTAATAATGGAGTGTTGATAGAGAGCAGTTTATACAATTGAGAAGCTTATTGTGATGACCTATTTACATACCTGGTGACGAACCAATAACCTGGTGCTCAAACAATCTCCTGACCAGGCCCACCCAGATTTGTCGCAAGTTCTCACTCCAAGAGTTACCACACACCGACTCACGGCTGTGGATATCTACAAAGAGATATTGTATGTGTGAGAATAGGCCTTATATATTTTCTTTCTGCAACATGCACGAAAGACGTTACTTCATGTGGTGGTATACACATCATGTAGCTTGAAACGTACGACAGTTTCTCTTCAAGATAGTAAGAGAAGTACTTGATTTAGGCGAACATTTAGTAAAAGAAAAACAGGTTATATTTCTTTTGTATTGCAATTGACAAAATGCCACTCACCATTTAACCATTGTCTCACAGCCGCTTGCTGGCTCATGTTATTTAGAGTGAACAGTGTCCCATTAAGTCTCCTGCATTCTTCCCTGGACTGGTACCAGCCGAGCCTTGATTTAAAACAAACAACAAATGACTCGTTCATCACCCAAAATAGTTGGATACTCATTCTTCAATGGGTTCAACAGTCAGCAATGTATGATTAGAAAACTTACTTTACTTAAAAATAAATATAGTAGATACTGTGGCGCATCAATTAATTAGAAAAATAAATAACCATGATTAAGATTTGATGCTAATTTCATACATAACATGATCATGCTTAAAATTAGCATCAACACCTTCTCAACCTTCAGCTACAGATGGCAAAGCACTAACACTACATGTACCTGTTGAGACTTTTTGAAAGGAAATAGCAGCGCCCATCTAAAGTTGTAGCATATCCCAATAATGTGCTATTGTGTTCACATATGGCGTCTATCGCATTCTTAATGGCAAGATTAGAAGTGACCAAACTGCCACACATGTCGACGTCTGCAAAGCAATCCATACATGAGTTATTTTGAAAACAGAAATTGAAAACAGGTAGTACTAAAATATTTAAAAATTGATATTAAGCTGTGATTCACATGAAGTGTATGGAGCATTGTTTTGTTATTTTTTATGTGCGGAAGGACTACTTGCAATATACTATTTACCTAATTCACACATAAATCTGTAGTGTTTTCTGCACTCTTCGTCGCCGAGTATAAACTGACTCTGATGGGTGATGTCAATAGCCCCGCAGAACTGTGAGCCGCCCACGTTATTTGGCTGTCCAAAGCCCCACTCGCCAGGTAAGCCTGGAAGCAGCAATGTGTAAGACAGACGCCTTTTGGTAAATGTAAATATAAATTTCTACATACTAGAATATGAAAATACATATGTGCAGATAATTGCAACTTTGCTAGGCATTATATATTAGAATTTGGCATACAAGTAGCTTTTCAGGGTCAAGGAAACTTATAACTAATGAGAACAAAACCTATTGTGAATACATTAAAAGTCCAAGTCCCCAATGAACTAGCTCCAGTAATTGTAATTTAAATGTGTATGTGATCTTCCCCACTCTAGTACACTTTTTTCTTTGTTTTGATATATATATGTGATTATGCGTGAAGGGGGAGGAGGTCGTTGCGTATACATGTATAAAAACAAACCCCAACTTCTTAGTAATAGTAACTGTAACAATTCTAAGCAATCGTCCCCGCCCTAGTACCGTGCTTGTAGTAGAGCGAGGTCTTCCGCAGACCGCCGCACACGCCCGTGCCCGCCGCGCAGGTTGCCGTGCACATCTCGGCGCGCCCGCCAGCCACGTACGCCCGCCCGCAGTAGCAGTGGTCGTCGCCGTTTTCCGCTTTCTGACATGGCAGCAAACACTTTAGATGTGAGTGATTGTGTGTGTGTGTGTGTGTGTGAGTGAGAGAGAGAGAGTGCGTATGCGTGCGTGTGCATGCGTGCATGCGTACGTGAGTGAGTGAGTGATTGATTGAGTGAGTGTGTATGCGCGCGTGCACGTGTGTGTGCGTGCGTGTGTTGTGGGAGAAGATGGATTTGTGTACTGTATGTATCTTCTGTTTAAAGTGTTGTTTTTTTGTGATCCGCTTTCTGACAAACCAGCAAACACCTTGTCCTGTACTTGGCGGGAGATATAGTAGAAACTCGTTATCTCGAATATGTAGATCTAACAGTGAAATATTTGAGATGGCCAATATATAGATATACTGTTTGGATTAAGGTGCTAACTTAAAACATGCACGCTGGCAGATCCAGATATTTGGAAATGGGGAAGCGGGGTGGGGAGTACTTGTGGATCTCATGCGTTTTATCCGCGCAATCACGCGGACAAAACCCTATGAAAATGAAATGATGAAAATCTTAAGATGTTGTATGTTTTGTTCCTTAAAGGATTATACAGCATCAGAGATTATATATAGTTTTGAGTTTAGTTATTTTGGCCTTAACAGTAATCATTAATAAGTCATGTGTGAGAAGTCCTTCATTTTGGAATAGGTGCACTATTTGTGTAAGTGTTATTTCATATTTTATTGATGTTTCTTTTCCATATTTTGATTTTATTTATACCAAGGTTAATTAGTGCCTGATTAACATATTGATTCTTATTGCATTCAATTTATAGATTATTCCCATTGTGTGTTATTATCATTCAGTTCGTTGACCAACGATAACATAAGCAAAGCAGTGATAGAACCGTAGCAAAATATGCTACCCACCCGTGCATGTTTCCTCGTACATGTATCTGGTCAGCCTCGAAACTGTGTTACGGAGTGTGCCGGACTCACCGTGGTGCCCGCATAGGTGACGCTGTCGTCTTCCGGAGAAAAACACGCGTCCATGCACGATTGAGGCGTGACCGCGCCTTCTGGAAAATGTTAATTAGGAATTGATTCGCTCCTCTAGCTATTAAAGGCTGGAAGTCATATTCAGGACAGATTTTCACTGGCCGTATAGGAGACGACAAAGATGCCCCCACACCCCAGTCCCTCTCACTACACACACGCACGCACGCGCACACGCCCACATGCATTATGATACGTAGTTGCTATGGCAAAAGATAACGTATTCATTTATGTAACTATGTAATCTTTCTTTTAATAAACTATCAAAAAGTTTACTTACGGAGTAGCTCTCTTGATTCCAAATATCCTGAATAGCATCCTTGCTGCAGCAAAGGGCATTCTCGAGAGCAATTTTGGGGGAGCGTGCCCTGGACAAATTTCAGGTCGTCTGCTCAGTAAGAAAATATGAAACATAAGCTATGTATACTGATAGGCAAAGAATTGTTTTATTGTTTTGTGCCGCACTACACACAATAAATAGGCAATGAGTGTTTATAGCCAGTTGCTGTGACAGTACCGTGTATCCAGCGCCAGGGCTGAGGTGGTAAGGTCGGCTCCAGACGTGGGGCCACCCACAGCTCCTACAACACAAGACTCAGACTGACCACGACAGGATGTAACATTGGTTATTCTTAGGTTTCTCGGTGTGTTAGAATGTGTATAAGCCTTATTAGAAATGCAATTTTTGAAAGATTTAATCTCAGTTTCCATACGAACTGCATTTTTAACACTTACAATCTATCTTGTGGAGGCAGCTTTCAAGTGGTCTCAATCAAGAGAAGGTCTGGTTTATTATTATGTTTATTATTAGAGATGTTTCAATGATCTTTTGATGATTGATTGAGGCCTATAAAAAGGCCTTATTATACAGGGGCTAGTCTTGCTACTTTAAATATGTGCATCAACTTACAGATGCATGCCCTAGTTTGTTGTAAATGGTGGGGTCGCACTACATAATAATACAGGGAATATTACGCACCTGAATGTCTGTCTTCTTCATGGAATCAGTCAGCCTTGAATGCATTGCAGGACTGTCTCCACTGACCAGCTGACCATTGAGTTTAGAGCATACCTCTTCGGCGTCTGCCCTAGTTGCTGGTGTGGTTTCCACAAGCATACATTCATATTCGGCATCAGTGTTGAAATCGCAAACAACCTCTCCTGGTTATATACAATGATGGAAGTAGGTAAAACATCCACTTATATTTAGAGCTTTTTATTCTATGTAAGGTTTGTGGTGGGTGTAGAGGCATATTTGTAAACACATCCATTCTTACTTGAACACAAACAGTGCCGCGCTGTATAATTCACATAGGAACTAATGATAATATCTTAGTCTACAAGGAGATTATTTTTTATATTACACCAACGTGCAGTTAATACTATTAAGTATTTTTTGTGGAAAAGGGGGGGGGGGCGAGCCCCCTTCGCACCCCTGGATCTGCCTATGGGTGGACCAGCCACCACCACATGTAGCTATATCGACATTTGCTTTCAAACCATATACTGGTACTTAAAGAAAGTCAAAAATGCCAGTATGAATAGAAATGCACAGATCAGTGTTTATTGTGTACACATTTCCACCCATTTGACAATGTTGCATATAGAAAGAGATCTTTTGTATGTCTGTAAATACGTTGTGTAAATCTTCTCATAGAACTTGGACATAGGCTTACGTATACCAATTCCGTAGTTCATCATCATGCATGACACACTCTGCTCGTAAGGAATTTCTTTACTACATTAGAAATGACTAAATAAAACATAGGATCAGAAAGATCAATGAATTGACTAAGAATGCATTTTACTATCAAGTGAACTCTTGTCTAGAACATTCGATTGTATTGAAAGTTTATCTTTGGACAAAAGCAACTACACCAATGGATGTGAGCTATGGAACATATCTTTTGAAAGTGGCTTTGTACTGGGGCTGAGAAAACTAATAACGAACTAATGAAAAGCTTTTCAAAGCCACTTTCAAAAGAAGATAAACTTATGATGTCAAAAAAATGAATATACACCATTTATTTTTACTAAGGTTTAAAAAGTAAATGCTTTAAAAAAGATAACCAATGATTTTACTCTAAACCTAAGGTTGTGTAACAACCATTGCATTATATATATTTTGTATTCATTTGTATTTTTGTTTATGTATTTTGTTAGTCATTGTATTTTACTAATGGTACTTTGCTCATTATAATTTTATATGTTCTTGTTGTCAAATCTTGAAAATCAATGAAATTAAATTGTATTATATTGATCGAACTGTCTATAGAACAAGACTGTCATACTTCACATACTTCACATACTTGAACATATTTCATTAAGTTAAGAGACAAACCCTAAATATCCAAACAAATCCGCACAATACACACCTTATAAATTAGGGGAGTCATCAACGTACATTTAAATGTGCACAGCTTTTCGGAAAACGCATTAATTATGAAACTTCCATATCAAAATGAGACTTTCGTAAACAACTAACTTTGCGATACATGTCCAATATATATACATCCGTGTAGGCCGTATTCTAAAAAAAGTTCACTATTGACGAACACGCTAGTTATTTGTTGAATGATTTCTTTGTAATTATAACGTTTAATAGGATATGATGTGTAATCAGGTGGTAACTTCATTGCTAAAATCATGAAGACACATCAAAAGAAAAGTTAAGATATGCTGCACTAAAGGTGCACATACATTGATTAAGCTACTCCCGTAAAGCACGTTAATGCCCCCATTTCACATGGCCGATCCTAGCTCCAGATCCTCCAAAACACGCCCGATCTGTCATTTCGGGGTGGATCGGCGGGTTTGTGTCAATATTTATTACGTAACTGTCTGAAGACGAAGCTTGTCATAGTACCTGGGCCATACAAGCCGTCATAGGCGTTATAAGTGACGGGAAAGGGCCGAAACAGACGAAGCATTCTGAAGAGGTGTGGTGATCGGCTGCCAGAAATAGCGGCTTCGTGGCCATTAAACCGTGAAATACCATCAGCTTTGTTCTTTCAACTCGTGTTTCTCTTCAAAACAGCAGCATGGCGGACCTAGGGCCGTACCCACAATCTAGTCCGTGTATAGTCCGAGTATAGTCTCTGCTGGTGAGAATCAACTTGAACATCTTCAAGACCGCCTTCTGAAGCTTTATCAACTTCATCTTCTACAGTCTCTTGTATCTTCTCTCCTCCTTCTGGTCGTTGTTGCTTAGCTACAGCACGATTAAGTGCAACGGCTGTCATTGCAACAATTATTCGTTGCCTAATCATTGTAAATACGTCTTTGAGTTTAACCCTTCAAAGACACAATGAACAATAATCCCTTCTGTGACCTTTCTGATGGACTGGAGGACAAGGCAAGCTAATGGGACCATTCAGAACTAGTACACCATAAAACGGGAACATGTTTGTGGAAATTGTCAGCAAACCCACCGTTAGCAGAGAGATATAACGATGAACAAGTTAGTCCTCCAGACGAACCAGAAAACCAAAACGTTGATCCAGATCAACATCTCAATAATCCTATAACGGGAGCCCACAGGCCGAAAAAAAGTCAAAGTCACTTATCCAGAGAAGTGACCTTTTGGGCCAGAACCCGGCAGAAATGTGTCATATTCCCCAGGTGGACACCATTTGTATTGGAGCATCGTGCTGTTGAAAAAGATGCTTCCGTTTCATGCTTCCATTGCTTCAGATTGTAATGGTAGCGGCGGCACCTACGGTTTCATCTGTCACAATACATCTTCTCAAAGCAGCAGACGAGGCCACAGTTAAGCAAAGAGACCTTAGGATGTTGCAAATGCTAGAGAAAGCCCCCAGACAGCCCCGAAAAGCTTGGCGATGGAGCATACAAACCGAAAAAGGAAAAGGCAGCCCAGAACCGACCAAAAGTGGCCCATTCCCTGCCGAACCAACCAAATCACTTCACATTTGAAGCCAGATCACGCACGATCCACCCAGAAATGACAAATCGGGTATCTTTTGGAGGATCTGGAGCTAGGATCGGCCATGTGAAATGGGGGTCTAATGCGATATTTACATTGCCAATGTGGGACAACAAGGAAAAAATCCAAATATGTGAGAATTTGGTATTGAACGATTTAGTCTCCGTATAAATGAGAAGAAATGATGACCACTTCCTATCACCGCTCCACCCCCAAATATGACTAAGGACACGAGACATGCACAATAGACTATGACTCTTTATCAAAGCCTTTCTATTATAATGTAATATGAATTGCTGTAAAATGTCGAAAATTATATTCAACGAAGTAGACAGTTTTAAGATATATATATTTTCATGCAATGAGCAACACATGTTGATTTCAGGCTAGATGGTACATACAAGCATTTAAACTTTAAATTAATTAAGAAAAGTTGTTTAAACAAATTCAATGAAATTACTAGTTTACATATGTGAAAGCTTTCTGTACAAATGAATATATCTGACCAGACATTACCTGTAATTGAGGCACAGGATACCCATAAGGTAAAACTGAAAATGTAAACACAATGTGCCATGATTGTATCCATTTTAAGATTTTTCACAATCCTATTCCCAATCGAGTTTACTGTATAATTCACTTATTTTATATTTCTGTTAAAAGTGGCAATATCCAGTGAGTAGAGATAAGATTGATGGGTACGGCAAATATACAGAAACGTTTCATTAGTGATTATGGCAAAAAATATTGATAGAAGGTGAGAAATATGTCGACTATCGGACGTGATGTTTACATTCGTTGTTTGCATCAACTTGGCTGTTTAGTGGTATCTCCAACACAGAGCCAAGTGGTAACAGGATCTGATTTGTATAAACTATTCACGTTTGAATGTAGGATTCTTAATATTGTTCATGAATAGTGCATGGATTGACCAGTGAAAGGCTATACGTGGAAGCCATCTTCTTGGTTACCTTTCAGTACTGGACATTTTGACCATATTAATTGCAGATAATCAATTTTTAATCACTATATGTACACATGTAAAAGCAAAGCCACAAGCCCCAGAGGAAAGCCATGAATATAAAGGATATAAATACTCCCACAAAGAATTTTTTCCATATAATAATATATACGCCTCTGCCAAGCTTAGGGTTGCAGAGTTCAATTATCGTGGTTACGAAGTCATTACACAATTGAAACACAAAGAAATATCACAATTATCAAAACTGCATCTATGGGCGTGAAAAAGTAGGTTAAAAAAGATAAGCTTTTTTGCCTACCCCCAAATATTTGGTATCAACTGATTCAACTGAAGCCCCACTGCCAACATATTCATAAACGATGTCAAATGTCAAACGTACAGTCCTACTAATAAAAATACGAATATTGAATATTCCAGGCGGCTCAGCCATAATCTGAAGCTATTCGTGAGCTGCCTAGTGATTTGCTGTGCCACCATCACACCGCATTCGCAATCGCGTGTATAAATTATACCATTGAAATATCACTGAACCGCTTTGGCGGCAGTTTTTTGTCGCTGCCGCCAGGGTTTATGAAATTATAGGCCTAAAACAGATTTCCGTAGAACGACGATGCCATAGCGCTATAGCTCCAGGAATCTGATGTGCCATGCAGTACTTAGGACCATCCTGATGTGCAGTAACTATTGTCATAATGCAAACAACGAGCATGGCAACTTTTTGAAAGTTTGAAATCCGTTTACTATGAGCACCCCAGTTCTATGGCAATATAATGTATAATGCTGGAACAAAGTGATGTGCCACTGGTTTGCTGGGTAGCTATGAGAAGTTTCCATTGTAATTTATATATTAAATATTTATTAGATTTTGAAATAAACAAATATAAATTTTTCTGACATGCAAATGGCCCAAATCCATAAGATTTCAAGGCCCCCCCTCCAAACATCACACAAAAGCAATCTATAAAGTGCATGGTATGCAATAGAACAATGATATAGGCCTTAAAACACCCACCCACATCATTCAATGAAATTTTATCTATGTCAATTAGAAATGTAGTATAACTATAAAAAATAAACAATACTACATATTTTGAAAACTTACCATTTTAATATCGCATTCAAACCGAGTACTTTATGGTACATAAAATCTATGTTGATGTAAATGTTCGTGCCATTAGACATTGAAATTTTATTAAAATGTCGTATGTTTAGTAATGCTTTGGTTCATATAGCTAAATAAACATTTTAATTGAATATTTCCCCCATGTTTAACCCCCAAATGCTTCGATAGTTCGATTTTGACTTTGACTTACTCATACATATCTCTTAATCGTATCTGTGCAATACAGTATAACTGTGCCTGAAATAGTTTGTGTAATAAAATTGTAAAATATCCACCTGACAATATTTAAGACTTACTGCGATCTCCTTAGGGACGGTGCAATATTTACCAGGAAGGGGGACCGGTGCATTTGGTAGGGGGACAGGTACTTTTTTCAAGGTGCAAAGCAGGGGGACCGGATGATTTTTTATTCTCGTTGGGCATGGGACATGTACTTTTTTTTCAGCTGCTGAAATCCCACCTCGACGTGGGCGAATCAGTACAAATTAATCACGCGAATATTCATGGGAGGGGACGCAGCTTTTTTTTATGAATAGAGGTCATGGGGCATCAGATTTTTTTTTCATCACATCAGCAGGGGACAAGACCTTTTTTCAGACAAGTTTTTCGATATGCACCGGGCCCCCACCTGTTAAATATTGCACCGTCCCTTATTTGAGACAAAGTTTAAGTGAGTGGTGACCATCACCTACGTTTAACTTTGGCCCTTTCCTAACGAAATGGAAATGTGCAGAGAGCACAGCATTGTGTAGCAGCTGTAAATACTAGTGTGACTTTAGATTGCTAGATTATAATTGGTATTTAAACGTAGTTAAAGTAAATATCTTTGTTGCTCAAGAGTCAATTTGTTCTGGCAAAGCTGCGCTCACTTTTAATATAGTTTATACATTTTAGTTTGTCTTCAGCATTTTCATTGGCTGTAAAACTCAAACAACGGGGTAGACTATAATCAGTCATACTTACACATATCTAAAGGTTAATTTGCAATGTGTATTTTGAAGAAAGGGCCAATATTTTTCTTATAATTTATGATATAGTGAAACATTAAAATTGTACAATTTTCAGTATTTTTTTGTGTTTAAAAGAATGAAAACTTAAGGTAAAGAGAAATGAGGTTTCTGTTATAAAATTACCATTTTAAAATTAATCAAGCATATATTGTCTAAGATTTAATATCTTTATAGACACAGTATTAGAAATGAATTTATGACACAAATATAAATATAATATTATTATGCAAATTATTTATTGAGCATAACTATTTACAAACATTAAATGATGCAAACTAATTACACATAACATGTCATGGCAAATTGTAAACACATAAGACTTATAAATACCAACTAAGAATAAATCTTAAACAGTAATAGATGTCTGTTTATGTATATTTATAAAATGGTTCCTATATGAGAAATAAAAAAAATATGGCACCATAAGGTTGTAAATATATTATATTCAATCAATTTTTACACTGCTTCGTTTGAATACCTCAAACTCAATACAACGTTTACAGCTACAAGTAATATATCAATACACTCATATTAGATAAACAATAAAAATATTGCCAGTGTATATAATAAGCTTTTGATTTAAAATAATGAAAGTTCAGTTTGAGTTATTATCCACGTTTATATAATTTTTTAGTATACAATAACTTGAAGCAAATAGATTGTTATAAAAATAATTTCTAATTATGAAAAATGATTACAAATGATTACTAAAGTAATGTTCGTTTCTAAGTTCATAAATGCAAACATTTGGGACATAAACATCAATTAATAGCAAAATGTCTAAAGCGAAGCTTGAAACAAATCTTAGGACGATTTATATGTGGTGAATATAAAACAATAAAAGTGTAATTGTTAGAGGAACTGTTGTATTACAACAAATTACTCTTGCTGCTACTGTATGTATATCTTGTAATAAAGTAAAACAAGCACAATGCATATCATTGGCACATTAACTGTTAAAAATTTTCCATTTTTCCATAGTCCACAAAATTATTGTACATGCATATGTGTAACATTTCGTGATAGTAAACATTTATACATACATTATTACACTCTTCAAATTCTTCATGCCATACGCGTATACACAAACATGCAATTTACACACTTATGACCATACACAGTTACAACATAGTATATTACAAACCTTTTCATCATGTACATGTATATACCGTCAATTACGAAATATCAAAAATACATCTGCAATTAGTCAATAGCAATGAAATGTGGAGTACTTTTTGATCAAGTACACCTATCACATGTCTGGTACGAAAGTCACATAAAGTATGAAATCAGTCAAAGACAAACTTTCTTGCATATCACCTCAGTTGATGAGTATGGTTTCATGATGGGTTCGTGAGCTGTCGGGGCCACCTTTATGTGTATGTGGAGGCACACCATTGCTGAACATCCCTGGATCTGCGATCAAACCAGCTTGAAAGGAAATTATAAGTGCAAACAACATTTAATATCTTAAAACTAAACAAAAACACTCTTACTATCACCTCCTTAATAACTTTGTAGGGTGTAACTAATAACGATATTATAGGGTGCTAAATAAGTTTATTAGTAGTGCGTGGTTTAAGAAGGGTGCAGGGCGACAAATGATTTCAAATTTAATAACAGTGCAGGGCATTATATCGTACAGTTTAAGAGGGAATTACAGTTTTAAAATGTGCTATTCTGCAAATAGGTAATAAAGAAATACAAAGCCACAATTGAACAATACATTGATTTTTTAAGTGATGGTGGTGTGCAGCCTTGCACTAACTGTGCAGCGAGAAAAGTGGAAAGAAAATCAACAAGATCAAATTGAATACCACTATTAATTAAGGAGGTGATAGCAAGTATTTTGAAATGATAAATTGTGATATCTTGAAAATATTTATTGAAAGATGCGTCTGTACAGCACCGTGTATGATATAAACAGAAATAATAATTGTTTATTTTTTACATTTGACTGCTGAAGTTGAATTTTATCTACTTCCCAAACATAGAGCTTGTAAAAACTGAAATTAAAGAGTGTCCTAAAAGTTGGCCAGGACAAATTTGGTTTCAGAAGAATACTAGCCTCTTGGGCACAATCATGACCATACTTGGCCAAACAGACAACTTTATAGATTGGGGATTGAGTACTAGATGTATGCAGGGACATATTATATCACATAGCATCAAATATGCTTACATGTGCTGCCATTTTCCGACAAGTAGGACTTGCCTCCATGTTCACTTTGTGCACTGTAGTATTTGTTTTCTGGTCCCACTACTGCAGCACTACTGCAGAATTAAACCATTATTGAATATTCACAAACGTTTTAAAGGTCATGCAAAAGATATTCATAACTTGTTCTATGAAATACTTTTTCATATATACTAAATTGTAATATTAATAGAAAATGAATACACTTACATATGTGTTAAAAGTAATATTATTTGTTATCGACATTTTAGATTCAAAATTTCATAATTGATATGTTGAAGGAATACCATGTACATGGAAATATAGAAACGTAGAACAAATACTTACGGTTCTTTCTTTTTATAACAACAAAACAGAATGATTCCAATGATAATTGCCAGCACCAAAATGATGCAAACCACAAGAACAGCTGAAAGATTAAGATATCAAATTATAATAACGCCTCAAACCCAAGCATGACTATGTAAGACAGTATTAAGACAGCATTAAACTAATACATGTATGAATAATATGAACCAAGAACATTTTCTCACCTATCCACCATAGTTCAGAAATATCCCCAGTCGATGCTCCTGTATCTGGATCCCCTGGAAATGATTTACATCACAATATTACAATCATGATTATACAGCGAACGTGAATGAAAGATCTGTCACATCAAGGGTAAACTAAATTTGATAGTTTTATATCATATTCCAAGCCAAGCTAGCATTTTATCTCATCTATAAAGATCATTGGCAACTTTCTCACATACTTCTATTCTCAAATTGCTGAGGAGCACATGCTAAAATCTGTTTTACACCATTTGTGTTATGATTTGTCTACAATATGTTCACACCAACATTACGTTAAATTTTGCAATATAATAAGTTACAAATAGATGCTACCATTCACCATGGTATACATCTTATGTCTACATCAGGAAATAATTACCTTTATATTAACTATGATGCATGATTTAGTTTATCATATGAGTGATAATTAAACAAATTCACACCATTACCGTTTCCAGAGCTGGGTGCAGTTGTAGAATTGTTTTGGGATCCACCATTTGCTAAAATGAAAGTTTTTTTATAGGTTTTCATAGAAAGTCTCTCATAAAACATTCAAACTGCAATAAACGCATATGCCATAGATGAAGCATTTAATTATCATAGTGCGGTACATTATGTGATATTTGAAATGTGCATTTCATTGCCGATATGCATGCTAGATTTGCATGTAATTGATAATGAAAATGTTGAAAAGTGATGCAATCACGTTTGAATAGGGAAATGATATAATTGATTAACATTAGATCGCAATTTTCAACTATTATATGGAATTTTACCTAAAGTACTAGATACAGTTGCAGCGGTTGTAGCAGTCGACGTCACATTATTTGTTGTTAAAGAAGTTGCTGGAGAGGAAATTTGAAACGGTTAGTTCTACTTCATTAATATTAATATCATCATATGTTATCTATAAAAAATGCACCACATAAAAATGAAAAAATGAAAATCTTGTTGATAATAAATAAAAAAAAGATTACTACATTAGGTTTAAAAGGATTAGAAATGGTTGTACTTGGATTGGTAGTTGAAATTGTAGTACTAGAAGAGGTAGTTGTAACTGTAGTACTATTTGTTTCAGTTGCTAAGCTAGTTGAAGTAGTTGACTCCGTTGTTGTGGTTGTTGTGGTTGCTGTTGTCGGTAATGCTATTTTTTAGTAACGAAATTATCTTACAGTTTATGAGAATCACATGACAATCAAGTATCACCACCGGGGACATCTGCCGATACTAATTTCAGTTAATTAAACAACAGTACTGCAGAATATTAATAGTTTATTTAGTAGCATTTAGTATAGATTTCTCAGCATCTAAATGTATCAGTGAATGACAAAATTGGTATATTAGATGGGGAAAAAAAGGAATCACAACCTATCACTACTAAGCACATATGGGAACAGTAATTAAATCTGATAATTGAAAGCATATTTACAGAAAAGGAGGTAATCATACACAATACACTAATGATTGGGGTTTAATAGTTTAGTCTCCCACACAAAATTGCCCTCAAACAATACCAATCATACCTCTCTTAACCACATTTTATTCACAAATTTGCAATAATATTATTTGCCCATAGACAGTGAAAATGTGAATCACAATCCAAAAAGTCATTATGTACTTTATTTACATGATTGGTACTGCATGATGCAGACTACGAAGTTTACATGCGATTATTTTATCAATATTACAATTTTCTGATAAAATCTACTAAGCACTCATAGAAAATCAAAGCTTCATTCACAAACCACTCATTCTCCACAGGAAAAGTTGACAATACAGTGTGTCACCTACCTTCTGAACATGTTGTGCCGGTATAACCTTCTGGACAGGTACATGTCCACTGGTTATTTCCATTCACACATGTTGCACCATTTACACATGGTGATGATGAACATTCATTTATGTCTAAGGACAAACACATACATTCAATGTCAAGATAAGCATGTTTTCTTGTTTTTTACCATCTAGGTCCAAATATAGGTACTCTAAGCATTGAGTTTTACTTAACCGTGATTCATTTCTAAAATATGTTAGATAAATAAGTTATGAATGCACAGCCTTCATTATGTTAGTCACAATAAAAGTATATCATTTACTAATACAAATTGTTTGTTTATTTTTACAAGACAACGTCCAATACTCACCAGATGCACAGTTTGTTCCAGTAGTCCCAGGAAGACAGTTACATGTCCATCTGTTGTTACCATTGACACATGTAGCTCCATTGGCACATGGGTTTGACAAGCACTCGTTCACGTCTTGAATGAAAAACCCAAACACATCATTTCAAATGTGTACATTTTATCATAATTAACATTATAAAAGAGCATAAATCATTTTCTAAAATGATTTAATCTCCTCGTAACAATAGTGTTAGTTATGATGAATTAGAATTTTATGAGATAATATAATGCACCAAAAATATCTTAAATCAATTTGATAACATGTTTGAACTGATATTCAATTTTGTTAAAAATCTATCTAACCTTAGTTTAAATACTGGAAATGAAGGTCCATAAAGGAATTATATTATATAATCAACAATGGCATCACTTATGTCAATATTTTGCATACTTGAAATAAAATTGTTTTCTTGAGTATATGGGTTGGCCTGAAATATCCTCACCTTGAAACTGACAGTTAGAGCCAGAGTAGTTGGGTGTACACTGGCACCTGTAGCCATTCACCTGATCTATACATGTGCCACCATTTGCACATGGGGATGATGCACATTCGTTTATGTCTGTAACACAAAATATGTCAATCACATCACAAATACATAATAATATTGCCATTTATTATCTTCTTGGAAATCACAAAATGTATTTCTAATAATCATTTTTGCCTACTATGCATGCCTGTTGTTTTGAAAAGATACTAATCATTTACAACCAAATTTAATTCTGTGGTACGTGAAAATACAATGTATTATTTTTACATTATTTCAGACGTATAACATTGTGGCTCACATAAACCCTATGCAATATAATTGGTAGAACACAGGTTCTAAGGTAGCCCTTGTGTTTATTTTGACAATGCTTCATATAATGAACATCTAGAAGAGTAATTATTCACCAATCTGTTCAAACCACTTCTAGAGAAATTATTCATACATACCCACTAACTCAATAAATAGTGGTATCTAACATTAAAAAAATATTTGTTGTAGTTACTTTGAAACTGGCAGCGGTCTCCGTTGTAGTCAGATGGGCACTGGCAGCTGAAACGATTCACCTGGTCTGTACATGTGCCACCATTAACACAAGGAGATGATGCACACTCATTTATATCTGTAATAGAAAATAAGCCAATCATCTGAGAGGTATTATATCTATCATTCATTTCTCGTGTGTGTATGGATATCAAAAGTCCAAGAAGTTATATATCTATCATTATCTATTATCTATGCAGAAAGTTGTTACTTAACTCATGGTTTACATTATACTCATGATTTACATTATACATATTTATGTTAATATACTTTAACACTTACATGATCAGCAAATGGTAAACGTTATCTTTCATTATTTCATTAATTACAAAATGCAGAAGATGTATGCATTTAAAATGAAATGTGTATTCTTTAAAGTAGCATTCATCATACATTGAATATCCTGCAGCTCCCAATGTCTGATTACAGAGGGGTACATACCAGAAGAGCAGGTTGTGCCAGTGTATCCTGGCCGACAGTTACATGTAAACTGATTTTGACCATTCACACATGTTCCTCCATTTGCACATGGGTTGGATAGGCACTCATTTACATCTAATGAAAAAAATCAGACACAATTTTTAATTTGATATACATCCTCTGATGACAATTCAGTGACAATTCAATAATTAAAAAAAAAAGAACATTAATGGTCAAGAAGTATGTTTCATAGCAGTGGCTGTTTGAAAATTATTCACTTTGAAACAACCAAGTGATAGATTGAAATGCCTTCATTTAGCAATTGAAATAAAGCATTATAGATTGCATATAGTCTGCAACTCAATCTGATATTTGTCAGTTCAATTAATTTGTAGCACAAAAATGTCATCTAAAATCATATATTCACTGACCGATTTGGCAGTTGATGCCGCTGTACCCTGGCCTGCAATCACATGTGTAGGAGTTGGATCCATCACGACAGGTAGCTCCATTCTGACATGGATTACTGGCACACTCAACAATACCTAAAATGGCACAAAATCATTTCAAATGTAGGGAATCTGACAATACTGATAAGAGAGATGATGATATTTCTGTAAATGTTATTTGATAAGAGTTTTATTCAGTACCTCTTCTCTTAGAAATATAGTGGAGAATTTACAATGCAATGATTCCATAAAATCAAGAGAAATATTTAACAACAACTAAGGGCATTTTGCAATACATCTCCCATAAAGACATCATGTCAACGAAGTTAAAATGCAATGCAACAATATACACATTAGTTAGAGACTGCTTAGCTTGTTATTAAGTGGACAAAATTATGACTTATATGCTCTTGTATTATGAAGCAATGAAATAAATAGTAAAATGCTACAAGAAACCGTGCACGACAGTTATTACAATCAATGGGTTACTGTAGAAATTGTTAAAGGACCTGATGCTTTTAACAGGTTTATATCAATATCATGCCATGGCTTAGCCACATACGTTTCAAACAAACTGCTGGTAACTGGCGATCACAACTGTCAGAGTACCACATGATTCCACCATTGGACTGTTTTTCCATGTAGACACATTTCTTGTCTGGATCACTGTTTGGCTGACCAGGGGCAAAGTTGGAGTAGGTGAGAGCTTGGTCATCAACTGTAAAAACAGCATCATGTTTTCATCTCATTCTATTGGTTTATGTTATCTGTATTACCAAATATATAATCAATATGAATGTACTTTATCATGTATGTGTGTAAACAGTTTCTCAGTTAAAGAAATGTATTGCACCTAATATTAGTAATTTAATCAAAAACTGAAAGCCGTATGTTTCAAATGTATACCCTTTTATGATGCATGATACTAACGTTTCCATGTATACTGATTGCCAACAGCTCCGAGCCATAAGTGGCCTGTGTTCAACTCATTTGTCCACCTAAACGCAAAAAATTAACAATTAAAATATGTAATCATTCTGAAGAGTAAATAGTAGCTACAGATTAATGGCAAAAAGCCACAGCTTTATTAGGTTGTCTCAAATCAGACATTACGACGATCTGTATTTGTTGACAATTTGCACAAGAAACCATGGATGAAAGTCAAATACTATTACAATGATTAGCTGCATAGTTAATTCTAATAGTATACGTTCCTACAATGTATATACAATTAATATAATAGCAAACAAATATGAACTCTGACATACTTTGATTATTACCAAAGTAAATCACCATTTCTCGTCATAATGCATCACATTAGAAACTGTTCTAAGTGCTCATTAAGATGAGCTCTCTACTACCAATATGCAAATTAATTAATGAGAAAACAGCTTCATATAAGAGATGGAGCATGAACATCAATACTTGTTTTACATGTGCATGTATGTCTACCTGTTTCCATTGTTTTCTTCTGATATCTTTCTTTCGGCTAGCCAGGTTTTCATGGTGCTGTGTTCGCTATCACTGGCCAGAGTGACCAAGTCTCCGGTCAGGTCACGGCACTTTTGGCGTGCCTATTTAAATACCAATACACGTAAGTGAAAGAAAAGGACAGCAAAAAGGTTCTAGATTAATCAAGTACTTTGTTTTACGCATGTTGGTAATATAAATGATTTTTTTTTGCTGTTTTTTATGTTTCAAAATTGTAACAAAGTGAAAGAACATATACAGTAGGATACCATAGTAGTATTAAAAGATAGTGGATTATTATATTTCTATTCTGTATCCAAACCATATTTGTATGTCATGAATCCGTAATTGAAATGTGAACTCATAACGGGACTCATAACAACAGCATAATTGATTATTGGCGGGTGGTAAGAAAACTGAAATTGCCCCTTTTAGATTCTACAATAGCTTATGAATATTTACTTAGTATGTTTCAGGTGCATATGATTAATGTAACAAATGACTATAAGTACTTACCTCATACCAATTGAGGCGCATGCTCTCTGTGTAGGGACTGAGGTAGAGACAAGAGTCGATGCCATTGACAGTTATGGTTTTGACAGCCACACCGCCAGTAACATACTCTGTACACCCACTCCATGGAAGAGCTAGAGAGAGGAGGAAAAGCATGTTATGCATGATGTCATTTATTGTTGAACCAAGTGGGCGTGGATCCCCTTTTTTAAAGATGAATTTCATTTTCATTAGGTTTTTGCATTTCCCCGAGCTTTTAACGCATATGAAAAATTTTGAAATTATGTAGCTGTGCCCCCCCCCCCCTTGTGAAATCATGGATCTACCAGTGCTTTTGCTACATAACAGTATATAAATCACAATCAAACTATATACGGTTTGCAAATACATTACATGTAAAAACATAAATAGAAGTGTGAAAACCATTGAACTTACGAAGTTTGCACACATATCGGTACTTCTTGTGGCATGACTCGTCTGCTAGCTTGAACTGTTTGAAGGAGTCCGTGGTGACACAGTCCTGGCGCCCTCCGTAGCTGTTGGGCTGGTTGTTGCCCCACACGGACCATGCACCGTTCACACGGAACACACGGTTGTAGTACACATTGCTTTGTGTACTGACGAACTGAAAGCAGTCACCATAGTTTGCTGAATTTACAAAGCTTCAGCAATATTGGCGTTTAGTTCTTTTGAAAATTTATCAGGGTGGATGCATTATCAGTCTGGCGGCTTTTATATGTTATGAATAACAAATTTGATTAATACCGGTTCAATAATAATAGTAGTTCTGTGGAACATTTAATGCAAATAAATGAACATATAAAAATAATTTGTTTGGATATGGTAATAATTCATACCCCTCCACAATCTTCAGTAGGATCGCCTTTGCAGGCTTTGGCACATAGGCCATCAGTCTCACTCAGTGACTTTGTGTAGTAGCCAAAACTATTGCCACACAAGCATGCATCTATGTATGTAAATGTTGCTGTGTCTAGCCATTTCTACAATACAATATACATATACATCAGAAAAAGACAAACTCAATTTTCATTGGAATTACTCTAATCGAATGCTATGGAAACACTTGATATGCTATTTCAAATTAATACACATTTCCTACCGTAGCAGCGGCATATGTGGTTCCCCTCAATCTACATTTATCAGTGCAGTTGACAGGAGCAAGAGAACCAATTTCTTCAGGATAAACATCTGAACCTGCTGCCAAATCTCGCCGAACTTGGTCAAGAGCACTATTGGCAAATTGTTTGTCCTCATAGCACCCTTGATATGACATCACAACACCTGCCATGATATCATATGTTTAATACTTATATATAATATATACTAATATCATATGCATCATGTATTAATGTGGATTCGCAAGCTTGTGGTTCAGCGATGCTTTTGCAAGTGATGGCTGATGAGCTGGGTGCCATTGGAGACATACCATAAGCAGCAAAAGCATGGTGATTGAATTCTTAGTACAAATTTGGTCTCATAAAACGCTATATTGGTCTTCAAAATATAAATATTCTAATACTGAGAAAATGAAGAAACATTAGTAAAAAGTACAAACAATTGTCAGCTTTTATAATTATGTATGATTGACTGTGCTGTTAAATGCTATATGGATTTTGTCAACAAAAAAGAATAGTTCCTAATAAAAGTAGAAAACAGAATTGAATATTAATTCACAATGAAAATGCAATATAATGATTGATTCACATGTTGGACATTTTGTAGTCAATATTTGCATTACAAATGAAATGCATTCTTAGAATATTTGAGGTTTCCTGTTTATATATTTAACTTGAGCATGAACGATATTACTCATTGGCTCCACATGGTGTGCATACAATATTGTCTATATATCTACAGAATGTTAATTTAAGACATGGTATTTTTAAAAGAACGTAGTATTTGTTTTAGAAAAGAGAAAACATAATGATTTGTGATGATATTAGTATTGAAAGCCAAATGGGGAATTACAAACTCATGTTATTTTGAAATCATTGTAAAAACTCAAATGTTGCAAATGTAGCAAATCTCCACCTGCATTAATGGTATCAATTTGTTAATAAGAGCAATCAAGTAGTCAACTGTTACAAGGTCATTCAGAATATCTCCAAATAATATTTACCATTTGATTGCGTGTTAATTTTATCTAAAATAAAAAAGAGTTTAGCATAATGATTCATATCATGTTTCTCGAATTTAATGGAATATTCCAATGGTTCTTTTTATGCATATTTTCTTTACAACCTATCCATCCATGCACTCATGGTGTTGCATATTGCATATATCCTATATATATATATGTTGTGAACTTGTACAGGGTATTTGCATTTACGTAATACTAATCAACAACTTAATATTTATAAAATATGCAACACTGCTACTACAATTGCCTCTAAAAGTTGGCATTAATAAGGTTCAGACTTTTTGTAAAAGAATGTGCTTTTTCATATTCAACGAAGCGAAAAATGATAAAACATACCTTCCAACCATGAAAAAAGGATGGGGTCTTGAACTTTCAGCTCAAGACCTATCCATGCCCGTTGTACGCCAAAGTCCTGAAGCAATCATCAGAATTGATAATTATGGGCCTATTTGTGTCACCTGGCATGCTAAGTTCATAATATTTTTTAATTAGTGATTATCACACCAGTATACACATGCATAATGATACAATCTAATATTATTTGTTGTTAAAAAGCTGTATGTTTATAATGCTGCTTCTACTAACCCTGCGAATGCATGCATTGTTATTGAAAACAATCAATACCATTTAAAAGTCCAAATTTACACTTGACCATAGTGTAAGTATTTATGTGCTGTGATTTTATTAAAAAAATAAAACATGACTTAATGCTCATGCCTATTGCCCTATGAAGCAGTAATGTTATTAGATGCTTAAGAAATGAAGTCATTTATATTTTAGTCTGGACTGTCAAAGCAACTCATAAATAGAGCTGATGCTAATCAATAATGAACATGTACTAAATCTCTGAATTTTGGCGGCCATCTTGGAATTCATATTCATTTAGACTGGAACCAAAAATCTACCAGGGTTATTCTACACTCAGGAACATTTCCCATCCCATAAGCTAACATTCTGGCCACTTTCATGCTTTTATCACAAAATGAACGATTGGACCAAAAATTCAGCGTTTGCCCCGGTACCAATATATAAGACTTTGCCTAAAGATTCTACATTCACTTAAATTTTATGCCAAATGCACCTATGTTTTTGATACACTTTTGGCAGAATTAGTGGCTGGCCTTTGATAGGCAATTCTAGAGTTATGTGGATAAAAATAGCGCATTTAAGGTTAAACTGTAAAAAATAACGCCTAAAATGTGGGTTAGATTCCGGCAATCAAGGGTCCTTTTTCATAACCATATCAGAGAGAAAACAATTGATAAACAACAGCTTGTTGTGGCAACATGATTTGACCTGCCCTCACCCTGCCCAATCGCTTGTGACGCCCTTGTAAACTACCACTGGTGATGTCCTGTAATAAGGACTGACTGGCTGACAGTAACTGTCATCCTCACCTCTAGAAGCAGTCTGGCTGTGTCTTGCACGGCGCTGCTGCTGATCGTAGCCAGATCACGGTTCGAAGAAGACCTGCAGAAACTCTGCGAATCTTGGAAAGTAGAGGAGGTGTTCCGCATGACCAGGCAGTCAGACCCCACCGCTCGCTCCCCCGTGCTGCAAGCTGCCAGGGCTGAAATATGCAACGTGGGCAATACATGTATTCACGTTCATGTCGCTATTAATAAATCCATGTGGAGTTGGGGGGAGGCGGGGGGGGGGCTGTAAAAACAACAACCTTATGTTTTTAGGAATGGGTTTGAAAAAATGGGCTGCACTTATAGTGAAGGTTGATAATGATGGTAGTAATTTTAGTATAAGGGTAGGGGCGAGGGTTGAAATTCAGGGCTAGAGTTTGTTATTGCCCAGCAGGAGTACGACATATTATCTTAAGTTTAACCTCCCCCCTCCTCCAATTTTCTGTTCCAAACATATAGGTGCACTCTAGATTTTCAAGCCCTCCACCCCCTTGCCCCCTCTCGCAATAAATTGTGTAGAGTTTTTCAGGCCCTCCCTTGGTTTTTTTCACGCCCCCTTGAGCTGTGATAAATGGCAGTTCCGCATAGGCTGAAAAGCATAATATAGTGATTTCATGTTTTCACATTCCCCCTGGGCCATCACAAAAGGTAGTCCGTGGAACCAGATACATAAAAAAGGGTTCATGGGGAATACTTTGCAAAATACTTTTGCGTAGCTAGTACCAACAAATCCAATGATAGCTATATACTAGACCAGGGTTGGCTGCATTGGGCAAGCATTTGCACACCTTGACCTTTTCTCAATAAAGCAATTCATGGTCACCTTTAAATGAAATTAAATATCTGCTATTAATTGGGCATATGCACCCCATGAGATTAGTACGCCCCAGGCCATTTTCCAATAACCTGGATCAGCTAGTGTTACGGTTTTTATCTAATAGGTTCACACACAAAACAAAAATTTAAAATATGTGTTTGCTCATTGATACAACTTTTCATGTCATCCATGATGCATAAAATTTTGTTATATTCTGTAACAGTTTGATGTGATGTTTTCTTTAGCAAAAGTCTGTACAAAGTAGTCTGGAATCTCCTTCATGAATATTCACACACATAATGAACCATTAATGAGCTATGGACAGGCCACTTTGTTATCTCTCATAAAAGCTAGGATCATACTCGAAACTAATTTTTTCCTTTAATATTAAATTGATTAGACTGTGGTGATTTAAACAGACCTCTCTTCTTTAAAGAAATAGGTTAAATCTCTAACAACCCACTTTCATTACTTCAGTGTATATACATGTACCTAAAGGAGACCACCATTTCAGACATTCAATTCACAAAAAATGTCTTTAGAAATGTTTAAACTGTTCATTATAAAAGGTCATTTGTAGTGCAATCACATAATTGTATGGTAAATTCTTTTTAACAACTACAATAAATCATACAATAATATATTGCTTCCTAATTTTCATTTTCAATTTGTCAACATGAAATCAGTAGTCAACATAACACCACAGACATTTCTCTTATTTGGACATTGCTAAGATCATTGATAAAGAAAATAGAGATATTCATAGGAAAATAGTTTAAAGCATACATATCAAGGAGAAGACCCCACCAACACTAATCCAGAGGCGTGAGGCTGTTTGTTATGACAGCCTCATTCCGTGAGCAAGGCAGTTGTTAGCTGCCAAAAATTTGAAAGTAATATATTGTTTTCTAATTCATTGTTGATGTTAAAAAGAATTTACTATAGAATTAGAAATCTAAAATGTTTTTTTTGTTCCACTTCTGAAAAAATGATATGAATTCATAATGTTTTACTAATAGTTATGAAAATCATCCATGTGAACTATAATAAGATGTAGAAAAGTTTAAAGATGTTTATATGAGGGCTTCCCCCTTCAAGTTGGTTAAGCCAACATTTGGTAGATCCGTTTACATAGTGGTATTGATAGTGGTGTTGATTGCGTTCCCCTTTATGCATGAGTTGTCTCTAATCACAATTCACATCGATTATAATATGAGCTATTTTTCACATTGAAAATTGTCACTAAATGATGTTTACTGAAAAGCAAAGTTAGAGTTACATAAAATGCTCAACTTTTATACAAAATTTAAAGTTTTTAAGAAAATGACCCACATTGGTATATGGTTAGTACATGTATTCTTCTTTCTCGATCTCTCAAATGAATCCAAAAGATTACAATCAAATGATATGCATATAAGCTTTTCTAAAATAAATAAACTTAACAATATAATAAACATTGGACTATTGACTATTCGAGTTTCTAACAAGAATCGATTGCATAGTAAAATCGGCTCAATCATTACCTTATAATTAGCAAGGTAGAAAATCAATGGTGCCCTATTGACTAGCTTTCAGTTCTTCTGCTATGTTGCTAAACTGCTTGGGCTATTATGACAAGTGCTTTAAACTGTGAGCTAGTTTTAAATAGTGGTATTTGAGACATGGCCACCTGGCGTGAATGGTTTGGATTGTTACTGTGAAGAGCAGAGATGTATAAAAATACATATATCAAGCTGTATAGCTGTATATTGCTTTTTATAAATAAATAGTGCCAATGAATGAGGGGAAATCTTTCATAATTCCACTGATTTAGTGCATATGAGATTTTAACCCTTAATTCCATAGCTAGGCCTACACTAATACAGCACAATAACACAGAAAATGCATTACTCATTGTATGTAAATGAGCAAAATGTGGACTATTGTGCGTCATGAACTGAGACACTTTCTGTCACTTTGTTTGTTTCCTAGATGTGCTCATGAAACATTAATCATCGATCGTTATATTCCTGCAGTGTGTTGTCAAAGCAAACACACATCGTCAACCATATTCCACGCTCGTCTGTTATCAAACAGCCGGACGAGCCGGTATCATGGATTGACCACTCCAACCTCGTAAACACTAAACACTTTTATTTAATATTGATCAAAGTATTTGTGATAATAAGCAAGAATAGGGGAATCGTTTGAGATAATTTGATCAAAGAAATAAGAATTGGAATACTTAGTATTAAAAGGCAGCAGTATATTGTATTACCGATTTTCAACCCACCAATCTTTCGCAAATGGTCTGCCGAGTTGTCACGTGTTAAGGTTTGATGCCTGCATATAGCACATCTGGGGTGACACCCGACTTCTTTGTCATAATAACCATGCACCACCGGGCCCCTTTGTTGCACAAGAAGGGTAAAGGTACTACCATTTATTATGACCCAAGGCGGGTATGAAATGATGATATCATTATGTTATGATTTTCAGGCACTTTCTAAAAATGAAGTTGAGTTTTTTTTTCAACCCTCGTCCCTTACTTTTTATAAAGCCCCCGTGTGCATGATAAATTGTAGCCCCCTAGGGGTTTGTGCGGGCAAGTTAAATACGATTGTCAATACAATACAAAACTATACAACTTGATAATTGATTAGTTAACAGACCCTTCATAATCAGCCTAGTTATTCTAAATAGAATGTCAAAATTGTTATGACTGTGCAATGCAAAAATAGACAAATCGAACGCACTTTCATGTCCGAACACACTGCAAGCTCGCTCACATTTTTTTGCACGCAAACGATATTTACCGTAAACACGGCAAGTTGCCCACTAACCTTTTCCAGAAAATAAGCCAAGACATATGTAATATATCACAGTACGAAGCATAACTCTATCCATCTGTAAAGTATTCCGAAAATCATAAACGAAAGAGTTTTCCTTGGCCACAGTTGTATTAAAATGAGTATTTGCGCTGTGATCCAAGAGCGGTATTTGGTCTTGTCGGCCCGTTCCGCTTGAGTTGTCAACCCAGTGCGTGGTGATCAGTTTGTTTGGTAGCAACAGTCAACGTGGATCTTATAAGCTCCATGATAGTGGCTCGTGACAATGTGAGCAAGGTGGATCTGGGCTGGATAAACACATGGATCATCGTCAAGGGTCCGCCACTGTCACCACCTGGAGAAGGGGGACGCTTGTTCGTGGGGTCACTTGCTGATTGTTAACGGGCAGGTGGCGGCATGAGTAACCAGAAGAATGCGTGTAGGGGAAAAAAACGACGTACGCATGTGCTCTTTATTTCTCTCTCTCTCTCTCTCTCTCTCTCTCTCTCTCTCTCTCTCTCTCTCTCTCCCCTCCTCTCTTTGGGTCTCTGGTCTCTCTCTCTCTCTCTCTCTCTCTCTCTCTCTCTCTCTCTTCTTTCTTTCTTCTTTGTCCACCCCCCCTTTTTTGGGTGGTGGTGGGGAAATAGCTAGTGGTGGGTGGTGGGGGGGGGGGTGTCAAATAGTATATACAAATATACAAGTTTAAGGCATTTTGATATTTTAAAATGGAATGTCAAGGAGAAACTGTTATTACAAACATATCTTTATACGCATATGTTATGAATTAAGTATAAGTATATCGTTTCATATAAAGTTTTATTCTAATAAAATCATGTTTTATTGAGTAACGATAATGCCATGGCTGAAATTGGGAAATGTTTACAAATGGAGATTATCTTTGAATTGCATCTAACGACATTACATATACTAAGTATCCTAGAATAAAATTATACTCGGTTGACATACCGATATTCTTGGTAAAAATTTATATTCAGTCCCAATTAGTGTCTAGAAGGAAAATGTATAAATTAACGAGGTGTTGACCAGTCAAACATGCCGGGACAGAATGATTGAACGGAGTTCTTTGGAGCCTAGACGCAGGTGCAAACAGTTGCGGACTTATAATTACGGACCGTTTGCACTTAATTTATCGAAGCTTGGCTACGAAAGAGTGATGGCTGCCAAATCTAGTTCCTATTGGAGAGCATTTTTTTCCGACGTTACCACTTTAATTGAAGTTTTTCTTTTTAAATCTTTGACGTCTATGCTAAACGTACAGTTCAACTAGCTAGCAATTTATCATAACATATCAAGCACAATAAAAAGGCAACCGAAAACCCAGACAACAAAACTAAAAACACAGACAACAAAACTAAACACAATAGTATTGATTCATTGCTTTGTATATGGAATTGGTCGTCATTTGCGACATGCATTGCCTTCATAATTTATGTATATCATATGATTAATTTGATCTAAGGTATGTCCTCAGCCGTGTCCTATCCAACGGTGTGTAGGTGTGCAGCAATGTTGTCATTAGGTTTTTAGGTCTTAGTAAGAATAATGTTCAAAGAAAACTCCACTAATATTGGCGTAGATTCAATGGCAATGGGCATTTATCTATTGAAAGGACTGCGTCATTAGGCGTATATATGCACTAGATCCATCTTATTTTTAGTGGAGCAGTATGGTCGATATGCCTGTTATTCAAAATATCGACAACAAGTTCACCATACGTGCAATTTCGTGGAAACCTAAAACTCAGCTAGTTATCTAGTTCCCATATCACATAGACAAAGACATTATATGGCTTGTCTGTGCCAGTGCGTAACCAGATCCGCACTTGATCTTGTCATCCATGGCTTAACACTTAAAGCTTAAAATGACGATAACAATCTTATGCAGCTACTACAGATCATAAGATTATTCTTACAGTTGTCAAGAGATATACAAATGCATTGTAAGCAACACAGAAACATAATGGTTTGTATTGGACTGTAGTTAAAGCGACTGTCCTGGTGATCACAATGCAACCCATTTCCATTTCTGATCTTCGTAAATGCAATGACAATGTTCAAGTTCAATTTAGATAGTTAAGTCGTAGTTACGTTTTGTGATGCAACGCAACTTTGTTTCTGGTAATAAATGTTCAACACAATTTTAAAATACAAACTGCAACTAGATATAATTTGGCTACATCAAATGATTGTAAATAAGAAGGAACAACACACAACGAAGTCCCTTTTTATAGTCTCCTGCTATCCCCAAGCATAAAAAAACCCCCCCCTGCCAACTGCCCACGGACCACCCATTTTAAGAAACACAACATAAATTGGCAACATTTCTACGACCATGAAGGTTCTATTCAGTATTCAAATTATGATACATACAGAGAGAGCACGTTGGCTGCTGAAATTGACAATCGGCATTGATGACAAAGCGCCATCTGTGGCGTGTTGGGCGGCGGCGGTTGCGGCAGCAGGCGAGTAGCAAGCTCTCCAGTCGTCTGCAGGGCGTGACAGCTCACTGGTAAAGCTACTGATACAAATCACTTTATGATGTTTGCAATTATTTGTTACGCCCATACTCAAAATTGAAGATGTTGACTTTCAATAATTATTAGTAAGGTGACTCATATCTAAGTACACGTGATTCACCCGGCCTTTTCTTCCAGGTATGCAGTCATTTGAGAGTAGATGAACCGACTACACCATTCAACAATGGTTGGTAGCTCGTGTCACATCACCTTATAGCTATTTAGATAAAAATACTGATTTTCTTTTGAAAAATGGTTCATCAAATACAACTAACAACGTGTACCAAACCTCAACCTCAGCCATAAGTCTGTGTTGCCAATCAAGCATTATTGACAATCTGCATAGCGTAAATACTACTGAGACAAAAAACAAATTACTAGTAATTTTTTGTTAGTAGTTGAATGATAGATTGAGCCATGTTTGAACGACTCGTTACATTTTTTATCGAGCTACAAAGTCGATAAGAAATTTCATACTTGGTGACGAGGTCAGGACGAATGTGACATAAAGGTGTAGACTTTTTTTGATTACATTGCCTGGAAAAGATGGGCGGTACTGAAAGGCTCGAGGCTGACCAAGGCCCCACTCGGTTGATCTCCGAAGCCTCCGAATGCGCCAGCCCCATATATGACGTATTCAAGCCGCCCCTTGTACAAGTCTGAAGCTTCATATTGTAGTTGTAATCACAAGTACATAATGCTGCACTGTGGTAGAAGTAATAACTGTCGTGAACAAAGGACCAGCATGATTCGTGCCCACTTCCAAAGGCGTTGTTTTGATTCTTATGAACGTATGTCTGATTCTTTTCTTTTTTCACTAATGTATTGTATACATGTGTACTACATTTTCTGTTCACAACCTCTTATGGTGCTGCCTGTTGTCGAGAAAAGTTATTCAAACACATTTATATGAAACAACACCAACGTCAAGACCTACTCTTGCTCAAGGAAAACTCTACCATCAAGCCACTATAACCTGGAGGTCACCCTTTTAAATTAATTTGTTTGTGTACATAGTATTTTGTATCACTTATATTTTATCACTAAAATAAAACAATGGCAGATCCAGGTTTTTTAAGGGGGGGCGGCGGACTTATGGAAAACGGGGGGGGGGCGCACTTAAGGGATTTAATGAAAAAACAACAACATGTGGAAATGAAAAGTTTGGTGGAAAAAGGGGGGGGGGGGTGTTCCCTGTGCCCCCTGGATCTGCCTATGTAAAAGTAGTAAAATGGTAGATAATAAAATGTTAGATTATAAGCGTATTTCAAATGATGAATCCACAAATCATTAAGCACGCGAACGTTATGATATGATTTATTTTCTGTGAAGAAAAATAGACAAGTCAGACACGCACAATGAGTACATCACGCCTAAGCATCATACCACCCAAACCCAGCCTTAAAGAATGCTTCTCAAGGCCACCACAGAGTGGGCCCATCATCGACTTAAGTTTAATGTATACAATACAGTAGAACTATCATAGCTATGATTGTGTTCAGTAGAACCACCATTGATGTCCTCACATGACATCAATCGTGTGCGATAGGTGACAAACCCTTCTCTTTTCAATGGGGTCGTAAGAGAAACGGCCATACGGTTACCGACTTGCACTGCTCAATCGATGGACCATTGTTCGTGTTGTTATGACTTGAAGAAACCCAAGTGAACAATCTCATCGGCACAGCCGGCCATATACAATAGGGACGCGTTTTGTGGCTGTCTGCTTCGCACCTGCTTGCCATGAACGATGCATATGATCAAGTATGATGCAGTGCACCAAATCAATGTACCGCACCACAGTTCCAAATCGATTTGCATATCTTTAGACTTATATAATCTCATAATAATCTTGAAACATACAGACGCAACAGTTTTTTTTTAAATGTCTGAGTAGTAGACTCTTTCCTGACTCATTACACAGTGCCGTTTAGTAAGCCCCAAACTGCTAACTATTAGACAGCAAAATTATAATGGGAAATATGGTTTATATTAAGTTTATGGTTCTATCATGCTAAATCAGTGAAATCAGTCGTAATCTTGCTCAACAAATAACACCAGTGTTCTGGTGGAATGGTAGATTCAGCAATTGACAAGGCATACAGCTGTAAGTCATCGAGGTTGGCCGTAAATGAACGTAGCTGGCTGATATGATATTTTTAAACATCAAATTTACTTCACTTACTATTTCGTTTCATCCCAGATAATTTGATAATGATCAGAAACCATGCATTTATTTAATTGCTTAATAATGTTGCAATAATTAGTGATCGTAGACATGAACTCGGGCTCAACACCATGAAAAAAAAGACTGAGTACTCCCCTGTGTTGTCAATGCTGTGAACTGTCAATGTTGGACTTTTTTGTTAATTTAAGACTAGTTGTATTTTTAATATGGGACAACACTAGTTGTATTTTTAATATGGGACAACTTGTATTGTTAATATGGAACTACATGCATCGTCAATGAAGACTTTGGTTGCATTGCCAACGTGGGACTGGCTTTTTTGTTAATATGGGCAAAGTGTGAGAATGAGTAAGCCATATACGGTCATTGACATGAAACAGGTTGTATTGTTAACATGAAACTTGGTAATTGGAAATAGGTCGTATTTTCAATATATGTAAGTGATTGTATATATCGTTTATATCAGACTTTGAGTATTTTGTTTTTTAGTCCCTAGACTGCATTTTATGGCCTTGTATATAATGTGAGAATGGTTGTCATGTAGATGTTGTAACCTACTATCAATGCACAGCTTCAGCCTTCTCAGTGATGGACAATGCGCTCTGCTAGTGGTTCTACCCAGGGGCGTTCTGGGATTGCGATCAAATCCCCAGTATGACATTCGTGAATTCTCATCTCAAATGTTTTACTGCATGGAGAGAAAGATGACTGACTACTCATTGAAACACGCCCGTGACGACACAATGTGCAATTAACTCAGGCTTCAATACCACGACTGACTCGGCTTCAACATTAAGGACTATGCGGCCCTAGCTTTAGAGCCATCACTGATATATCATATTAACAGTGTTTAAGTTACATACAGACGACAAATTAATACACAAGTTTAGAAGAGTGATTATGCATGTAACTCTGATTAATGTCATCGTAACTGCAAATGTGTCTTCATTCTTTCTGGTTTTCTGTTAATCAAATCTACATCTTCTCATCAATGCATGCAACGCCTACTAATTGATAGGTCATTGATAGCTTACCTGCTGATACTTACACTATTATAAAGAGCGGCTACTACTATGGCCGCACACAGATAATAGGAGGAGAGGAAATCTAGATAAATCACACATATTGATTATGATAATACATGTAATATGTGTACATCGATTATAGGCAATGCAAGCGCTATCGATTTTGAGAAGTGCAATACGCACAGATGCCGCTGTTTATTCAAAACACACGACATCCAGCAAGTTTTAACTTGTGAGGACTTTGACAATATCAATGGGACACTCTGTATGTTATTATTAAATTTGTCTACGCCATTAGGATAGTGTATAGCTTGTGGCCTAGGGACTAGCAGTGCACGTCACACAAAAGTAAAAATTAGATAAATGTGATAACGTAACCGTTGGTAGGTAAATCTGCATTTTTTATTGTCAAAACCACGTGGTAGCATACGCGGATATGTGTGTCTTTCCCCATTAGATACCTTATTATGGCCTCTTCAAATACCCGTAATAGATATACGAGGTGTATTAATTAAAGGCGGCATTGGTGTCACAGTGAAAACCCGGTATCGGCGGAATTCGCGCCGATGTCCCCCGTACGCCCAGTACATTGTCTATTATTGCAAAAACTTAAAATTAGTTAATTCTGGGTGCGTCGTACATTGTATGTGTGATTTTATTTTGGTGTACATGTTGCGAGCACCACACCCTCTAACAGTATTGCACAAAATACAGATGACAGTTACGAAAAGTAGCTCTTTTTTCTGCCATCCATTTGTTCTGTATGCAAATTAGTTGAATGTCAAGTGGAACATAAGATACACTTAGTTGGGATGTGCACACAGTAGTTGCTGGGTAGTCCAGAACAGGTATGTAAGTCCCAAAATACAGGGTAGAGTCTTGATTTGCTTGGTAATTGTTACGTACATGTACGAGCTAAAAGCTGTCACATTCTCACTTGGTCGCTAGCTTTGAGCTAAAGTATGAGTGGTGTTGTGTTTGATAATATAAAACCAATTTATATATAGTCTTTTAAAAGACTATTTGTTGGTGAGGTGACAAACAGCTGAAAATACCATCAATCTTGTAGAAAGGGTTTTTTGTAGGAGGAAATGACGCTGATAAGCAACAACATGTGTTCAATTCTTCTATGCCATCGATCTATAGATGAGATCTTTCGTTTACTGCTGTGGTCATGGCTTCATAAAGATTTTGCACATTTGATCAATGATTAAGCATAACTGAAGGACTGTCAATTTAAGGTGTATTGATTATGATCATAACCACTCTTCTCTCATTTACATCAATTACACCCACCCACAGAGACGAGCAGTATGTATGGTCACACTTCAAGACGGCCATTTAATTAAGTGAGTGTCTGATAGCATCTTGATATAAGTAAAAGACGATACACGTCGTTTTATGTAATGACATATATGCATTTTTATTAATTTCAAAAGTGTGTGGAGATGAATGTAGAGATTTATCATTTTGTAAGAGAAGTTTCCATTCAATAAACACTGGTGGAAATTAATCATATGTGGTGCATAATACGTAAAAAGCAGCAACTTGATTAAGCATCATTTGTACACGTATTGCAGGGCAGACTCAAAATATCGACATATATAGTTTGGACAAAACCTGGGACAACTAGTAAAACACTATAAAACGCAATATATAAGGGAGTAATTTCAATTTCAATTTGATATAGCTCTTTAACGCCATATGGGGAGGTTGTGTTTTAGTCATTTATGGTCTCGTGCACACTGCCTATGATATTTAGCACAACAGTTTATGGAGATTGACACAATCCTTCATTCTAGAATTAAGATACCAGATGCAACTTTGAGAGAGAAGACGCCTTGGTCTTGTATTCAGACACGCAGTTAGCTAGAGTGCAAACTCTCTAAAAACATATTAACATGTATCTCATATTTGAGTGCTGTGTGTTGCATGAATTACAAAATAATTTGCAATTGTATGTTTTGCAAACACGAAGTAAACTGTATCAAGAGTAAATGCATATATTTATATTGGTATCATCGACGTATGTTGTAATATAAACCATTTTCCATGATAAAATGTTTAAGTGTTGTTCACAGTTTACACGCATAGTAATTGCTCTCGGTTTTTTCTTCTTCCAGGAGAGTAGAACTGATTGGTAGTATTCTATATATTGATTTACAATTTGCACACATCAATATGCATGCTGTAAATGTTTTGTTCGAACTCACACGGTGTATTTTGTCTTCAAAATGTCTATCGGGTCATGGATTACATGCTCAGAAATAAGCCTAAATTTCATATCATTTTACTACTACCAAGTGAACAGAACTTTGAAATGACCTGTAGAACGAAGCACCGTAATGGTTGTCACATGGTATAGACTGTGTGGGATAAATTTGTTCTCCCCTATTCAATAGCACAATGAGAGTGGTCAAATACACTAGAGTTTTTAAATGTTACCATGAAAGCAATAAAATGATTAAATAATTAATTAGATTCCACTATACATCTCTATCTGCTGACAAAAACGTTTTAAATGTGATTGTTCACCGGACGTCTGGGAATTTGGTCATCTAGGTGAGTCGTGCGTTAATGTTGCAAGTTGGAGATTAATATTAGCTGCAAAACATTAATAAAGCTCTAATTACCAGAGGGATATTATATTTAATGCTCAGCACAATGTATACTTGGAACAGTATAGGATTATGAACCAATTAATTAGTAGTGCAATTCTTGCCCAAGCTCTGAGGTACAACATAGACGTCACATGCTTGCAAAAGTGTGTGCCCCCAGTGACATATTACGAGGCGATGATTCCAAGGTTTTAAAAGCTGAAAATAGAACCAAGCATGATAACATCTTTGCCCTTTTTAAAAGGTGGTTGATTGAGTTTGGGCTCTTTCCGTCTACCAGCAATAGACGTCCTTGCATAGGCTTGTTCAAAGGTAAGTAATCAGCGGGGGCTCGTGAGTCGCTACATCGGTGCGGGCACATCACAAGGTGTTTTGCATCAACTCGCGGAGGCACGTTTGGATCTTAATGGCAATATTACACGAGAATACCGAAACATTGTCTGTATGTCCCAAACAACCGCACCCACACAGCGCACTTGCGTTTGACATCGCACAAGAACCACGCAGCACAATCTGTAGCTAGGCGTTGGAAAAAAAAGATCGACGTCACTTGGTCTCGAATTAGCGAGACTGTGATTTCTTATAAAAGCGTATAAGTTTTGGATAGCCGTGGATTCGAACGCACAATGCCCTGATCTACCTTACAGACCGACCATATACATGTAGTCAGTCGTGCTTTACAAAATACAAATTACACGCCCACGCTTAGACGCGCCTTTCAAGTTGGCCACCACAGTAATTTCTTTCAAAGCTAGGCCCTGCTCATGTCTGCTGAGTTGTGTCTATTTGTTAACCTCGAACATTGCTAAGGCACCAGATGCGGGCGTTCAACTCGAGACTGAGGTCACCATGCCCTTGGCCACTTTGGTGAGACTCCCTCAACTGCTTACTCCGCCATTTGGCGGCGGGGCCCTATGCCCCAGGTACCAGCCGTCCATGCGGATCTCGTACCGATGAGAAGAGAGATATAGGAAGTTGTATCGCTCAGTGTCCCAGGGCAACTGTTGGACTGAAGTTAAGAAATTCTTCCCGCCGTGCAACGTTCCACATCAACCTTCAAGTGACCACTATGTCGTTAGAATTACCTTTTCCAAGCACGACCAACCGACAGGTGGAGGTAGCTATTTCAATGCATATGGTTGGCTCACGGTGGTAAACTTAGAGGACTACCTGATGGCTTCTACGAGCAACTCATGTCCTTAGCATCCGCCATATGGGATTTTTTTCGGGGGAAGCCTGTATTTGGATGGCCGTGGAATCGAATTATTGATCTGATCTACATTACAGACTTGTGATACACATGCTTATCAATTACACCAGCTACCCACACGATGAGAAACATTTTCCAACTTGGCCAGAATATCAATTCCATTCTGCCCTGGTCTGCTTAGCAGCGCCACCGAGACATGTGTTTACCTTAATAACTTAGCCCACCTATCCGTCAGTTGCGCGGTGCCACTCGAGAGTCAGGTCACCGTGTCCCAGACCACTGTTGTGACATGACTACGTGAAACTGCAAGTCAAGCATGTCAATACACTTCAAGAACTTTCTGGTTCTGGAGGGTGCAGTTGAGTTACCAGGACCCAGCAGAAGACAACAAGTGTACATGATTCGACGCCGTTTTTAACTGCACCATTGATGATCACTGGTGCAAAATGACTATACGCACAAATCACGAGTCACCAATATATGATAGAATAAAGGCAAACACTCAACTACAATTGAGGTCAAATGGATTGAAGCCAATACACATGACGTAGCTATGCAGGTAGACGACTGGTCAAGCATGCTGATATTGACACCCAAGACATGAGCACTGACGATAAGCTTGCTGAGATGCCGTCCATTACGAGAGGACCTGCTCATGCATTGCAAGGGCCTACATTGCGCTTGGGCGCGTGGCCATGGCTGATGTGTACCAGTGATTTTGAAGTGTGTGATAAGGGTTTTTAAGGACTATTGGTTTTAATCATCCATTTCGTCTGTACCATATCGCAGTGTGGACAAGGGCGCTCGAACAGCAGGGAACTGCACATACTTTCATATCTAATGGTTGCATTAACGAGGCCACCATTGTTAACGTATTGTCATCTGCAACACTTCAAAATAAGCTACAATCAAATGTCATGAAAATGTGCTCCATATTTCAAGTAGGCTTGTGGCTGGTGGTTTGGGTAAGATGCTATGCCATTAAAAATAAAGTTATAGTAGTTGAAATAAGAAGATGCAATTAAAACTATGATACAATTAATATAGTGGAGGTCCTAAATTTTCAAACAGATAAAAGAACAGGACTTAAAGACCCTGCCCAAGGAAAAGTCTATAGGGGGGAGCATGGCCCAATACTTGAACAATGAAAGAGTCCCTCCACTTCCACCCACCACCAAAAGTTGGATCGGTCTATGACGACACAATTTCATGGAAAGAATCAACAACCACATTTTGTGATTAAGGAGGTTATATGTTTGTCCAGCAATTTCATAAACAATGTAGTAAAACATAAAACAACATTGAAATAAACAGTAATTATCTATATGTCAATGTCATATTCTTTCATGTACTGTGCAAAAGTAAATTATGATGCCTGCGACAGTTTTGCAAATTCATGACAAGATGTCCGTCAAATGCACTCATTAAAGTTTAGGTTATCGTGCTCTTCCCAAGTTGTGTGGCAACTGAGTGTTTAATGACACTGGACGTATTACAGTCACAATTTATAAACATATACACTGATGTAACTTAGAGAGGCGTGGTGCGTAATTGAAATTAGTCAATAATAGTGCATTGGCCAGTTTTCTACAGCAGAGCCTCTCTTTTAAGAACATTCGAAGTGTGGCTTCAAGAAGTCTCAACATAGATGTGGTCTGTTGAAATACTGTCTGTGTAAATGATGTCTTTATGAAGGTGATCATAATGGGATATTCCCATGCATCTTTCGATGGTAGTATAGGAGCATCAATTATAAAGTCCTAGATGCCAAAATCAAGCAACCCTTATGCAAAAGTGTGCATAGTTGATGATGATTCCCCACTATCAATATAAGTAACAAAACATCAATATAGACTCCATTGTTTAGGTGGCACCACTGAAACTGGCGGGAAATCCCCATCAAAGCCTTTACAATTGAGACCTTTAAGCTGGTCTATGGTAAGAGTAGAAAGTCAGTTTTACCTGAAACATACAGAATAAAAATGTAGCCAAACCCTTTTACGTCACTTACTTACGTCTCAAACTAGCCAAGTTTGTGGGCAGAAAATGGGAAGGTTATGATAGCATGGGATGCATATCACCGTGCTGTGTCGTCTAGAATATCAATCATTAGAACCATTCAATGAATTAGAACGATTAAGATTTAAAACGAGGTACTGGGAAGTGTATTGTCATCTTTTAGAACATTGGCATGACCAGGTTACTTTAAAACCTCAGTATAAGCCCACGTAAATTAGGGCTTCTTTTCTTCCTTGTCGCTACTTCTACCCTGTGCATCATAACTGCCTACACTGGTCTCAGGATCATTGATCTTACTATATAGGACCATGATAAGGTGTAACGTACTGGATTTGAACTAAAAATCTGTTAGCAATAAGTAAACAGCTGACAAGTTTAGATACCAGTCTTAATGGGAGTGAAATCCAGATTGCAATGAGAGCTATTATGTAACATAGATTATACCAGGGTGCTTTCAATAGTCCAGTAGAAACTCACCGTCTTGAAGATGTATTGTTAACAGTAAAATATTCGAGATCGCTAAAATGAGGCCAAATCTTGATCGTTCATGTTGTTGAATGGAAATTAAATTTTTTTTCCAGTGTTATGCCATTCGAAGACAAGCAATGCTGACGCTGTTTACATTTACTGGACATGATGCCGGGACTATTGTGGCCAAATGTTGACTGTTTGTTGAATGTCGATGATTATTGTTTTTTTTTGCAGTGTTATGCCATTGAAAGTACTGTTAGTGCTGACGCTGTTTACATGTGCGTGGACACAGGATGACGGCAACGCCAACGCCAACACGGACGCCGCCACGGCCGAGAAGGTGACGGGCGTGGACACCATCCTCGATGAAGGTGATTTTTTCCCTTTTTTTTGGGGGGGGGGCAGCGGATGTTCGCGGTGGTGGCCATGTGGCCCACTGGTTCTGCCTATGTAAGGTGATAACGTTAGGTAGAAACTAGTGGTCCAGAAAACTTGAAGAGAACTTGGAGTGCATACTGATTACAGCGCCTATTTAAATTTGCACATGTACTACCCCTAGTGATGAATATTATCTCCATTTGTCTCCATACACGCACCCTTGTAATCTCAAATGGACAATTGGGAATTGTGTAATTTTTATGAGGGAGGGTGGCGAATAGAATAGTCGTAATAGATATTGATACATCCACATTTGCTATAATGTGGATTGGATTATATGTACATGGACGCCTTCTACATAAATATATGTCCACGGATATTTTAAAAAAATGTAATGATTAGGCCATATCAGGCTTCAATGCAGTCTATTGCCAAAAACTTTTGGAGACCGTAACGATGTGTGCTTCAGTGGCCGAGTGGATAGGGAGTTGGACTCGTGACCAGAAGGTCGTGGGTTCGATTTCCGATCGGGTCCGGTGGTGGGTGTTGAGCACACACATTCCTACAAAGTAGCACACTGCTCCGTGACACCTACACGTTAATTAGGTACAGGTCATTGGGTTGAAAGAATGTGTGAGTGCCTGTGTGAGCTAGTGTTTAGCATTGTGCGCTGATTGTGCTGCTGATGGACGTATGTGAGAATGATCAATTGCCGATCATTGTGTGTGCCAGTGACCTGGTGTAAAATGTAAAGTCGTGAGAGCACATTAGAACTATAAACCACCACATTCATTTACATTTACAATCAGTGAGTGTTGATTGCGGCAGACGTTGGCTTTTTTCAGACAGCACGGTGGCCGCAGAAGCCGCTACGGCCAATTCCACGGTACAGAGACCTTACGCCCTGTGTTTAAAAGCACGTTGTCAGTACATATACGGTACAAGCACCGTGCCTTGCCTGTACATCGACAGCACCATGAACATACGAGGGGCATGCTTTAGGACTCACACAATTCAGAATTAGCATGCCCTAGCGACTTTGCATTCACACCAGGTCATTGATATCCTTGTCACAGGATATCATTCTCAACTCACTTGGGAGCACACAGCATATCGTAACTATAGGCCAGGCGTGCTTGTCAATCAACATTAGCGTTCATTCGCAAGACGTGTACCTATTTAACGTGCATTTGCTACGGAGCAGTGTACCACCTGTTAGAGATGAGTTTGCTCAACACTCACCGAAATTCGAACTCACGACTTTCTGGTCACCAGTACAATTGTGCTTCTGTGGCCGAGTGGATAAGGAGTTGGACTCGTGACCAGAAGGTCGTGGGTTCGATTCCAGGTCTGGTTTGATAGTGGGTGCTGAACAAGATCAATCCTAAATAGTTGTACACTACTCCGTGGTACCTACATGTTAAATAGGTAGGCTACAGGTCATTGGGTTGAAAGAGTGCATGAGTGATTGTGTGGGTGATTAACAATGTGCACTGAATGTGCTGCTGGTGCAAGTATACAAGAGATGATCAATTGATGATCAATAAGTGGGCCAATGACCTGGTGTAAATTGTAATGTCGTGAGAACAAGACTTGTATCACGACTATAAACAACCACATTTACATTTACATTTACAACTCCCTATATATCCATGATTGTCTATCCATTCGGCCATCCAAGTACACGTGACAGCTTAGACAGAAGACAAAGTTGGGGAGCGTTCATAATTGACATCAACCACATTTTGGCATTTTCTGCCCCCCCCCCAACCCCTATTGTCAACTTTCGTCAACTTCATGACCCCCACCCCCACGTCAGCTTTAGGTGCGCACCCTAATTCCCACATGGTGCCATCCCCTTGGCGGCGATATCAATTTCTTGACATCCTCATCCAAACCCCTGAGTAGTTAATCATCTCATCTAGCTAATATTTAAGATATGCCTTTTTGAAATTGAATCTGTGTGCAGTTTTGTCAGGTCATGTCATACAACAATGGCATTTCATGTGTAATATATATGATGATGTGATTTATGAACATTTCAACAAATACAAAGCATTTATTTTTATTTTATTCTCCATTCTTTTTACTACAACTTTAGATACCATTGAACTTTGATTCATCCTAAATGCTGCCCCCCGCCCCCTGTCAAAATTTTGTGTGACCCCACCCCCTGTCAAATTTTGCTGACCCCCCCTTCAGGGTTTACGTCAATTGTGAACGCTCTCTTGTTCACTGGACAGATATGTAAACGATACATAGATTATGGATGCAGAAAACCAACTTGAATGAAGTGAAGGGGTAGGGTTGCGTGCAGGATAGCGCTATCTGGCTTACATTGTACGTTGACAGATGGACGCTAAAAAATGTCCACAACAGAAATGTGTCCGAAATATAACAATGTTCAATATGACATATAAGGCTTGTTTCCGACAGCCACGTGAACATACCTCAACACAACGATTTCCTATGCGCTGTCTGTTATTGATAATGATAAATGTCTTGCTTCTAATTTGATTGCCGATAGACAAGAGTCTAAATTGGTACAATATGTAATTTCATTGATTCGTAAAAGATTGCATATTGCATGAATTTGATATGTACGCATTTGGCTATGCCCTATATGATTTGTTTGATGATGACTATAAATAAGCCCTGTTTCAAAATTGAAAAGAGATGGCGATAAATCAGATATTAAAAGAATGTTTAATTGGGTTCGCAAAAACGTACAGTGGTGCAATTACAATGCCGTTTGCAAATCATCTGTTAACAAATGGGTTACATTTATATTTGAAATAATTTTAAAACGAAATGAGATGAGCAATGAAGAAAAACCGTCTCCCAGATCATCAGACACGACATAACTTAAAATTAATCTAAACAGCATAAGATATGTGTGCTTCAGTGGCCGAATAGATAGAGGGTAAGACTCGTGACCAGAAGGTCGAGGGTCCGATTCCCGGTCGGGTCTCGTGGTGAATGTTGGTGAATGTTGAGCCAACACCCCCCTAAGTAGTTCCACTCGTCTAAATGGAACCTACACGTTAATTAGGTACAGATCATTGGAGTGAAAGAGTGTGTGAATGCCTGTATGAGTGATTAGCTTTGTGCGCCGCCTATGTAAATATATGGAAAATGATCAATTGATGATCGTTGAGTGTGCCAATGACCTGATGTAAAATGTAAAGTCGTGAGAACACAACTAGAATAAAGACTATAAACCACCACGTTTACATTTATTTACAAGATGAATAGTTTATAGTATGGCTGGAAATATTTAGTCGAATACTCTCTTCATGTCTTTTTTTTGATCGACCGCAGATATTTTTTATGATTTAGATTGAGGTCAATAGTTTATGTGACACCTGCGTCAGATGCCCGTGATTTATTGGATGTATGGGGGTGTAAATCTGCGCTACCTACATGCATTTACACATTTTGTTCAAGGGACCGTCGGGAACTTTTGCGATACGGTGCTGTTATTTCATTGGTATTGTATTATGATCCACAATTGGCTCAACATAATGGTCTTACAGGCGTTAAAGGAATTAGGGGTAAGTTTTGAGATACTATGATGGCTCCATACCATGAAAACCAGCAATGACGTTGGCCTTAATATATGGCACACAATACTTGTCTGAGAAAACATTCTCAAATTGATCACAAACGTCTCAAGCTAAAAACTTAAAAAGTAAAGGTATATATTCCAAACACATCGCTTGCATAACATGTTAGTTCTAAAGTATCGATCATATATGCGTCGCAAGTCATTCAAGTATTTGTATATCAACCTATCAAGCAATTTAACATCATAACAACCAAAGAAAATATAAGTGCGTCGAACAAACGACAACAATGAAAAGTTATATAAAACACACACCCTGCAGCCCAGCTGCTAGCGTCAGGTGAAAGGCAGCAATCAACCGGTCAATACGTGAAGCTCAACTGTTTATATCTTTCTACCTACCACGTGGCGCCCCTGGCGGCGACAGGTGGCGTGGTGGTCGGCACCGGAACTACGACTGACTTACACTGATTTGATGCGCGACACGGATAATTATTTATGCTAATCGTTGATACATCGGATTGGATAGCTTAGAGTCTTGGGAGTGTTGGCTACTAGTGGTGGTGTCGGTGTTGCTTCTTAGTGCTCCTGTCGTCTGGTTGACGGGCTCAGCAGTGCAGCTGTGGTGGTGGGTGCAGTGATAGGATTTGTTCTGGTTGGCTGGTACGAAAAGGAAACAATTTCCGGTGTCCTTTTAATTGAAAAATCGTGATATAGGCTTAGCCCCTAACACTCGATATGTTATGTTTCTGTCATCAGAGTTGTCATTCAGAGTTGCAAGCACATGTCTCGATGGGCGAGTGCTTCTTGAAACATGTGCAATTCTCAATATCAGAGTGACCTTATTTATAGATTATTGAACGCCATTTTCAAGGAATGTAGCTATAATTGGCCATCTCTTCTAAACCTGCTGAAGGCATGTAGCGTCAGCTGGTAGTTCAAATTAAGTGGTGAAGTGCAAGTACAAAGTCCTTGTAAATGAACTACTGGTAATAGACAAAAAGGACCTGTAAGAGTCTGCTCGAAAACGTGTATAATAAGATGTTTTTCATGTGATGTCACAATCAATGTTTGTACATGTATCAGTACGTCTGTCTGTCGATGCGTCCTTCAGTCTTCGGTGCTCTTTGTGTTTGTCAGTTTGTAAGGAGAGAGATGGAGAGAGAGAGACAGGATAGAGATGGAGAGAGAGAGAGAGAGAGTAAAGAGAAAGATGGTGTGTGTGTGGAGAGTATGTGTGTATAGATAGAACAATAGATGGAGAGCGATAGTTTATGGAGAGTGTGTGGAGAAAGAGAGGTGGAAAGGAGAGATTGTGTGTGCGTGCGTGCGTGCGTGCATGCGTGCGTGGGGTTGATGAGAAAAAGAGAAATGATTGATTGAAACTTTGGAAGCGACAGAAAGAGAGGCTATACAGGAAGTACACATGTACATGTAAAGGGTGAATGAGTGCGATGAAGGCCACTGCGTTTGTTGTAAATGGTTAAGAACGATCACATGAAAGCACGAGATGTAGAGTGAATGTATTTAAAAGAACACGAAGGGTATGCAGAGATGACAGTAGATATACTAGAACACTACATCAAATTAACTCACAGATTAAAGTACTAGCAAATGTACAAAAAGCTTTACAAGTGCAAATGTTATTGACGTGGAAAAAATCGTTATCAAATTAATGTATTTTGAAAAGGTCTGCTATGAAAATGCGAATGTTACACCGGAAACTGATTCTTTTCAACTTGAGGCTTTATATGCTGACGCTTGGTGTCCGTATACTATAATTGCAATTAACGTGTGCAAGTAATACCCGCAATGACTGGTGGTCATAGACAAGGGCACATATCATAACAGATAAACTGGTAGTTGGTCTATTCTTGTTACATTGTTTTTTAGTTTGTCGTCTGAAGAAATCTTCGCACGGCAAATTATAACTTAGAGATATACTATGTGCGTACATCATGCTAAACACAGTCCATGTACACACATTGCGATGCTACATACCCATTTTTTTCAAACATCGGCACACGCACCCGTTCAACTGCAATGCGCGTGCGTGCGCTTGTGTGCGCGGTGATGGAAACTCCCCAACCTCCAAGCAGGAATCACATAACGTCCTCATTCCTCGATTTGGAGGTTGGGAAAGTCCCTTTCTCGGTGGTGCTAGCGCGCATGCGACATCTATTCTATTACATACACTGCACACAATACACGTTTTGTTTTATACTAGAAACGTCAAACGAACAAAGCAAAATAGAGAACATTTTTCTGACCCAACACCATTATTTGACTCCAGATCCGCTGGCGTTCGATGTGAAATGCACAACGGACACCGAATGTCAGGGTTACCACGCCTTCTCCATCTGCGACCTGGGTGCTCTCCGCAACACGACCAGCGACACCCTCGTGCAGGCCCAGCTCTGCAAGTGCAACCGTGGCTACGAAAAGGACGAGACGCTTGGGTCATGCTGTATGTATTGCCAGATATGTGTAGTCTATCATGGGCCTGGGATCGTTAGACGGGGATGCGGGTGTATATACTATATTTTCTAACCACGCATCATTCTTACTCATATAATGTGCGGCTGATGTGTAAAAACTTATGGTATATGAGTAAGAATGGTGTTTGTATAGTAAATATACAAGTATATGCGTATATCCTCAAGCCGATATAACGATACCGGGACCCATGTAATCTACAGAAGTGTACGTGGCAAAGGGTATTCTTAAAAAAAAGAAAATGTATCTATTGAAGACCCGAGGAAGTTTTTCTTTTAAATCTTTAAATCAGTGGGTGGAAGTGCAATGGAAAGGTATGTTTTAGATTGATAAAACGGGTACTGTTGTTGGCTGTCATAACTTAATTCATTAGTATCTGCCATGCAACTCACAGAGATATTGAATACAACTTTTCAAAGGCAAGAAGAACTGCTTTACACGGAAAACATTGTCAGTATTATCACGACACCACCATGTATGCATCATGATGATTTTTAAAAAGAAGTCGAGCTTTCAAAATGTCAAAGCCATTGGAATTGAAGCACACAAATTATTTACAAACATTGGACAATCGTCTAAATAACACTGGAAGGGCACACTGGTATGCGCATTGCCATATTTGCCGAATAACTGCCGATGATGAAAGATTAAATTTCAATTGTGTTTTGATATGGGTGTCTTGCATCTACCAATGTTTAGGCGTAGAATTTCTGTGGATTAAAATGTAACAAGGCAAAACTACCCGATATATAACTTGAGTTATGACAATTTACGTTGTTTGCATTGTGTTAAAAGTATTTACAATTTACCCCGTTTGCATTGTGCTGCAGGTTTAAACCGGGGTCGTTGTGACTAACACATCATGACGGTCTCCACTAACTATTGCAATGCACTTTCAGCCTACATAGGTGACTATACGTATTAAATGCGTAACAACATAGGGCCATACTATATCCAACATAGATTGGAGCAATGAAATAATTCACAAATACAACTTCTATGTATCATCAGACCGTGAGGGCTACGTGAACGAGCGGTGCGTGCCAGCCGGCCCTACCCGCTGTCTGACGGAGCATTCCGCATGCCGGCCGGACCCGCGGCGAGGAGGCCTCTACCTGTGTCAGTGTGAGGAGAACTACGTCATGGTAGAGTACCCGTACCAGTCTGGCAACCACACGTGTGGTGAGTTTCCTTTTAAATACAAGCAAAATGAAAGTTCAATGTGAGACTTCCTCATGGTTCTGCGTAGCTTTTATGCACAGTGACGTGATAATACAAAGCAATGACAAAAAACCACCACTCACTTCTACTTGTTACCAGTAGATGCTAGCAAAAAGAATATATAAAAATATGTAGTTTTACTGATAGCCTCTCCTTTGAACCCAAATATCTTTCATCCAGTTTAGCAAGAATTAAAATAATACATTTAAAATCCCCCCACACTACCTTAGCTATTTTGCAATAAGCACACTATAAGTGATATTGGGTCAGTTTTTTTTGTGAAAAGTAAATATATATTTACATAAACAAATGATCAAAAACACAAATCATGAAACTCGTCTGCTTCAGGCCGTGAACTGGCCTCGCATGGGCTGACGTTGGCCTCGGACACGGCGTGCAGCACATGCAAAGGCACGTGCTTCGACGTGGACGGGGACATGCGGCGGGACGGCTGCCAGTGTGTGGGCTCGCGGACCGGGCTCGATTGTGAAGTGATGCACGGTAGGGGGCCTTATGTTTGTGTGTGTGTGTGTGTGTGTGTGTGTGTGTGTGTGTGCATGTGTGTGTGCGTGTGTGTGTGTGCCTGCCTGTGTGCACTACAAACAGCGTATATCTCCGTGTTCGCTTTGTTGCTGTTTGCTCATATACCTCGTATTACCAGTGATGGCTCTGTGTCAACTAGAGCAACCACCATGCCATCCACATCATTTGCTCAGTATCACATAGAACTATGAAGTGAAATAGATCTTTCAAGTACCACAACCCTCCCACACACAAACGAATTAGACAGCTTTCAGTGGACAATATTCTGAACAAGATAACAAAATAAATTTTAACCAAATCCTACAAATACCAATGTATTTCAGTAACACACACACACACACACACACACACACACATTAGACACACACACACACACAATACACACAACATGACAACACAATACACACACACACAAACACACAAACACACGCACGCACACACGTACGCACGCACAGTAACACACGCACGCACGCACGCACGCACGCACGCACGCATGTTCGTTCATCAGCCATGTAGTCTTGTAATCTGAATATCCATACCGAATTGTTTCGGGTGTCAATTTGTTTTTAATTTTCAGTGCATGTGGAGTGTAAAATGCTGGCTGAGAACAACACCAAACCCTACATGAAGATCTGCTACATGCCCCATGACAGTGTGAATATGAGCAGTGCCAGCATGTACATTGACAGTAAGTGCTTCTTTTTGCTGTTGTCATTATTTACATTATTTCTCTAATTGCATCATGTATAGCACATTATTCTTATTAGATGGAGTAATCATACAGTTGCTAATACTCATTTTTTCATCTTATGCTGTTTTGTGGTTAATAGAGTCTTGGTATAAGTGCTATTAATGAATTGCAACATTGATTGCTCATCTCCTTAAACTGGTGTTTTTAACACCTACTTAATATGAATAATGTTCACCATATGACCTAAAACCATTGACAAAGTAGAATGTAGATGGAAGTTGTTATGAACGTTACTACTCCTTGTGTCCTTCAACAGTGCACAAAACTTTCCCTGAATGCCGTGCTGAGAGGGCCAACCAGGACCCTGCCAACCCACAGTGCATTAACGACGACACGGGCCTCCCCATGCCCAACAACACGTGGGTGGTGCTCGTCTCTCTGGAGCAGAGCCAGTTGCAAACTTGCGGAGTGAGGAAGTCAGTGTCCGATGATGTGAGTAGTGATTGGTCCTTAAGCTCAAAATATTATAAAATATTCTATAGAACTTGGTCAAAAATGATATTGTTGCATGCATAGCTACTGTTGCATATTTGTTGGTGAATACGTTTTCAACATGCTCGTACGAGTTTCTAATACGTGGAATGCAGCTACAAACTACATGGACGTCAAATTACAATTTATCATTTATTCATGTAGTTACTACATGTTACCTACCTTTTCGTTTTGATAGTGTAATGCTGTATTATGATCTATACTGTATACCGATGTCTAATTCTATTTTATAGGCTTTTAAGACAAAATTTGCTACTGCGGTACGCATTCAAATGGATCCAAATTATGCATCAGATCATGATTTTGTTTTTGAGACTTATTGTGAAAGCAGTGACTATGGTGTCTTGTCAGAATCATTTCCTATTGGAGAGTAAGTACAAATAGATCAGTAACAACCTACAAATCTTATTAGCACATTCAATCGACATTTCAAACACACACAGACGCTTTTTTCAGAACTGATGTATTATCTTATTCATTTTAGACGGAAATATGACAATGCTGCTGGAAAATACATGGCTCCCAACATGACATTTGCTGTGTATCTGCCAGATTCTTCGGTTCCAGACAGAAAGCAAGTGGTGCCACAATTTTCTGCCATACGGATGGGTGATCCAATTAATTTAGCAATCACACTAAACCAGGATGGTATGTAAATAAAAATGAACATTTTATATGTGCAGTATAAACTATATATGTGATAATTATTATCAGTCTATCAGTACTTTATATGAATACACTATATCAGTACAGTATCAACTATATGAGTGACGGGTTGACTTCATAGACACGGTCACTTTCTAAAGATCTGAGACCTCGAAAGTTGCCTTAATGTGGAGGTCTTTTTCATCAAATAGATGGTTCTAGTGGAGGCTTTTCTCCAACTAATCTAGATGGAATAGTATGTTTGAAATTTGATAGCACATTTGAGAAGCAACCTAAAATACTTGTTAACAGGCATGCCATTCACAAACGCATATACATATTCTTGATGCTTATTAGGTTGATGTTATTTATTTGCAGATATATATTCGACACTGAGAATAGAAGAGTGCACCAAGGCTGATATGGCAAACATAAATTCTCGTAATGCTAAAACTTCAGTGATAATACATAATGGGTAAGCGCCTTTTAAATACATGTAAATGTATGTTATACACACTATCTTCAGTCTATAATAAAGACTTTATTTCATTTGCAAATATATGGCATTACACCACAACATAGTGCTAAGGAGTTACACATTGTAAAGCATAACAGCACATATGCTCTCTTTCAGTTGTCCAGCAGAAGGTCAGAGAGACATAAATATCAACAACAACTTTAGGAGGAGACACAGTGGTAGTCAAGTCATTCTTGAGACAGGAGACATTAGAGTTTCTCGTGACGACTATACCAGCAGTGCAAATCCCGTTACCCACGTAGAATGTACTGTGAAATTATGCCTATTTGGATACGAAGATCAATGCATCCCGGTGAGTTCAACTATGCAATCCAGTAAAGTGATATGATTGGTCGCCTGGTGTTTATGTTCTACAGCTATTGCATGTGCATATCAATGACTACAGCTCGTTCATCTCTAGCTCAGACAAGAAACACTAACAAGCGAGTATCGTTATCATTATCACCTGCTCTTATATAAAGTTTTAAATTATCCCCATGCGCAAACACACTGGCATTTATCACATTTTTAAATGTTGTGGGGTCTGCCCCAGTTCAAATTTATATAACTTGAACTACTTGAATACACAACATGACTATCTACTAGCTTACTACTTGAAGAAAATGGTCAACCGGACACTACAAGTATCAACAAAACATTAAAGACATAATGATAAATATATAACAATTTATTACAATTTCAGCACACTTGCACGGCCCCCAGTAACACTCCTCTAGTGAGTCGAAGGCGCCGTCAGGCGACAGACAGTGCAGCCGAAACAGCACAGCTCGGCACGGACCTGTTCTGGTACGACCCCAACCCTCAGACAGGTATGAAGCAGTCTTCAAATTAGTGTACAATTTTCTGACAGCATACATGTAAATGTTGTACAAAAGTTGTGTTTTTTTTAAAGCTTATGTTGATGTCCATATGTGAATCCCATTGTAAGTATTATGGGTGTTCACTGTCAATAGACAGACAAAAGCAGAGAAAATAAACAAGCACAGCAAGAAAGGATGCCAGTGAATATCTCAGTCAAGTTTTGCCATCAGTGAAAATCACAAATTTTCATACTTTCAGACAACTTTCAAATCTCTGTGGTTGGCTTTGCGGTGCTCATCTGCGTGCTCATCTTCCTGCTGGCAGTCTTTATGCTGCTCACTGTGTGCCTCTACTTCCGCATTCGCACTCTCACAACCGGCAAAGTGGCTGATGATAGGAACGGAAGAGACACGATACAGCTCGCTATCATTGGTGGGGCCAACCAACGACAACCACAGCGATTCGCAATGCCAAGGATCAACCGCACTGACATCCGAACTTAAACACATATACGGACGCTACAGGAGTGCTATTGCACAAGCAAATTAATGCATAGAAAAATTATCAAAATTAGTGAAGTTTAGACCCTTTTCTATATGATACTTAGCACTAAGTACAGCTGGCTGACCGCTATAGTGACCACAACTGCGATATACTGACAGAGATCTGGATGATAACGCTTTATTGATCAATAGTAGAATTCAGTCGTGGGTGGAATCGGGTAAGTCTGACTGACATGATTCCCAATCGATTCAAAACGGGGCGAGAATTGGTTGTGATCGCAATAGTGTGCAGCCAGCTTAAGGACTATTCGGCAGTATTATATATCATTTGGCGGGCCTGTCCTGAAGTGCTCTCCAAAAAGTAGGAAAAGGGACATTTTCAATGTCTTGATTCTTATAGCAAGGCCAAATTCACGTTAGTATTTCCTACAATTTGAACTGTGCTGTTTAAAGCCTATTGTGTGAAATTTAAATTGTACATAATGTCCCCATACGACAATTATGTTTGATTAACTATGCAAGACTAATATACGAATATATGTTGTAATTCATTAGCCGTACAAAGATAATGATGTAATCGACCCATTTTATTCCTCATATGTTAAGTATACAATTTTAGGTTATTTACGATTGTCACAACATGGCTAGTATTAATTGGGGAAAAACATAACATTTGTATGAATTATATTACAATCTCATCTCTTGCTGGTGATTATATACAACATATTAATGTTATTAGAAATCATCATATATATATATTATATAGCTTACCTTACAAATATGAATAGGGGGTAAATTGTTAACGAATAGTGACAAAGTTGACCATCAGAAGCTACATAGAGAAGTCTTCTAACCAACTTTGAAGACTCGTATCAAGATGATGGCAATGTATATTGTCAGTACATTTCATTGAACTATTTTCCATAGCAATATGATATGGAAGTTTGTATGAAATATCATAACCTTAATTTCACATCATTGATTCACACAAATGTAGATTCATGTCTTCATCATCAATATTGGAATATACGTTTTTAATATTCTCTGCTGCTTTTGTGCGACTGTGGAAGCTTCTTTACTTTATCACAACTTTCTATTGTCTTTTCTTGTCTTTAACATTTTGAGCGTACATTATTTTTGATGATTTATTATTATTTCTATTTCTTATTCTATTTGTATAAATATGTTTTACTATTTGAAATAAAAAAATGCATGTATTATATAAAATACCAATGTTTTAAATTGTTTTGTTTGCATTTCTTTTTAAATTTTACTAAGTCGCAGTTACCAGTTAATGGGGGTGGGGTGGGGGGTCTGAGTGGGTAACAGCTAGGGACCTCCAATTTTTAGAGTGCCGTTAAATTATGCCAAAGGTTTACACGTATAGTTTGTTTCACACAAGGGCATAAAATATAAAGGGGCTCACGGTAACTATTTTAGGGGACCCCTGATTCTGCCTAAATTATTGCACATAACATATTTTTGCGCAAAACCCCCCATATCAATAGAGGCCCCCAGTATATATTTCTTATCAAAGGCAAACAAAATGTACTTAATGTTACAACATATACATCACACATTTGAATATTTTGAGCTCCTTTAGAATGTAATGGCCTAGTGTTGTTAAGAAATGGCAAATTTAAAGGCAGAGCAAGAAGACCAACCTATCTTCTCCCTGTCTATTCTTGCATTGGTTTTAGAAGTTCAAAGGACTGATGGGTCTTGTCACGTCTTTCAGTATTCACCAATGGATCCCGTTAGTATACTAGCATCCACCAATGGTATACACATTACTTCTATTGACTCCATGCACGCCACTCGTACTGGCTGTCTTTTATGTAGCTTTAACACTGTTTCATGCATCAGTTCAAAACAATGGGACAACTGGCCTCAGAGGAAGTACCGTGTATACCACTCAATCACATATTACTATATAAAGCGACATAATGGACAACACAATACCAACCATAAGGAAAAGAACGGACCCGTAAGTAGTAATGGTAAGTTCTTGGGATCCAAGCATTAGTCGGCAGATAGTAAACAACGCATCAACAAGGAAACGACCATAAAGTACATTATACCAAAACAATTTGTATCACAGTTACTCCTCATACTCCTATAGTCTTAAACTAAATACGTCCGATATTCAGCAACCACAAACATCTAGACGCTCACTGCAGACCCAATCGTATAGCCTCGGCGCTCTCGAGTTCATATATAGGGTTATGGCGACTAATAGTGTCAAACTCGTGCTCCTTTGTGGACGGGTGATTGTCGTAAGAGAGGTTGCGGGAAAAGCGCGACCGCTCCTTAGACTTGGACTTCAAGTAAGACGGGTCAGCCCTCAACACGATGTCAGTAATGTCATCGTAGTCCTTGGTATTGAACGTGTCCATGTCCAGACCATCCACAGCAATATTCTCCTCGCCAAACGAAAAGCTGAAAAATAATAAAAGTGCGATTCTTACTCGTTTCCATCTGCATTTGTATATAGACAACATTTAAATATCATTTGAAAGAGTACTGCCATACTATGAGATATGAATATGAATGAGATAAAAAATATGTAGTTTTACCCAGTGCTTGGGCTATTTGTTATGTGTCCGCCATTTTGGCTCTCACGACTGTTCACCATGCCGTGTGCAAAGGTTTTAGCGGGATTGGAATTTCTAACCAAATTTAAGATTTAGTGAAACATGTCAATCGTAAATAACCCCAATTCACTTTGAATCGCATGCTATTAAAGCCTTCAAAGATAAACAAACAAGGTTGCATCCATATATCTTGGTAAGTGAAATTTATAGATTTTATACGCCTGCGTATACAGTTGGGGAATGATGTCATTTGCTTGGTGGCCACTGAATTGTCGTTTTTAGCTAAGCTACATGTAGCTAAGTAACATCGTACGTTGTTCAATAGATATTCTCAGATGACAAATAGTAACTCTAATATATCTAACCCATAACTTCGTTATGTTTTTAAGCCTCACAATGTATTTGTATGATAATTGAATATTGTTTTGCATCATGTGACCTACTTCGTCAGCTCAGAAATCCAAGATCTTGTCTGGCTACCTATGCTAAGTGTACAATTAACATGGCAAACACGCATCTGTATGTATATATAAACGGAGTGTTTTGAAAGAGTCATTCTGAAAATGAAATCTAGAAAATTCATTATGCATTGATGGTACTTAGTATTTATTTGCAAAGTACTTTTCATGTACAGGCCAGCATTCTAACCATTTAGCAAGCGCTGCTTCAACCGCCATATTGGAATTTTCGAAATGCAGCTTATCATCAAATAGCGAACCTGCTCCTATCAAATATAATTTTTGGTAGGTTTGATTTAAATGTAATTGATGTAAAACACGGTGAATTTGGTTTTCAGTTTTGCTTTCATTATGTATTTTAATTTATGGTATGTATATGACTTAAAGCAACAGAGTAATTTGTCTGTTCCGCATCAAATCAAAGTCAAAATCTAAATAAACCCCGGGAATAAACCACTATATAGTACAAGATGAACGTTTTGTGCAAAGGCTTTATGCTGGTTTCTCATTAAGGCTTTACACACATCGAGATATGCTGGTCCCGATGTACAAGCATGCCTTCTTTCCTTCCCTACAAATAAGACATTTACGTGTATCTAGCACCTACTCAAACAGCACGTTTAAATTGCAATTCACGTACCCTCATAGGCATGCAGGAAACGATCTGCCAAAATACACGGCTAGTCATTGTTGGAGGTGTTTTATATAATGCAATTTCAACTGTAGATGCACCCACTTACTATCACCCTGCAGATCTCTCCAATGAAACCATTTCATGTCATTTGCGACCAATCGAGTAGGACACTTGATAGGATAATATTGCATATTTACATATTTTACAACACCAACTGTTTTCAAGTGGTTGCAAATTAGAGAGAAATGTTCGAGTAATGGTAGCCCCATAAAAGAAACAACATCCAATGATCTAACTACAGATTCCAGGAAACGGAATAATAGGCCAGTTGCAGATCGTCAGTCTTTCATGTTGCAGAAGTTCTTCTGGTCATAAAATGGAAATGTTCGCCTATCATAAATGCTTAATGTTAGCCACCCAATGAGTGAAACAAACGGTGCAGTCTACCATCATAGGTCAAAGTGGAAAAGTTCCATTTTACAGCCAATGTGCTATGGTCTATACCAAAATCACTTGCATATGCTATTATATACAACAGACTGGTGCCCAAATATGGGTTGGGGTGGGGGCAACGTTATCAAACAAGCCATTATACCAAACCGACATTATGCAACAATGGTCCATTTGTTTCGCCATTGGAGGCCAAAAAGTGGTCAACGAGGAGGGTTCAATGCTGATCGGCGCAACCAACTTCCAACTAATTGGTCATTTATTCCATTCGACTAATGTTTTGCCTCATCACTTCAGGTGGCAAAACGCCAACTAGTTGTCTGTTCTGATCATTGCCCTATATCGTGGCCCAAGAGTCATAACTCCATATTATATTATCTGGTCAAAAACTATGCCAAATTCCTAACTTGGTACTGTTCACCCACTACAAGTAACTAGTGCAGGAAATACATTTTGCAAGATCTACCTACAAAAACAAAATAATAATAAAAAAAAATAAAAAAAACAGCAACGAAAAACAACCAAAACACAAGAGCTTAAAAATAGGAAATAGTTAGCAACAATCGTATTTACCCAGTGTATGGGCATGAAAGTTCACCTCAGCAATATGAATTATAATCATCAGCAAATGGAATCATGACGATTACCCTTTGGACGTGGGCACAGGCGATGAGAGTCTGATGGGTGATGACGATAGGTCTGTCTTCCTCGAGGATGACGTGTGCTGCCGCCGCTGCCGCCGCCTCACACAGCACACAACAATGACCAGCAGTATGAGGATGGCCGCTCCGCCCACGGCCAGCCCGATGGTCAGAGGGTCTAAATGGGTCGGAAAGTTTAAAACGACGTCGAAGGCTATTTTAATAGAATGAAATTATGTACATTGGTTTCGTAAGCTTTTTCTGTTGTCATTGTATGTTGATTTGCGTCAGAAATAGAAATAAAGATGTGTATAAGTCTATCCCAGCTTTACCATAAATAGAAATTTGCAGAAACAAGTAGAGATTAAAATAGTATTAAAGAGTATGTCTAACACATGTTAGGCTATAGGAAAATATTGTGCACATGGTGATGCTTGTTACTGCAAGTTTCTATTTATGGTAAAGCTGGGATAGAGCTGTTCTTGCACAATACAGTGCGAATGTTACTGATATTACACCAACATGTACATGGCAGCCAATAACCAGGCATAAATCCAGGTCTGCATCAAATACCATACGTAAACCAGTGAGTATATTTAGTATGTCTCAGCAAGCGCTATTACTATGAGCATTGGCAAAGAATAGTCTGGGGAAAACAGTGTAAATTGTAGTTGTATATTACTGGTACCTGTTACGTCACTAGTACTAACAGAATCAACAGCATTCTGTAATGTGGTTACGCGTGGAGGCTGTTGTGTGGACGGTGCACGTGTTGGTGATTCCGGGGTTGATTCCCATGCAATAGTTGACGTTGGTCGAGATGATGTAGGTGTAGTGTTAGTGATGTTTGCAGTAGTTATACCTTCTACAAAAACAGTGGTAGCGGGGTCAGGAAGAGCAGTGGTCACTGGTAGTGCTGTGGTCACTATTTCTGTGGTAACTGGTAGTGTAGTGGTATCTTTGTCGGTAACAGTACTCGTGCCTAGGTCACGTTCCCCTGTTGTTGAATATGGATCTGGTGACCATGTTGACGTTTCTGGCGTCGTTGTGGCAATAACTGAAAAGCAATTCAGTTTGGTAAGTGAGTTTGCAAGGCTTACAGAGTCATGCATCGTACCAACCACACTAAAACAGACTTACAAATGCTACTGTGTATTTGTGTTTCAAGTTTTGCATTATCACCTTGCAGTTATTTCTTAATCTTTACGGATAACTCCAACAGCTATCCCTTTACCATCATGTTTTAAAACTTCTCGCTCTCTCTCTCTCTTACGTCTTTTTTGCAAGCATATTTCTACCAATGATAGACATAGGGAAAGACATGTTTTACAACTCGTAAGTGCCGGTTTAACTACATCAAGTGGCCCTGGCTGGACTCGAACTCACAAACCCAAGGTTGTGAGATCAGAATGATACCATCATCCCATGCAGCGATTTGTTTTTACATTACCAATCACCCGGATAACTCAAAATTTCCGATCACTCACATTCTTACTCACTCTACAAATTCGAGTTACGCGGGTTTACCTACATTTCTGACACAATGGCGTCTTATTTTCTATGCATTCACTTGAGAACCAAGAAAACCCGCTGCTGGTCTCCAGGCTCACATAGCGTAGTTGAAGACACGCTTGGCTTAACAGCGGGTTATCTGGGAACCATAGAGAATAATCCAGGGGCGTGCCTGAAACAAACGCGATGTTCAGAAATAAAGCAAATTAAACTGGCCACAGTGGTTTTCAAAATACACTTTATAGATCACGCAAAAGAAAGGTGGGTTCATTTTGTCTTTGTACTCGATATTTATAAGCCATGTATGACTGTACGTACTGGCAGAGCAATGGCTGAAGAGAAGTAATGTATTAGTGATACACATACTGCACAAATGGTATTATGTTGAACGGTGTGCTTTCTAGGGGGTGGGGGTGGTGATACCGCCCCTGCAGTTACGTAGTTTGGTGTTGTTTGGCCCATGTGGTTCGAATAATTAATCAGCTAATGTGGACTATCGGCTTGCATGGTCATAATGAATATTTTTGAACATCTGGAGCTCACATAGAGGATCTTAAGTCTTACTTCTGCTTACATGTGGTCTCTTTTGCTTACATGTGGCCTCTTCTGGAGGCTCCCGAGGCTGTAGAGTCGGCCAATCCAATCATTAATACCTTAACCCCCCCCCCATTTCACATGGAGGATGGTAGCTCCAGATGCTTCCAGTCTGGACATTCGGGATGAATCGTGGGTGCCTGGCTTCAAATCTGGTGTTTTGTCGCTGGTTCAGTGTTCCTGAAGGAAATGGCTCACTTCTGGCTGATTCTGGCAGAAAACAATTTAATATTCCTTCTTGAGAAGTTGTTTCTGTCTTTGTCGGAATATGGGCTCCCGTTAAGGACTCTTGATCTACAAAACTGGAACATTTTCTTGCTTTTCTGGGTAGTCTGGATTGCTATATTGAGCATCTGAAGCTTATTTGGAGCACCCTTAGGTCTTTATGATTAAAGCTAGTTTCGTCCAGAGGTGTCTAGAGCTTGTATGGTCGACACATACAAACCATATGTATCAGATTATCTGCCAATCTTGACCACCTGCTTTCTCTTCTGGATCGTATGGAGCGCGCTCTGGAGCAAATGAGGCTCTGACGTCGATCGTCTTCAGACTTTTACGTAATAAATATTGATCCATATCAACCGATTCAACCAGAAATGACAATTCTGACGTCATCTGGGTCATCTGGAGCTACCGTCCTCCACGTGACATTGTGGTGGGTGTATGTAATTGAAACCATTAATAACCATTATCCAAATACATCATTATATATAATCATTTGTCTTACCATCTATCCATTTCCACTCTGCTCGGTGTAGACCTATCCAAAATCCTACTAAGGTATGATGGGATTGTGTTATTTGTGTCAATGTCTCTTGCAGTATCTGCTGGGTTGCTGAATTGCTCACCTTTACCAGATGACTGGATAACAGAGCACAACCTGCTCTAGCACCATACCAGTCTGCAATATATCAGTGTTGTAGGCATAACATCACTCTTAGCATATGTTATCAATGTTTGATTTCAGAATAGGACTTATGTGTTGAAAGTTAATGTGGTCTTATTTATGTATCTGAATGAGGTATATCATACTAAATTCTGATACAACTGGAGAGAGATGCATTTAAAATATAATATAATATAGGCACAGTAAAATTTATATGGATTGTTGTTCACTCTAAACAAACCTGGATCTGCCATATACGGTGCAGTACATTACAAATAAGTAATAAGCGTAAATTAATCACGTATTTTTGGTGGAAAATCAACAGCACTGAGCTTTGAATGAGTGATAGGTCTGTAAAGGGGTAACTGAACTGAACATCTATGAGATACATCTGTGTGAAAACACTAGGCTGTAAACATCGTTATGTAGAATGAGTGGTAAATGCCATTGAAAAGCATGTCTATGTGATTTATAATCTTTACATGTTGTCCATTGTCTGATCTCTAGGTTACGTACACATATGATCAACACGACAATACATATGTGATTACTCCCTTTTAGGTTATCATCATGAATTATCATTGCTAACAATAGTGTAACTGACCTGTATGCACGTGTGGAATGACTATGTAAAAGCAGCTCGCTCCATAATACAAAGATGTAACAGATTCGATGGATGGATCGGAGAAGAATTGAATGCATTCCATCTCTGAGGTCACTGCAATAGGCGTACATAGAGTTCATTTGCTAGGTATTTAATATCAGTTCCTACGCTATTTATTATCATTATCTGCATCAAACTGAGCTTAGTTATCATGAGAACTACATGTAGATCAATCTTCTTAATGAACAACAGATAAATATTGTGAAGATTCGCATTTTGTATAATGTATCTAAAATGCAAAAATGGTAATGTAAATGTGGTGGTTTATAGCCCTGATCCAAGTCTTGCTCTCATGACTTTACAATTTACACAAGCCCATTGGCCCACGCATTGATCATCACTTGATCATTTCTCATATGCTTGTAAGTTTACAAGTGGAAACAAAATAGTGTAGAATCCCCATGAGATAAAGCAACTTAATCAAACTTATGGTGTAACTATGCCTTCTCTCATATATGAGTGGTTGTTAATATCTTATAAAATTACTGTTACCTTCCACCTCACACACATAAGCAGCCGGGGTTCCACAAGCCACGTCATTCCAGGCGAAGGCGGAGCGCGCCTCCATCACCACACAGCTGCTGGCGCCGGCGCTGTCCGTGCCACGCTCCCACGGAGCATACGAGCCTGTCATTTTTTACAGGCCACATTTATACTTATTTATCACACTCGTTTCTTAGTATATGTACATTTATTACTAAGGTGTTTTAGTCAATGTCTTCTATTACTGAAAGTACAGAACGACACATTGCTGTTTGATCCATCTATAATGTGTATCAGGAATAAATTCCTGTGTGTATGTAAATTTGGAAAAGTAGTAGGCACTTTATATCATATTGTTATTTCATATAAATAACTGTATGATATGCAAAGTTGCACATCTGACTAGATCAAAAGTGAACAAAGAGCACAGCATTGCGGACGCAGTCTTTTCTGGATGGTACACTTCTATAGGCAAATTGGCACAAATGATTGTTACCAGACATGAAATTAATGCTGCTAGTTTGAAGCTTTGTTTCAAGCAGTATTGAGACTATTGCAGAATATGCTGTTGCTGTACATAGGCATAAACTTGCTGTTTGATTTAATTGGAAAAATGCCAAAAATGGACAAAGGACATTTTCACTAGGCTATATTATAACAGTATACAAAGTTTGAAAGTCTCTTTGCAAGAGGTTTTGAAACAATTGCAGAAAATGCTAAAATGATCTAAAATAACAATCCTGAAGACACACTTTAATTCACAAAATACACAATTTGGACATATATGATGCTAACTCTGGTTTGAATTGGTAGGTAATGTTTCAATACTGCGTTAAAACTGCAAAATGCTTATGGAATGTGTGCTTTATTGAACATTATGACACAGTGCCAAAATTGAATAATTTTTATATTAAAAATACCAAAAATAGACTTCATGGACTTCTGGAGGCACACTTTAAGTGGCAAAGGACCAAAAATATTATCCCTTTGATGTCAACTCATACCAAATAGTATGTAAAGCTTGTCCAGGGACATACATACAGTACAACCTCATTTAACCGAATATCAATAAACTGAATAATCTTATCAACCAACGTTCTGCTATACTGTAAATGTATCTATATATAGATACATACATACAAAGCAAACAAACACAATTATTTCGTGCTTCAGCTGAAGTGACGCAATGAAGCTTCAGCATATATGACACTTCCAATTTCTGTCATGGCAAAACAATGATAATGCCTCATACATAGGCAAATATAGAGCATAGGGGTCGCAGGGAACACGTGACGTCTTCGTTCACCAAGATATTCAATTTCCATTAGGTAATCAATCATGTTTAAAAAGAAAATGAGATTGCTAATGTGCGCCCCTCCCTGTTCTAAAAACTTGGATCGTCCAGTGCCATAAGCACTGCACAAAATACAAACATATACCCTAACCTAAAGCAGTAGCATCCTCCCAGTGGAAAGAGGGCAGCGTGTACTCCATGGCCCCTAGCCAGTAGCCAGCCCCAGGGGTGCTCGCTGACAGCCATTGAGACAATACGTGGTGAGTGTCTGGGTCAGGTAGCTGGGCCAGCTGACCACCCCACGCCTCACAGGCAAGCCTTGCCTCGGGCCAGGACAGCGGGAGGCTGTTTTCATCTAGCACCTTGGCATAACACACTTGCTTGTGTCTCAGTGAGTCAGACGGGCAGCTGCCTGGGAAAATACAAAAAAGTTGCTGTTATTTGCACTTGGTTGACCCTGCATAACTCTGATAAAACGTAGTTTGGCCAACAACATAACATGGCCTGAACAATACGTGCAGTGTATTTCAAATAGGACTTGAATTATATGAGTTTATTTAGTGCAGAAATGTTGTTTATAGCAGGTATGCGTGTCTCTTGTCCTTACAGTGGCTATATTGTCATACCAATATAGACGAAATTTATAGTATATCTTCATATAGTTAGTTTTACAATGGGTATGGAACTGGTAACTATACATGTAAGTCCATCGGTCAAACACTGCGAAAATATCATTGGATAGCAATTACAGATGAAGTCACCGTCGAGCAAATACATCCAATGGTTAAGTTGTAGTTTGACAATGAAACTATATAAACCAATGAGATCTTCAAAATATCTTTAAGTGTACTGATAATAACACAAGAATTGAACCAATCACACGTTTTATTGAACCAATGAGAATCACGGTAAAATTGGCCAATCACACTTTTCTGCATAAAATAAGTGGGGTTACATTATTAGCATTGATATAATCATGTCAGACGATTGATTTCAATAATTTCAAATGACCCATTAAAATGCCATCGCGTAGTTTAAGGCAGAGTGCATGGAAATATCGTTAGCCCTATTAATTTATCTGGATCAATCCATAACATTCATGCAAACTCAATTATAGTCCTACTTGGTTCCGTTTTGGTGTTGAATGAGATAAATAACGGAATGGCAAACTAATATTCTATTCAATTTAGATATAACATGTGCAGTATTTTATATATTAATGCACGGCGAACTCATGGTGTGATGTACAACCACAGCCCTGTTACCAATCCGGCTGGATCTCTCCAGAGGTGTCATAGGATTTACCTTCTCTACAGAACAGCTATATTAAGGCAACAAAATTATTTGCGGTTCGTGATAATAGACACATACATTTTGTATTAGATAGCAATTATATCACATTCGCAGTAGAATTCAAGAGTACAAGACATGGTATGAAGGGATGCTGTTTAATGATCAAAATGGTTAGTCAATGGTCTTCCTCCATTCACGAAGTCTTCCCTTGAAAAGTGTATGGCCGGCTGAGATCAGATTCAAATATCACAAAGCATCGCCTAGTCATGTAATATCACCTACTGCCTTGTGATGAGATTGCAATAAGATTGCTCAGTGCATTAAGTAATGCCCCCAAGAATCAATCGAACAAACACTACTCAATTAGAAAGAGTAGATTCATAGACATCGATCCACGCTCAAAGTGACGAAGCCTCAAAGCAAACACTTAAGTGCTTTACTGATGTTTGCATCACTTGCGAATGCAATAATGAACACTAGAATCATGATTCATCGAGGTGTACTCCAGGTATTTTTCATAGTTAATGCAATGACAGATCCACGTCTTTCGAAAAGAAGGGGTTGGTGGATTCCCACAGGATTTCATGGGTTTTGCATGCGAGTAGCCTTGCTGAGATCAACCCTTACCTTGAAAGTGACATTTTGGGGAAGAAATGGGATGGGGGTGGGGGTGGTGGGCGGTGAGCGCCCCCTCAAACACCCCTGCGCCGCCTGGATCTGTCTATGTAATGTACTTGAGGGTTTTTGAAGTGCAGAACTAAATTAATTGGTACAAATGCATTAATATTATGATTACTGCAATTCTTCTATTATGACTTTCACTCAAATTGTCGTTTGCCACTTATTTCTCAGCTTTTTGACATTGCACATGTTTGGCCTAAACCTCGGAAAACTCATTTTCATGCTACCACGTTAAAAGCTTCTGCCAAACATATTCTACCCAGGTGCATAAAAGGTTCTATATATTTGTTGTGAGATTTTGTTTTACTGTAAATGAATTATTGTGTTATCTTATTGAAAGCTACCATTATAGTGAAGTATAATTATTATCAAAATTCATTGAAACTTATTGTTAATCTGTGATTGTAATAGATATTAGCAATAATCTGAATGGCAAAGATTTTTTTTTATTTGTTGTTCTCAACAATAGCAGTCGTGAATCTTATACTATGCTTATTAGATTAATAATAATTATTGCAATGGCAGCTGACGATTACTTCTATAAGGCAACAACACCCGTAGAATAACGCTATACTGTTGCAATTACACCAGACCATTGGTACAATCAGTGAACCATGTTTATTATATATTCTGAAGTGACAATCAAGAAGTACATTGCGCGGAGAAAAACATTACACCAACTTATATGTTCCGCTATTATCATTTACATTCCTACTTATGAATTATCTTAAATGGATAAACAAAAACATTACTCCGAATGAGAGAGCTCATATTGATTATACGAATTACGCCCTGTTAATTTGAATATTAGGGAACACACAAATCCAAATGTGCTGAAAGAAACGAAGTTATGTTAATCATATTGGCACAAATGAAGCAATGATAGATTACGTCCGTCATTTAAGTTAGAATGAAATGTCATTGTATCCAGTCGATATCAATATAAGTTGTTCTGCATGGGCAGATCCAGGGAGATGGGCGATTCTCACGCTTTTCCACCAAAATATATCACTTTTATGGGATTTTGTACAAAAAAAAATGATATCCTTTGAAGTGCGTCCTCCCCCACCCCTTTCTGAAAACCTATATATGCCAGTGCTCTGCAAAGATATCTACTGCACATGCTGTGTTATGAACTACCTTGCGTTAATAGGATATCCAGCATGAATGTATAGTAAATGCCTATTTGAGTCAAATCCCGCATCACCTCTGCTGATGACAATCCCACGATAACAATGAGCTGAGCAACTGAGCCACGGTGGGAGACGCACGCCTGGCTGATTCACGGGTTGGATGGATACCCTTGTGTTTACTTGGTAGTTCAAATAGATCACAACACAATCAATAGCATATCTACCACAAAGGTGGTTCAGCTATTTGTTCGTACTTAAGGATGCATGTGGGTGGAATATTGTGTTGAGGGGCACGCTATGAAGAGGGCAACTGGTATTGGCAACAGCGTGTGGAAATGCTTTGTCCAAATATGACATCAAAACACAATAGACCAAATGGAAATTTTAATGAAGTGCATCGTCTTTCCCAGCACTGCCTCTGTACAAGAGGATATTTTATATTTTTCATTCTTCTAGAAAAAAACACACAGGTGAACGACTCACTTCTATAATGGTGTTAAGATTATAGCCATATACACAAGTGGAGGGCAGTATATGTTACAGTGTAATCCATGTACATAATACTATGACAAATTTATTTTCAAATTTCAAGCAGCTTACAATCAATACCATTCATAAAAGCATTGATAAAACTTAAAAGAAAATCTCAAACACCATTTATCCCTTGCGACAAAATGAGCCTAGGGGCCATACTGCGAAAGTGGTTAACATCACAGAATAAGGCTTAAGAGCTCGGTGAAAAGGTCCCACAGTGGTCCAAGTTGTCCAAGTGGTCCAGGGTTGAGTCCAGGAAAATACTATAGGCTTAACGAAATAATCCTCTAATGTCAAAACGTACAATAAATTCAATCAATTTCAATATGTATCTATGTATAACCATAGTCAACATGTGTATGATACATTACAATGAACGCTGCTACATGTACTATAATACGAAAACCCCGTTGGAATATCACACTTCACACTTCACACTTACTTTTTTGCAAAAGAAATTATCTCTGAACAACAGACTCAAGGGACACTTCAGCGTTCATAGTTGACACTTCACAGTTCATAGTTCATACTTCACAGTTCCTATTTCACAGTTCACATTTCACAGTTCTTATTTCATACTTCACACTTCAGGTACAGTTTATACCTCACAGTGTGCAACGTGTTTCAAATCAGATACTCTTTTATGATGGTCTTATGGAAAATTGGAGCTATTGACTAATAAAGGTGTCATATTGGAGATAAATGAAAATTATTTTCATCAGTGTTAGTTACAAGAAGAATAATTGCTTCTATGGTCTTCAAATGTACTTCTTATGATGTTAATCATTAGTCGAGGGCAAAACTAACGCATTAATATAATCGTAGAATGTGGTGTACTTCACCCTCAGTACCTCTATACTCGTCTTCCAGCACATGATGCTTCTCATCAACATCTATCGCTGTATATCAATCTTGTTCTATTAAAAAAACTGCTATGAAGATAACTGCGAAGAGTGCAAAGGTTTGCGACAACAAATATGCAGTCGCCATTCTTGATCTCTATTCACTATCTCTGAATGTTTTTGCCATCACTAATAATCATTTAGTAGAAATTTTTAAATTTAAGACCTCCCCACACTTTTGTCCCTATTTCTTGGTGGCATATCTGCGATATGGGCTCCAGTCTCCACCCTCTCACATTACTCAGAGACAATGAATATAGATGGTTCCTGGTCAAGAATGGCAAGTTTTTGCGTAGAACCCGATTGATATGACTTGATTGATGGCAGTGAGAAGCATCATCTGCTGTGAGACGAGCATCCGGGTAATGCAGGAGAAGCACACCACACTCACCAGTATGTCATTCTACAATCATTAAATGCAATAGTTTTGCCTGAGGATCCACCAATCATTACCATTAAAACTTGTGCATTTCAAGTCTGTAATAGCAATATTTTGTATTACCTAAAGGCCGCGTCCCACTAGTTTTGACGTATGGTCGACGCATAAATTCTAGGGATTTCCAGGCAAAGAAATTCATACGTCGAGCATCTGCTGATAGATAACCCCTTTTGGCATTAAATAATTCCTTTTCCCCAGAGCATAGTCAACTCATAGCCGATGCAAACCCGGCGTAAGAAAAGCAGACAGTGAAAGCAAGGTCAGCGTAACCCCGACGCACAACCGACGCACGACCAAAAAAGTCTGGATGTGACATGGGTTACGCTGATCTTGCGTTCACTGTCTGCTGTGCGCTGAACATACGTCTACAATACGTCGAACGCCTGCCGAATGTACGCCATCGTACGCTCAAAGGTGCGCCAAGCTTACTCCAACGCTGAACGTTTTTATCTGCCGAGCATCTGCTCCCAGTATGCGGCGCATGTTAGGCGCATGTTTGACGTAAGTTTCACGTATGTTTGGCGTGCGGTCGACGTAAAAAATCAATGGATTATCGATTGGCGTATGCCGTTTAGCATTAGATGTTTAAGCCGCGTCCCACTGGTTCCGACGCACTGGGAACTTATTGGGAACTTACGCCCAGCTGATAAAAATCGGTCGGATAGCCCTTTTTATTCCTTCTACACTAAATATCTGACGACTTCGCTGATCCTACGTCGACCTAACGTTCGTTTTACGCTGTACGTGCGTGTGACGCTCGTGTGACGCTCGCTGCCAGTACGCCGGTAAAATATTTCTAGGAAGATTATTGATGGTCCATTCTTTTTACGCTCCCAATACTTTGGGCTGCTCAAAACATCGAAAGTGTAAATGGCATACGCCGATCGATAATCCATGATTTTTTACGTCGACCATACGCCAAACATACGTCAAACATGTGCCTAACATGCGCGGCGTATTGGGAACAGATGCTCGACAGATAAAAATGTTGGCGTAAGCGTGAGCGTAAAATGGCGTACATTCGGCAGGCGTTCAACGTATTGTAGACGTATGTTCAGCGGATAGCAGACAGTGAATGCAAAGGTCAGTGTAACCCCGACGCACGTCACACCCACACTTTTGTCGTGCGTCGGTTGTGCGTCGGGGTTTGCTGACCTTGCCGAATGTATGTATTTCACTGTCTGCTTTTTTTATACGCCGGGTTTGCGACTGTGGCTGTGAGTTGACCATTGGACTTTCCCTAGAAACTGCGCTGAGGAAAAAAAATTTTAATGCCATTACGCATTTAACTACTGATTATTATCCATCAGCAGATGCTCAACGTACAAATTATTTTTTGCCTGAAATCCCTTCTAGTCTATTTATGTGTCCACATCATAACGCATGAAATTTTTTGCGCTAACGCACGTGCGATTAAGTGGACAGCGCCCCTATTTTGATGAGCCCAAAGTATTGGCAGATTAAAAGAACAGACCCATCATAATCTTCCTAGAAATATTTTGCCCGCGGCCCGCTAGTCCCGATCAACCAGACTCTGTAATGGCGCCGCTCATTGCAATACAGAACGTCTGGTTGAACGATCCGTGATTTTGTTATCAGCCCGCATTTCTGGGAGCGAGCGTCACACGAACGTCACAGGCACGTAAAAAAGCGGAAAAGGAACGTTGAAATCCTCAATCATACGCAGTTAAACGTCGGCGTTTTGGCAGATGCTTAGCGTAGAAGAAAAAATCTGGCTATCTGACCGCGCCCGCTTTTTAATCAACCAGACTCTGTAATGGGCGTACGTACAGAGTCTGGTTGAACGCACTGGGAATTTAGCGAGCGTTGGAACCAGTGGGACGCAGCTTTAAAATAATCAATAGGCCATGCTTTAGAAGAAAAATTGGCATCTGACCGATATATGAGCATTCAAAAAAATTTACTTGTAACCAGTGGGAAGCAGCTTTAAAATTGCTCCATAGTATATGAGCATCATAAAAATACTGTATTGAAAAAATAGTTAACTACTTAATAAATTTAAATAACTTAACTTGCCTTGAATGGTTAAGGGCCAAATAGAAATAAACTGTCACCACTTATAAGGTATGACCAAAATCTGCATTTGAAACAGGCTGCACATTGAGAGGTATAAATTGTGAAGTGTGAACACTGAAGTATGAAGTATGAACTGTGTCTGTGAAGACACTGAAGTGTGAACTGTGAAATATGAAGTGTGAAGTGGGAACTATGAAGTGTGAACTGTGAACCATGAACTGTGAAGTGTGGACTATCCTTACAGATCCTTACAGATCCTCTTCTGGTAGAAGGCTCGACGCCTGTAGAACCAGCTCTTCGTTTTTTCTTCCATGTCGCTTTCATGAAAACTTCCGTGTAGCTTCACAGTTTCTCTGTAGTTGAATCTGATGGGTTGATCCCTAAACAACTTGTCCAAGCGTCGCTCGAATGAGAACACAGATGTTGCTTCGACCACCTCCTTCGGCAGCCTGTTCCATAAGTCCACAACACGATAGCAAAAAAGAATATTTCCTGACATTGAGTCTTGGCCTCTTCTTGAACAATTTGAAATTGTGTCCCCTTGTAGTGTTATTTTCACTTTTTTACTAATATATTCGCTACGTCACTATCGTATTCTTCATGCAAAATTTTGTAAGTCTCGATTAGATCCCCTCTGAGTCGCCTGTATGACAATGTTGGCATGTCCAATCTCTTAAACGTTCTTCGTATGACAAATTACATAGTCCCGAACTTGTTTTGTAGCCCTTTTCTGAACATTCTCAATCATATCTACATGTTTTATTAAATAAGGGTTCCATACTTGATTCGCATATTCGATGTGTGGGCGTACTAATGATGTAAATAATGTTTTAAAAACGTTTCTATCCATATATTCAAATGTTCTTCGAATCACACCAACAATGGAGTTTGCTTTATTCACTATGAACCGTGAAGTGTCCCTCATGTCTGTGAAGACTGAAGTGTGAACTGTGAAATATGAAGTGTGAAGTGGGAACTATAAAGTGTGAACTGTGAACCATGAACTGTGAAGTGTGCACGATGAACCGAGAAGTGTCCCTCATATCATACCCAGGGCCAACCCCCCATTTTGAGGGTCCAGCTAATGTCGTCTGCTGTAAAAGGTTGGTGGGTGGTTTTGACTTCTATGGGTGTCTGGCAACATCGCTAGGGACGGCACACTTGCACACGAGCTGCTCAATTTTTTCTGAGAGGCCAAAATGTAGGCCGAAGTACAACATTTTGAATATGTTACATTAACTTCTGTTTTAAGCATTATAAACAGATATTTAATTGTTGATTCTTATAAAATTAGGCTAGGATTTGATTATCTGAGCATGTTAATTCTTTTTAGTCTGTAAAGTAATGAAATAAGTAGGCCAAAGTACAGAAAACATAGAAAGTACGGCAGAAAATACCTTTATTCAAAGAAATACAACCTTAAGTATTTGCTTCACACTGTAAATTGTATATTATAAATTGTACATTATTGACAAGCTGTGTAATGTGAAGTTATTATATATCAAACAATAACAGAAATCTCAATTTCCAGTAATAAATGGCTCACATTACAGTCTAAACTTGGATAAAGTGTATAAGTTCAATCATAAAAACTCGCTCCAATATTTGAGCTACCAAAATTAGCTGCAACTTGAAATCAAAAACCACATTGTATACTTATCTCTAAATACATATACTTAAATCATAAACATTCCAATTTATTCTTCAATCACCACAAACAAACTCCATATTGTGAAATTTAGTAAGGTTATAGTTGAGTTTTAACATGCATGGTACTTTTTAGTACATTCAGAACCAAGTTGACTTATACAGTCTTTTGACTTGGCCTGGGTGGGGATTGAACCCTGGACCTCTGGGTCGACTGGGCCGCAAAGCGACTAGCCAACAAAGCTCGTCCTTTGTCATTCACAAATGTTTTTATAGTGAATAATTTCAAAAACTATGCTAAATATTCAAAGGTTTTAACTGAATAACAGCCGCTGAGTCGCATGGTCAAAATGGCAATGAGAACGTTATGACATGATTTATTTTAAAATAAAAATGAATCATACACTCGTTTAGTGTAGATTTTAGTCATGATAGAATGGTATTTGACCACTCGATTGTCGTGTCAATCTTGAAATTGAGCATGCTGACGTCTGATTGACACTCACTGCGTCAATCAGACGTCAGCATGCTCAATTTCAAGATTGACACTCCAATCTCGTTGTCAAATCCTACATTAATCCAATTAATCCAAGATAGCTCCAGTAGAGCAGGAGAGATGCAACGACGACTCATGCAAGGTGTGCTCCTCCTACAGCAACACAACAATGATATGCAGGAAAACATCTAGAGGTGGCCTGGGATACAAGATCCAATGTAGTTAATGCAAAATTAATAACATAAACAGCTTTTATCATCGAAAGACTAGTATAACATTGTACACCAGAATTAAAGAGCACATGCAACCAGGCAGCAATCAGCCATTAATGAAACACAATATAACATTTCACCCCCAATGAAGACCTAAACTTCAACATCACACCTATCAGCTACCACCAAGATCCTCTGAGTAGACAAATCAACGAAAGCGTACAAATAAACAATAGCAAATCACACCCAGGATACTTAATGAACTCAAAAGCAGAGTTTCACCAGGGAGAAGTCCCGCGAGTAACATTCCTAAGATACAATTATACATTAGAAAACATTCCTAAGAGGACTCCATTAATAACATCTAAGGGAGCGTTCACAATTGATGTCAACCACATTTTGACATTTTTTGACACCCCCCCCCCGTTAGACCGCAAAATATAACCAACGCAAAATATAACCATTTATGATTTGCGTTAACGCAAAAATATAACCACAGCCCGGAAAATCGACCTGGTGACGCAAAAATATAACCACTGCCGCAAAAATATAACCAAGGTGTAGCCAGCAGGTCAGTTTGTGAGGAACATCACAAAATTGCCGACTTTACATGGCACATCATTTTTTTTCCAGTTTACATGGCACATACTCATACAGCAGAGGGTAGACTTGAGTGCATGATGTCTAAAACTGGTTTAAAATGTGTTGGAAATGTATACAAAAATGTCTATTTGAGTTTACTGCTGCATTTGTGTGTGTTGTTTATGAGTAAAATATTAGCGAATTTTCATAGTAATGTACAAATCGGTAAAATGTGAAGCCATTATATATGCAGACATCTTCGTTGATCTTAGGGTGTATTGTGGTCAAACGTGGTGTGAGCATTTGTGTGGTCTGCAATATGATGAGACACACGAATATCTGTAGGCCTAATTGAGCTTAGTATATAACAATTGTAACACCTGATCATTCAACCATGGTATCCAAAGCGGCACCATCCTGGCCTTGAGTTTGTCCTCTCTCCACCCATTAATTGTATTTCCACTTACGGTAGTACGTGTTTCTTTATATGTATCTGTATGTATCAAGACCTCGAGTGCCGTCTGTTTTTATAGTAGATTCTAAAGAAGATACATATCTAGTCAGTTTTTTGTATACGAGATCTAAGTAATCTTAAGAAAAATGGTTCAACCCACAGACTGTGCCCCCATCTTGCTTGTATTACTGCTGGTAACTTTCACAGCGGTACCCTAGTGAATAGACCAGTGAGTCATTATGATGTTTTGAATCCCAATACGGTCTGTCTCAGCATTCTCCAATGGTCTATTGTCAAAAGCTTCGAGTCATAAGTTTTGAGGTCCGCTTGGGCCTATTGATGATGTCAAATTAGTGTAGTGTTAACTGTCTGCATCCATGTATATTGTAATAGAAACAGCGGGCTGCTTGGGATGATGGTATCATTCTGGTCTCACAACCTTGGGGTCGTGAGTTCGAGTCCCGTCAGGGGCCACTTGATATAGTAAAATGGAAGATGTCTCTTCAGCTATGTCAATACAGTGGCAGGAGCTTGCTTGACAGAAAAGTGAGAGTAAAATTGTCTGGAATAACGTTCGGTGACCTTTCAGATGGACTGATTGAGAAGGCAGGCTCATGCGATCATTCGTTAATAGCACACAATAACACGGGAACATCTTTATGAGCATTGTCAGCGTGGCCACTTTTAAGCAGAAAGACATATTGATGAGCAAGTTAGCCCCCGCCCCCCACCACCATACAACCTAGAAAGGAAAATAGAATTATCCAAAATCAACGACTCGATAATCCATAACGGGAGCTCACATGCTGAAAAGAATCAAAATAACGTCTCCCGAGAAGTGATAAAAAAATGGGCTAGAACTAAGTAGATATGCGTCACTTCCTTCAGGAAGACAGCATTAATCAATAATTATTAGACAGAACCATCCAGAAGTGCCCCATTACCAAATGAACCAGCCAGACCACTCAATATTTGAGGCCAGAACGTCCACCACCTACATGTACCTCGAAAAGACACCAAGCACTAAACATTGGATGACTCGAGTAATTATATCTGATACCGTCGTAGGCTAGTAAAACAAAAATACTCTCTACTGTATGTTAAAGATAGTGCACATTTGCTGTGGTTATATTTTGCGGCAGTGGTTATGTTTTGCGTCACCAGGTCCATTTTCGGGGCTGTGGTCACGTTTTGCGTTAACTGGTTATGTTTTTGCGGCTGGTTATATTTTTGCGGTCTAACACCCCCCCCTCGTCAACTTTTGTCAACTTCATGAGACCCCCCCGCCACGTCAACTTTCGTCAACTTCATGACCCCTCCCCTTTTTTTCTCTCACCACTTTTCACCTTCTTCTACAACTCAACAGCCTTCTTCTGGATGTCACTTTTGTGATTTTGTGGATATACTTTTTAATTGCTGATATAATGTTAGATTTTTTTATCCATTATGATACATATACATATTATTACACTGAATCATTAAAAAGCACATGGTGTTTGAAAAGGGTCAGCAAATTGTATAAGAAACAGTTGAGTTCTTCATTACTTTAAAAATATTTTGCTACTTTGTTTTGAATGAAAATTTATATATGAACCATTATGAGCCATAAAGTTTCTTTCATATCTGTGGTAACTAAGAGGACCAAACTGGCCAAACTGGCTTAAATCACAATGTTCTCCTTCTATTCTTCTACAAATGTTGCCAGTGTTACTGTTCAAGTATAAATTTAGTCCTAAATTGGTAACTTTACTACATAAATTAAGATACAAATTTAAGTTAGTTCAATGTACAAGGTTGGTGTCAACTTGCCACCGCCTCCCTCACACATCACCTAGTGAACTTTTCGGGTCCCCCGCCCGTCAACTTTCGTCAACTTTCACTGACCCCCCCCCCCCTTCAGGGTTGACGTCAATTGTGAATGCTCCCTAATCACAACCTGCCCCTCCATGCTATGACGTGTTATATTGTATTACCTTTTAAATCATGATAATATATGGTGTAATAAAGAGTACATTGTATGTTCAGTGTGAAAGCAGTTTCATTTCAATACTAATTTTTAGAGCAATGAAAAAGTACATTGTATTTTAGAACTATGTGACACAGCATAATGTAATTAATATATAGCAACTTAATATTGTACATTTTGACAAGAAATTTCCTACATTTTGTAATAAGCAAGTCAATATTTGATCATTCCTGCATTACTTACTTTTATACTAGCTTACCAATGAGATGTATTTTTAACTTGGATTTATGACAGACAATTGGCTTCATATAATCAGAAAATGTTTTTATATGTTTTTGGACGTATTTAGACATTTTAGTTCTGATGAGGAATTTATTTATTCGAAAGTACTTAGCCAATAAATTTTAGAAAACCTTATTCAAATTTAGCCTTCTTTTAACAAACCTTTCAACAGCAGTTATGATGTACATGTAGAAAAAACAATATATAAACTGCTTTAACATTTACATGAATTGTTTTGATTTTCTTTATATGTACCTTGGCTGAATGTTTTAATGAAGAATATACGTAACGTTTGAGAAACCTTTGTGTTAAAAAGTCTACAAGATATCGAGAGTGTTTGTGAATGGTGAAATTTAACAGTGTCATAAAATGCTATTTAAAATGACATTTGCCTTGTTTTCAATTGGTCAAAATGGGATGGTCCAGGAGGTGGGGGAGTACATCATAGAGTCATCAGTTCATGATGAGCATTGCAAACATGTGTCATTCAAAATGTGATATGAAAAATAAAAATGTACACACACATATATATATATAGGAAATTACCAGCAGGATTTCGACATTGAATTGATGGATGAATATATGTGTCAGGTTTTCCAAATGCCCGATAAGGCTTTTCATAGGCAAGCAGTTCTATATTCTATAGTGATTTACACCCACATTCGAACAGGACTTCAATGGTGGATTGGTTAAATGTGCCAATGATATTTTGTTGACAATGGTGTCACTAAATATGCTTATATACTGATATTGGTAGCTATGCTTGAGTTACACCTTGGATAAATTTCACTGTCTTCATCCCATATTTTGTACACAATCTGCTTCCATCTTTAAAGAATTCCATTTTGTGTCCTCGGTCTGGAGCTGAAAGTCATTCAGTGCATATAATGAGCGCAAGCGCATGCGCATTGTGGGGCGTCGAAGGCGTGGGATTTCATGGTGGTGGGCCGCCCTTGGCATGAGAAGACTCGTAAGCACGCGTGATCGTAAGCGTCAGCGGATGACAGTCTTACATCCATCAGTTAAATATATGTGAATTTACTTATTATACTGTTTTTTACATGGGAACATAAAACTAGTAGGAATGGAACAGACATTACAACATCGGATATAGAAGTAAGGTGGTCAATGTATATGTCTTGCATCATTTTTGGACTACAACGTGAAAATAGGATAGAAGTGAATATTTCGGATTACATTCTTTAGTGAATGTACCTACAACAAACAGGTAAGATAGCTTGCTATTCTCTTAGATTTTGTTGGCACATGAACCTAATTTGTTTGATCAGCATGATTAAAATACATCCCACTTTAAGATGAGAAGGGCATTCCAGAAAATAGTCACTGAAAAGTTAAAAAAAATTGAATCTTCAAATACCAATTATTCCATTGTCTATTTCATATGCCATCTATGAAAAAAAGAAGAAAAAAAGAGTTGATGATAAGAACACAACTTATACAAAAATGTTGATTAGCAGGCACAATAGATTTTAAGAAGGGAAATGGTTTCACATTTTCCTTGAAAATAATATGTTACTTACAGTCTTAAAAATGGCCACCGCCAATACTGAGTATTTAGATATAAACTGGTTCAATGGTGACATGAATAACTCTGATGTTATTTATCTGCGTTTGGCTGAATGTTTTAATGAAAATATATGTGTAACATTTGAGAAACCTTTGTGTTGGAAAATTATGAATTATGATATATTTGGAAACATTATCAAGTACCATGGATACATTTTGAAACCTTTTTGACACAATCTGGGTTCATCTTTGAAGACTTCCATTTTGCGTCCTCAGTCGAGAGCACGTGATGGCGAAAGTCAGTCAGTGCATATTATGAGCACAGGCGCATGCGCATTGCGGGGCGCCGAGGGCGTGGAATTTCATGGTGGTTGGCCGCCATTGGCATCAGAAGACTCGTAAGCGCGCTTGAACGTAAGCGTCAGCGGATGACAGTCTTATATCAATCAGTTAAATATATATGAATTTACCTATTATACTGTGTTTTAAAATGAGAACATAAAAACTAGTAGGAATAGAACAGACATCGGATATAGAAGTACGATGATCAATATGTAACATTCGAATCGTTTTGGGCAACATCGTGAAAACGGCATAGGCATGAATATTTCGGATTACATTCTTTAATGGATGTACCTACAGCAAAGAGGTAAAATAGCTTTTCTAGTCTCTTAGATTTTGTTGGTACCTGAAACCACTTGGGTTTTGCTACTCTCAGCATTATAAAAATACATTCCACAGTGATATAAGATAGGTATACTAAGAAATGACCACAAAGATGTATGAATCGCGATCTTCAAATGTCAAATATTCCATTCTCTATGTCATATGCCATCTATGTCAATCTTAAATAAAATCTAAAGTTGATGATGAAAACACAACTCATGCACTAAAAATCAACACCAAAGTAATAAAATGTCTGTAAAGTGTACTACTTTGGTGGAATTTGCATTAAATTTGTGATAAGAACAGTCTCTAGATAGTCCATTTTCTTAAGACATTACTTGAATTGTCTTTCCTTATCACAGTTAATAAAGGTAATATAAACTTCTTTTTTCATATAATTTATTTTAAAGCTTTTCATATCAAAATTTTCAATTTACAAAATGATTTTCCTCTTGCCAAAGTTAAAATACAACTGACATTTTTAATTATAACATTAATATTAGACCTAGAGCCACTTATGTAATACGAATGATATTGCTGATATTCTGGGTTTGAATATAAATTCATCTGATGTTTGTTTTATGTGGTACTTTTATCGAATAGGTTAAAATGGAATCGTTCAGAATCTGGCGATTACAACACAATGCGAATAGTTCCCTTTTCTCTATTGCGTGATGTACATCACAAATATGTGTCATTCAATTTGTCATAATCTAAATGAAAGATATTGTCGAAGGACCTTTTGTGGTGTTACTAAATATGCTTACACAGAGACATTGGTTGCTACGTTTGAGTTACATCTTGGATGAATTTCATTGTCTTCTCAGCATATTTTGTGCACAATCTGCGTCCATCTTTGAAGACTTGTATTTTACGTCTTCATTCGGGAACACGTGATGCCTAAAGTCAGTCAGTGCATATTATGTGCGCAGGCGCATGCGCATTTCGGGGCATCGAGGGCGTGGAATTTCATGGTGGCGCGTCGCCTTTAGCATCAGAAGACTTGTAAGCGCGTGTGAACGTAAGCATCCTCAAATATAAGCTTTACAATACATCCATCAGTTAAATATATAAAAATTTACTTATAATACTGTGTTTTACATGGGAACATAAAGCTAGTAGGAATGGAATAGATATGACAACATCGGATATGGTAGTAAGATGGTCAATGTTTAAGACTTGCGTCGTTTTTGCGCAACAATGTGAAAAAAGGATAAAAAATGAATATTTCGGTTTACAGTCTTCAGTGAATGTACCAACCACAAACAGGTATCATAGCTTTTCTAGTCTGTAAGATATGACATGTTCAAATGGCAATTATTCCATTCTCTATTTCATATGTTATCTATGACAAATTAAAAAAAATAAAGTTGACAATAACACAGCAACATATACTAGAAATCAACATGAAAAATAATAAAATGCCTGTAATGTTTACAATGGTGGACCTTGCAATGAAACTGATACTATACGGTCAATATTTGGAAGATGTATAATATTACATTCAAATCTTACTAATAAAGATCACATTGTAATAATTGAATGATCTCACATGGTCTTAACAAGTATACATTGTATGCCTAATGATAAGTGGACATATTTATAGTCCAAGTATGTATTTCACTTTCAATAGTAAATGTTTATAATAGGTTTATAATGTTAGTCATCAAGAGCTACAGTTGTCTATTCACACCACCTGATGTAATCTTCTCAAGCAAAAAATGTTGATGTAAATGTAAAAGTTGTTATTTATCGTCGCAATTCACTGTTATCGTGCTCTAGCTACTTTACATATTTATACCAGCTCATTGGCATCCTTGTCACACTATATCCTTCTCAACTCCCCAGACGTGCTAATCACCCACACCAGTATTCACTTGCCTGACCTGTACCTATTTAATGGTGTAGGTACCACGGAGCAGTGTGCAACCTGTTACAGGTAGGTTTGCTCAACACCCACCATCAGACACGACAGGGAATCAAACCCATGACCTTCTGGTCACAAGTCCAACTCCTTATCCACTCAGTCACGGAAGCATAATTTTGAGTATAATATTAGCAGCCTCGATAGATTTTAAGATGAGAAAGGGTTTTGCATTTTCTTTGCAAATAAGATGTTACTCATTAGTTTTTAAAATGGCCACTGCCAATACTGAAAACTTAGGCATAAACTGGTCTAATGTGTACATGAACAAATTTGATGTTATTTATCTGCATTTGACTGAATGTCCAAGAAATCTTGTGAATTGGTAAATAGTTTGAATCGCTCTCATATATCATGCAGGTTTGAAACAATATTATAAAATATGATTTAAAAAGCAATTTCCTTGTATTTAAGTGGTTGAAATGGAGTTGTCCAGAATCTTGTGATTACAACACAATGTGAATAGATCTAGTATATTTTTTCAATGTGAATAGTTCTTTTTGTTTCCCAAGAGGACATTGGATGCTTAAAAGATGGCAAGAATAAACTTTGTTGTATATTGTACTAGTTTATGTATGCATAAATATAGTGGGAAAAGATCTTTTGTTGACAGTGGTGTTACTAGATAAGCTTATGTAAGAATATTGGCAGCTACATTTGAGTTACATCTTGTATAAATTTCATTGTCATCATTCTTTATTTTGTACACATTCTGGGTCCATCTTTGAAGACTTCCATTTTGTGTCCTCAGTCGGGAACACATGATGGCGAAAGTCAATGAAAATATATGTGTAACGTTTGAGAAACCTTTGTGTTGGAAAATTATGAATTATGATATATTTGGAAACATTATCAAGTACCATGGATACATTTTGAAACCTTTTTGACACAATCTGGGTTCATCTTTGAAGACTTCCATTTTGCGTCCTCAGTCGAGAGCACGTGATGGCGAAAGTCAATCAGTGCATATTATGTGCGCAGGCGCGTGCGCATTGCGGGGCGCCGAGGGCGTGGAATTTCATGGTGGTTGGCCGCCATTGGCATCAGAAGACTTGTAAGCGCGCTTGAACGTAAGCGTCAGCGGATGACAGTCTTATATCAATCAGTTCAATATATATGAATTTACATATTATACTGTGTTTTACATGGGAACATAAAAAATAGTAGGAAGAGAACAGACATTACAACATCGGATATAGAAGAAGTGTGATGATCAATATGTAAGCTTTGAGTCGTTTTGGGAAACATCGAATATTTACGATTACATTCTTTAGTGAATGTACCTACCGCAAAGAGGTAAAATAGCTTTTCTAGTGTCTTAGATTTTGTTAGTCCATGAACCCACTTGGGCTTGATACTCTGAGCATGATAATAGTACATTCCTCTGTGATATAAGTTAGGTATACTAGGAAATTACTACAAAGATGTATGAATCGCGATCTTCAAATGTCAAATATTCCAATCTCTATGTCATCTGCCATCTATGAGAATATTAAAAAAAATTCTAAAGTTGATAATGAGAACACAAAGGCATACACTAAAATCAACACCAATGTAATATAATGTCTGTAAAGTTTACTACAGTGGAGTTTGCATTAAATTCGTGATAAAAACAGTTTCTAGACAGTCCATTTTCCTAAGATATTATGTTAAATTGTCTTTCCTTATCACTGTTTGACAATAAAAACTTCTTACTTTTTATATAATATTATTTCAAAACCTATTCATCTCAAAGAAGTCCTTCTCAATTTCCAAAATGATTTTTCTCTTGCCAAAATTAAAATACAACTGATATTTTCAATTAAAACATTGATATTAGACCTACAGTCACTAATGTGATACATATGATACTGTCAATACATATCTCAAGATAGATAATAATACATTTTAATCTAACAATAATCAAACACAAAATTTATATGATTAACCATTGAACTGTTACATATTATATTATATAGATATACTTCGTACATTTTATGATAGGTGTGAATATTAATAATGTTTGGATGGTTTTCGAAATGGCCAGTGCTGATATTCTGGATTTGAATGTAAACTGATCTAATGTTTGTTTTATTGCTCAGATGTTATCTATCTGTATTTTAGTTGATTGTTTTATTTAAATGAAGAATGTGTTATCTTTGAGAAACCTATTTGATTGGAAGTTTACAAGATTTTAAAAGATCTGTTAAATGGTTTGACACTAGTTTTTACAGCTATAGAACTGATAGTATGTATGTGAAAAGGATCATTGGCTTGAAACTATAATCAATAATTTACTTTTCACCTTAGAAATATCATTCACCTTAGAAGACAAACATATATTGATCAAGTGAGTTTCAAATTGAAGTGAATATTCTAATTGATTATTATCTTTTTACTTTTGCCTCATTTCAGAAATCATAGTCTCATCATGATATCACCATCTGATCAAGGTTTTTGGTCATATGGGTTGTGGTGGTGGTGATAGTGGTGGTGGTGATTGGGAGGGGGGCGGCAAACACTGGATTTCATTGGTACACACAAAAACTTGCATACATGCCAAATGTCATGAAAATGAAAATATTAGGTGAAAAATGACAGTGCATGCTCTTGGATCTGGCTAGAGATAATATGATAGGCTAGCGCAGTGTGCCATTGAGGGGATTGCAAGGGTCGCTGAGAGCGTCGTCAGATCATGCATTCAGTCTACAACTCATGCATCATTCTCAATTTTATCATCCAAATGTGTAACCTAATTTCATGAACTGTGAACTTTGGGAAAGCCAATCAGCATCCCCCCTCCCCAACATTTTGACCAATCTGGCGAATGTTGCCATAACAATGAGGTATTTATAACATTGAAGTTTGTCAGTGGCCCTTTTTACATTTACGACCTTGCCACATCCTCTATTAGACACATTAAACTGTTAGCAAACCAATGCAAAACATGCATATTCATCATAAATCTAAATCAACCAGTCATTGAAGACCACACACAGTCATCAGATTTCCTGGAAATCCGGCATCTGTAATTTGCAAGAATTGAGGAATAATTGGCCAGTAGTGCATGGGGAATTGGTGCAAATCATAGCACGTCCCGTGTGAATGTATCTGTTGATTAGAATGAGATGATTCAGATTTCAGGCATTCCTTTGAAACTACTGATGTATATTGGAGGGGTTGCCGATCAATTATAAAACTCATATAGTTAGCTTAGGGCTAGCCTTAGGGAGGAGCGAAGTCTATAAGCCTCTATATGACAAAGATAGCTGGACAGTTCTTGGATATACAGTGCGGGGCTTCATTGTCCATATAATATTGCACTGGGGATCTATTTGTGAGTTATGTTATATTCTAAAACAGACAACCAGACACAGAATTCACTAAATTTGTTGACAGTTCTTCAATAATTTTTAGGAAACATGATCACACAGTAAAATGAGCCTTCGGCCATACAGATATGGTTTAAAATACTCGACAAAATATTGGGCTGCCAGTAATTCCCATTTATGGGAACAATATCTTCACTCATTCTTTGATAGCGTCCTACTCCCAAGCAAAGACCTGTTCCACGCCATCCTGAATCTGTGATAGTATCCCACTTATTCCATATTCACTGGTATCCTTATTCAGCATAAAACTGACAGTATCTTGATGTGGATACGATACCATAGGGGACTTCATTAACAATGCCTTAAATATAACAAAAGTCTCCTGACAGTCCAGTAACCACAGAAACTCTCCATCCTTTTTCGACTTTGCAAATAATAGAGTGGGTACGGAAGAGAAATAAGGGATGAATCGGCTGTAGTAGGATACCATTCCCATAAATTGATGAGCTTCTGTCTTACTGTTGGGACTGTGCACTTCTCCACGGCAGCAATATTTTCTGGATCACATGAGACCCCTTTTTACGACACTATGTGTTCCAAGGGAGAGACGTCTCTCAGAAAAATGGCTTTCAAGTCAAACAGCAGCTTCAACACGTCTGAACACAGTTTTTTTGTCATCCAAATAACTGTCAAATATCTTACTAAGAATAATGATGTCATCTTGATAAATCAAACGCTGTTTCTTTTGGACATCATGAAGCACTTTTTTGTGAGCGTTCTGAAGTTGCGGAGCGTTCCAAAGGAAGGAAATTAATACAGCTGGAAAAAGCTGTTTTATGTTCCAAGACCCTGAACCGCAAGAAAAAATTATCTAAAGGAAGGAAATCTAAATAATACAGCCTCGACACAATTGAAAAAGCTGTTTTATGCTTGTCCTCTCTTGCCATAGAAACCTGCCAGTAACCAATGTTAAGGTCTAATGTGGAGAATGGAAACAAACTAGACAATGCGTCAAAGCACTCATTAATTTGTGGTATTGGTTATACATCTTTAGTAGTGCAGCTATTCACCTTACTGCAGTCCACACAAAAACTAATCGATCCATCCAACTTTGAAACCAGTACCACGGGACCTGTTCAAAAACTCAAATTTGGTTCAATAACATTTGCTGGATCTTATTTATTTTCACCTACCTGCCTTCTTGCAATAAGGTTCCAAGTTCTCTGCTTAATTGGTCTTGTGTCACCTCTATCAATGTGATGTTAAACAAAACTAGTAACACCAGTTTTCCCATCAGGTTTTGAAAACAAATAAACATTGCTGGTAAGAAAACTCACTAACTCTGGTATTTCGTCTCCATCCTTCCACCAGAGACCGAATATGATCAGGCAACGCATTATCCTCACAAAAGGAGTCCACCAAATCATTCAACAGTAACAGTTGAACTAACAGTAGAACTCATCACAGCCACTGTACAACCGGCCTTCACACACACTGGCTTATCTGTTCAGTTGAAGAAATGTAAGTGGAACTGCCTTATCAAGTGGGGTAACAAGGAACCAAACAAACAAAAACCTATGATTTCCAGAAATAATTTTAATGATTCGACAATACTAGTCCCACTGACTCACCCCTTCTCCACAGATACAACTCACACTCAGTCATCTCCAATCTAGTTGGAACAGTTATGTCTGCCTTTACACATACTCTACAACATAAAAAAAACAAAGATTTCTTTTTTCTCGCAAAGACTACCTATTTCCTGGAGACCAGACTTCACATGTATTGGCATGTTACACAATGGAGGATAACTAAATTTGAATCCTTTACATTCTTGATGTTTAAAACATTTTGCTTGATTTGTGGGGGAGTTCAATTTAACTACAAGTGGATGGAACGGTGAGAATAAAATAAATGTATATCATAAACAGGTAACAAACAGAATCACACTAAGCATATTTCGTATAGAGTTTATGAACTATGAGATAACATGTTCTATATAGGTAATAATGTTAATCTTCCTAAATTTATTAATCTTTCAACATTTTGCTAACAGGGGGCAGCACACAAACATGTAGTTTTCTTTATTTTCTGACAGGGCGCAGCACATGTATGTTAACATATGCAATAGCACAAGACCAAGAGGTTTAAATTCAAAATGGATCAGCCCTTTCTATCATTGGTCGAAATCGAACCTTCACAGTCTTGATTGGCTGTATCAAATCTGCATTGGTATATTTGTCTTGTAGTAGTAGTAAATCTATTTCATGAAACTGTCAGCATCAAATAGGTGAAAATGGATCTATGTTAAATATTTTCCTATCATATACATATATCAAATTGATTGAAAGTATGAGGTGTATAAAACTTATATGTTGGATATAGGTCAAATTCTGGATAATATACTACATTTTACTGTCAGGTAAAATATACTTTCTATGTTCTCAATACTACCTTGGGTTTAATGTATGTTAAGCACATGTTTAAGAATTGTAGTATAGTTTTGCTTATACAACTGATTTTCAAGTTAAATACTATCTAATAACTAAGTACGACTACACACGATTGTGTCATGGCCAAAAGACTTTATCTGGTTGGGATATTGTTAATCGGGTCGGGGCCTGCAATTGGACACAATAAATAGAATTAAAAACAAAACAAAATAGACCAAGTATTGTATGAAGAAATAAGACATCGAGGCGTCTGACTACCAGTAGTACCACAATGCAATATAATTTTGTCAACAAAATTATTTAACATTACAAAATGTTTAAAACTTTAGATGATGAACTAGTGAATTTTGATATGGTGTCTCTCTACACGAATGTGCCTCTTAAAGAATCAATAGAAGTATGCAAGGATCTTTTGTGAAATCTACCACCAGATCAGAGCTTGAAAATTGACAGACAAACTTATAAAGACCTAGTGCTAATGGCATCATGTGATTTGATTATGTCCAAGTACAATGAATTATATAAACAATTAGATGGTTTATAGGCAACCCACCAGTCCCCCCACCTCTCAAACTGGCCAATGGATGGCTCAGACAGTTTTATAATGTGATACTATTATCTGATACTGACCTCATCTTGAATTTTCATGTGTTAGCACCCAAACAATACAAACGATCAATGTTGGCAGTTTTTGTCCATCATATTTATCACGCAGGAAGAGCCTTTTATCATGCAACCTTAGAAAAAAACAAGATCTACCTTGCAGAAAAACCAATACCTGTACCCGCCCACGTTTTATGAACCCATAATAAGACAGACACTGATGGATATAAAAAGTCCAGCGAACAATGCAGAAAATGATGTTATGTAAACAAAATGAGCAAAAGCAGGACAAAACCAAACAGGGAAAAATGCCTCTAATAAGGATAAGGATAAATTTATTTTGGATTTACTTCCAAATTCACTGGTGAATTATATACATATATACAGTACATTAAAATTATATTAAATATGTTTGCTGAAGGTATTTCATTATATTAAAAACTTGCTTCTACCAATGTGAAAACAATGGTGGTTGGAAATAAAAATAGGAAGCGTTTAAAATACAACTGACCAGAATATTATCACAATTTGGAAATCTAGTATAAAGGTTAATAATGGATTTTCTCAACAAAACATAAAACAATCAACATTATTATTCACAAACAATTGTGAAACACTACATCTCTCGCATATGCCCAACAAATATCTAAAAACAGTTTTAAAAGCAACTTTGGCATGTGAATAGTAAGTACTCTTATTTAAAGAAGACCGCAGTAAACTACAATATAAGTTGGTGCAGTATGGTTGAAATAATAAACATTTGACGTCATCAGTACAACCTCTAAATTTTCTTATCAAAATGTTACCTTTACTATAAATACTTTTAATTTGTCTTTTAATGTCAGTATCATCTTTTAAATCAGATGATAAACAGATGCCTAAATATTTGTAAGACTCCACCCATTTCAGAACGTTATCAGTTAAATACACAGGAGAGGTTATAGAACCAATACTTGCTGCTTTATAATCATACATCTAGTTTTAATTGGATTATATACTATTTCATTATCAATTGCAAATTTTCACATTCATTTAAAAGGTTTTGAAGACATTTTAACCATAGGGACATAATAACAGCATCATCTGCATAAAAGATATGGTTAAACTTGTATTATTCAAATAAACCCAAATTTAGACATATTTAAATCTACACTTGACTCATCCATAAAGACAGAAAATAACTTAGGAGAAGGAACACTTCCTAAGCGCACTCTATTAGATGATGTGAATTTAGCTGATATATGGTCTAACCAATTGACAACAAAAGTCTGAAATCTATACGAGGTAAAAAGAAAGTTAACAATTATAACGGGTAGGCCGCTACTTATAAGTATTTTGAACAAATGAAAATGACTTATCTTATCAAAAGCCTTTGAAGCATCAAGAAAGCAAAATAATCTCCTTTAGGGTAAATATGCAAGATTGCTTAGTTTTTTTATAACCAAATTGATTATGAGAACGTTCAAGGAATTCACTATATTTTGACATACTATTTCAATAATCTTATACATTATACTAGCTATAGGAATAGGTCTATAATTATCCTTGATGCTAATATCACCGTTGTTATCTTTTAAAACCGCCATAATATAGGAAATCATTAAATCATTTGGGCAAGTAACCATGTATAGTCATACAGTTAAAAACAAGGGCCAAACAACAACATTAGTTTATTACTGGAATATTCAAAGTGTTCCTCACTGAGACCATCAGGCCCATGTGTTTTTCCCATCTTTAAACTTTTGACTGCTGCTGAAATATCATGATGGATGATCCTTTCAAAAGTATCAATTTTGTTAATACAATTAAGGTTTTGAGAAACATATGTTTCACAGCTTTTATCATGAGAAGAATGTAATATTGTTTCATAGAGTCCTTGCCACATAGAGCAAATCTCCTCAGGACGTGCAGCGCAATTGATAACAGAGTAATGTATATGTACAGAGCTTTATTCCGATTTAAATGTGTTTTATGAACTTCCAAAATGAATTGCAGTCTTTAGTTAGATGGTACTTTTCTAAAGAGTCAGCTTCCCTCGTGGTTCAATTATTTTTGCATTCCGGTATAGCAAGTTTGAATTGAGCCCTATGAATTTTCATCTGTTGAAAAACAAAATCTTGGCGAGGACTTCCTTTAGACCTCCAAAACAAGAATGACTCCTTAGCCACTTGATGTGCTTCTTTCACTATGTCAAGGATCGAACACTTAACATTGTCACACAGATCTAAGGGAATCTTTGACAGCTCTGCTTCTGTATTCCTACAGTATTCCTCCATTTGATCAGCTGAGACATTGTCCCACTTGATTGATTATAGGCTTTGTTATGTTAACTGTTCCAGTACGGCTTGTATTAAGAGTAGCAAGCAAAGGCAAATGATCAAAGTCATAGTCTATGCCTACACAATTTAATAAACCATGATCGTTTACACCCCCACCCCCCCAATTAGCCTGGGCCGACAGCTCTGCGAAGGTGTCGGGCGATGTCCAAGGCGGAGTGTGTCACGGCGCCTCACGATGTCTGTGGCGAAGTCTAATGTTGTTTCCCTGAATCACAGGGCGTTGACCAGCCTGGTCTGTATATTGCAAAGATCAAAGAGAATTTAATCAATTCCGGTCAATAGGTGCGTAGTGTTGGACACGGCGTGAAAAATAACTTCTCCGAAGAAGTGGTGTCTTGTGGAGCTTGACATGCACGCGAAGCTGGACGCGGAGTGCAAAACGGCACCATGTCGACAATGCAAGGTGCCGCGAAACGCCGAAGGACGCCGCAGGTGCAGACCCACCAGGAAAGGGTTAAATTAGGGATATTTTCCCTGTTTTTTTGGACTTAGCCGATTTTTTGACTGAAAATGGACGCAGAGAGCCGACTCCGCGCCCAGGCTAATTGGGGGGTTAGAGTCGATATTATGTGGTCCAGCCATGAAGTACATGTATTACCATCTGGAGCCACATATGTGTTATCACCAACATTAATGATGGTATGATGATGATGGATTGACTCGTCGTTGTCTGATGAATGTCTTGTCTCCTGCACCTATGTGTCTAATGTTTGTGTCTGCGATGACTGATCAGGCCGATGTATGAAGCGCAGGTCTGTTGGCAGTCTCCACAGACAAATGGTGCGCCTCCAACTTGTGGAACACTTGAAGCAGCAGCATGGCGGAGCCTTCGTCTTTCAATTAATCTTGCAGTTCTTTCTTCCTCGAACAGTCTGCAACCCTCACTGCATCTACTACACCAGAGTGTGCGCCCCATGGCAGTGGTCTCAAAGAATTGAGGGGCGATGTCATAGCTTTTTAGGGTTGCATGAAGCACATCCTTGTATCTTTTCCGCTGTCCTCCTCGTGATCTTTATCCTGACGACAGCTCGCCAAAAATAAGGGCTTCCGGAATTCTTTCTGGGCCCATGCGCTCTATATGTCTAGCTCAGCGTAATTGAGCACGCGTAAGCATGGCTTCAACACTGGATATATTATACCACAGAGATCAAACACGTCAGTATTTGCAATTCTGTCAGTCCAAGATACCTTGCATATTTTTCTAAGGCAACGTTGATGGAATTGCTCTAGAAGGTTGATGTGACGTCGGTATTGAGTCCATGTCTCACAGCCATAAAAGTGTGTGCTCAAAACCACAGCTCTGTACACCTGGATTTTCGTACTGAGTCGTATGCCATGATCTGATCATAGCCTGTTCTGTAACCGACCAAACGACGAAATGGCCTGCTAATGCGTGCTGTGATTTCATCATCAATCTTGGCATTCTGTGCAAGGATACTTCCAAGATGTGATATCTACACATTTTAGCTCCTCTCCATTTATCTTGATGGGTTCTGTGCTTGGAGGTTGCCCTGGTTTTGGCTGGTGTAGAATTTCCGTTTTCTTGATACTGATGGTCAGGCCGTACCTGCGACAGGCTCTTGAGAATCGGTCCACGATGTGCTGGGCATTCTCAAATGAATGTGCGACTAGGGCACAATCATCGGCATACAGAAGGTCTCGGATCAGCATTGAGGATGTTTTTGTACAGGCCTGAAGACGCCTTAGATTGAACATACTCCCATCACTTCTGAACTTGATGCTCACCCCTTTGTCACAGTCCTTGAAGGCATCAACAATATGCATTATATCGCTAGCAGTAAGACCCTCACTATCAACAAAGTCTTTCAGTGTATTACCAAATTCATTATTATCATATATAATGTCACTATTGAAGTCCCCGAATACTATTGTATGAGGGGATTGATGTGAAACAATTAAGTCCTTTTTGTTAATGCAAATAAAACAAACAAGAATTCTCAAAATGTTTCATTCCTATGTTGTGACATCTAAGTGGATTCATCATCAACGATGGTTCTAACTACTTGATAGAGACCAGCATTAGAAACTTTGCTATAGAAAATGTTGACTGTGGCATTGTTAAATGAAACGGTAAACTGAGGTTAGGTTTTATTACGTTATACAAAAAGAACCTGCCATCTTTGATGACTTCCGTCTAGCTCTTTTAAAAAGAACTAAAATATAGTAAACAGGAACTGTTTGTGAATTGATATTCACAATGAACAACCCCCTGACCTACTCCGCTACAGCACAATTCACTAGTACTTTTTAGTGTTTGTTGTTAAACATAGCTGTTATCACAAATTATTTTCTATAAACCACAAGGATCTTGTTTTATGCGACTGAACATATATTTGTAGGTGAAAGTGTCAATGAAGACGGATTCGTTTTTATACTTTTTTCATTGTGTGACCTGTATGACTGGCTTATGCAACACTCATGTCCTGGCTACAGCGAATTAATGTACAATAAACTTTTATCATCTTGATTATTACATTACCTTGTACCCAGAGGGCCAGCCCCTCACTGTGGGGGTCCAGCTGATGCTGCCTTTTGTAAAATAGACTAAAAATCGTTTTGAATTTGAACACTGTGCCTACATTGTATGAACCACAATGCTTTATATTTGAAGGTTCGCGTGGCCCTGGATGAGTATATGGACATTTCTTGTGCAAAGATGTAAAGCTCTGTTGCACCCCCAAACATCCTATAAAAAGAAATATACAAAACTCAAATGCATAAATATCAGACGTATTGAATTTTCCAGACTATAGAATGATAAATGACACTACATCCATGACCATAGGATTTCTGCACATGCATGGATATCACAGCTGCCTCTAAACTCCAACTATATTGTACAATAATTTCTTAACTAATAGGCTAAATAATAATTAAGATACAACATGCAATGCATTCCCACCTATCATTGAAATGAGATCCAATTATAAAAAGTTAATTATCAAAAGCTAAAAGTTTTATTATTATGATGCATGATTTGTATTGGATCATTGATAGTTGAATGTGGCCAATAGAGAAGGTGGTAGCATCATAAATGTGTATGGGGCCACTAGCAAACGTCATTGTTGTAATAACTACCTCATTGCTATGGTAACTCTCACCTGGTTGGTCAGAATGTTGTAAAATGGCTTATTGGTGTTCAAAAAGATTTGAAATTATCTTAACTTACCCAATTGGTTAATAATAGTTACAAATGTGTGTTATTGAAGGACACCAAGAGGTATCACAAACTAAATGAAAAATTGACATTGTAAGTGGCAAAACCCACTGTGACGCAAGTGAAACGCTCGGTAGATGCTAGCTGCGATTGCCACCCATCAGTTCAAAATCCACAAATTTGATTTCCTCGCGACTAAAAGAGTTTATTTTAATTAATCAAATTTTCCTACAGAAAACATTTTTAAATCACTATCACAAAGCATTTACAAATTTGGTAAAAGTTATTGTGCACAGTGAGGCCTATACGATGCATATTAAGCGAGATACCTTGCACCAGATTTTAACAAGCACTGTGATACACCAAAAGTTGCAGAATTTTGTCTAGTTTAAGGCGCTGCCTGATGCCAGCGCGGGAAGTGAGGGGAAAATTGAGAAAAATTGTGGTTTCCATGGTAACGTCAGCGTAAATTAGACCAAAACTAAACAATATAAAAACCATTACAATATCTTTGGTATGTTAGATAGAGATAAGTGTGATATCTCAAATAAAAGGTATTTGAATCTACTTTCAGGGTATTACAATGAATATGCAAATTACCTCATTTGCATATGCCTAATTTGCATAAATATAGCATTTTTAGGTTTTTGTCACAAATGCAATATTTAAAGTTTTTTGGTGAGGTTATTTTTCATGCAATCATATTGATATTATTCACCATCATTAACGATACAATCAAGCACTCTCACTAAAATTTGGGTAGGATCGGATTAAAACTGAAGATTTGCCAGACTAATATTTCTGACCACTCCCATTTAATGTGTAATACAAAATCATGTATTTAGTTTTTGTATGTAGTCATTTTAAGTGTTTTTTTGTCAGCAATATTGCAAGAAATTGTTTTTTATGATTTTATTCAATAGATATGATGCCCCTCTATCCCGGAAAAATGTCTTCTACCAAAATTACCCAATCCAAAATAGTTTTTTTAGACGGTTTTTCAAGATGGCCGCTGGGCATATCGTAAAAAAATTATGTTTTTTATTTTCGAAGCTACATCAATGTGTTTTAATACATGGAATTCGGGGCTAACAGTGAGAGTGCTTGATTGTATCGTTAATGATGGTGAATAATATCAATATGATTGCATGAATAATAACTTCACCAAAAAAATTTTAAAAATTGCATCTGTATCAAAAACCTAAAAAATGCTATGTTTATGCAAATTAAGCATATGCAAATGAGGTAATTTGCATATTCATTGCAATACCCTGAAAGTAGATTCAAATACCTTTTATATGAGATATCACACTTATCTCTATCTAACATACTAAAGATTTTGTAATGGTTTTTATATTGTGTAGCTTTGGTCTAATTTACACTGACGTTACCATGGAAACCACAATTTTTCTCAATTTTCCCCTCACTTCCCTCACTGGCATCAGGCAGTGCCTTAAACTAGACAAAATTCCGCAACTTTTGGTATATCGCAGTGCTTGTTAAAATCTGGTGCAAGGTTCCAAAATTTTGAGAGGTCATATGTGCAGCCCTATATCAAGTAACCAGTTGGCAACCAGCCGCCCGTGTCATGGCAGAAGGCTATGCAAGCGATGATGGAGGCTTCAGTGGAGCATGTGACCATGGTACTGGGCTAGTGCCATATTTGGCAGCGACAAGCAGGCTCGGTAAGGCGTCTTTGCCACCACAGGAGGTCGGTGACCTGGCTTGTGGTAAGCAAGGCCTTGTGGTTGGCACAATTTAGGCGGCTCAGGGTGACGTACGTGTATAGTGAGGACATGCACGCTCGGCCATAGGGAATGACATTACAGGCCCAAATAAGCTGGCCATTCTGTCTTTCTAGTTGTTTCCTTGATATGTTTCTTATGCAACATTTATTGAATGTTATACATTATCTCGTTGAACTTTGTCTGGTCGAGAGATAAAACATTTTTCACTGTGTCAATATGGTAACCTAAGAAGACAATTCTTTAACACAGTGAAATCCCCTTCTTTCCATCATTCTTTTAATGGCTTGTGTTATTCGATTAAAATGCCCTGGTGATTTATGTGCACCGAAACAAAAGGAGGTGTCTACGAGTGTAGTGGGCTCCATGTCTCCCTTGGAATGTCCACTGCAAGCCCGTCAGGGTTTGGCGGTCTTTATGTATTGGTATAGAACTGCATGCCCACACACATTTTGCCATCCAACTGCCAGGCGACTGTTTTTTATACCATTAATATCCTTATATTTGCAAGGGTCCTTAGTGGCGAAGTCATTCAGGCTATTGTTTTTGGGGCAACTTAGAGAGGCGTATGTCACCATCAGGTTTTTGCAGATAGAGGGGATATGAGGGTGACCTGGCTTTCACTGCATACTTTATAGTTCCAGTCCTCAATTTCTTCTCTCAATCTGCTTTCTACCTGGTGGCTGAAGTGATAAGCACTAAAGTGATTTTTTAGGTCACCTGAATAATTACTCAGGTGACCTATTGCTATGGGTTGGTGTCCGTCTTGCCTTGTGCGTCGTTAACATCTTATTCTCAAGAACTGCTGGGCCAATCTTAACCAAATTTGGTATGTAGCATCTGTAGGGTAAGGAGACAAGAAATTGTAAATTTCATGACCCCCACCCCAAGGGAAGGTATTAGACACTACCTTGATCATCATTACTTTATACACAGTTGGTCTGATCCATACCTGGGAGGAGGAAAACATTTTATTAAAGAAATAAAACTTCATCTTGGCAATCTGAGATGCCTTTTAATATTTCACTCTTACTGTAAATTAAAACACTTGGGTGAGCATTGACAATATCTTTTAAACGCTGAGCATGAACAACATTATAAGTGTTACATTCTAACAGAACATGAATTTCAACTTCTACACACATACATGTATGACACATGGGGCAAATTCTGTCCTCTACCTTCAAACCCTCATATCATCCAGTTTCTACTCTAATAGGGGCCATTCCACTTCGAAATTTTGCATACACACGATGAAATAGCTTTGGCATGGTTGTGTAGACATAGCACTCACTCATAAACTTAGATTTAGAGGTACCGCAACTTATTACCCCCTTTTTTTACTTTGCTATCTTTTCTACCTTAGGTTCTATTTGCTGCTTTTGCTACCTCCTCTGTAGTAACTACAATCTAGCCCCCGTATCAGAGTGGACAGGCGGAATGCGGACTCCGCGTGCCCTACGCGTGCGAAGTGTGAAAATTTAAAAAAAAATTCAAACTTGTGCAAAAGTTTCCCTTCCTGGTGGACTAGAAGTGAGTCCGCAGGCGGAGAAATAGCCCTCGAGCACACACCCCGCCCCCACGGACCTCCACTGCAGCGAAGTCAGGCGGACAGAAATTTTGCTACTGTGGAGTGTAACATGTGTATGGCGGACTTTGGCAGAGTCAAATTATGAGTCTTGCGAAAACTGGCGAACTGAAATTGGGCGTGACAGTCCCTAGACAACCATTGCTCCGCCGACAGAGTCAAGCGAAGTATTATATCTCCGCCAGCGAACTCTTGCGGTTCGCAAGACTTCCCCAGCGAACTGTTACGAATATCAAGAGTCCGCCAACTGAGACATGAAGGCTCAGTCAAATAACAAAATAACAAGGGGAAATTCCTTGCAGAGAGAAGCGAAGTCGTTCTGCAAAGTCTGGCGAACTTCCGCGAAGTGTAGCGAACTTCGGCGGAGTCCGCTTAACAAAGGCGGCGTCCGAACGGAGCTTATTTTCTATCAAATTTGCGACGGAGCATGCGTGGAGGTAGCGCGTATAAAAGTGAACTTTGAGAATTGGCATTGACTATTTTTATGTGAGCTTTTTTTCAAGGCTGATTCCACGCTGGTTTTTATAATAGATAATCAAGAGAATAATATGGATAATTATGCCATAGAAAGGGATTCATGAAATGTAGTGACAAATAGAATTTGAATAATGGCACAGATAGAACCTTGATAAACTATCGAATCAGAACATCCTATGCTGGACAACTCCTCCCCAGTAATTGTAATAAATGCTATTATTTATAATTGTCTCTCCACAGACATCGAATTATATAGGGACGACATCTTGTATACGCCATGAGTTTCTGAACTCATATACTATATCCCAGCAGGTACACTGACGTCAGCCTGACGTTGGATTATGGTTGTATTACGTTGTGACGTCAGCCAACGTAAATTCAACGTCACCCCAAGGTTGATTACCTGACGTTGACACAACGTAAGATTTTCAACGTCACCCTGACGTTGATTGCCTGACGTTGATCCAATGTCAGACATCAACGTTGGATTAAAGTTGATCCAACGTCTTGTGCCCGCTGGGATTATTGTAAATTGGTACAGGAGACCCACGTTGATCATGATCATGGAAATGGTGATGACACTAACCTGGCATTGTGACACTTTCACATCTCAGGAACTTCTCACAGATAGTTTGATGTGAACGGGCAGTTTGAAGACTTGTAGGTTTGAAGTGGACACTTGTGAAGTTCTTGGAAGGCTCTGGGATGGGGAGTTGAATTTAGATACCCATGTACTTGCAATTGGTATAGAATAGGCAGATCCAGGGGGATCGCAGGGGGTGCCCCCTTTACCCCACAATAATACCATAGGGCTTTTGTCATGCAGGCTGTCAATTACATACAGGAAACCCATGCGGAGAGCTATTGCGGCGTACAGCGGCGTACAGCGGAGGTGAACGGCGTTCATTTTACATGGTACGGAGGCAGACGGAGTCCGTTGGTGCCAAATACGGCTTCGCGCGGAGACCAGCAAACTCAGAAAGATCAAAGGAAATTTAATCAATAATCCCACCACCCGCGGAACTCAAATTTACACTTCTCCAGAGAAGTGGAGAAAGTTCGCGCCATTTTTGCTCGCGGAGATAGCGCGGAGGTAGCGCGGAGCCCTCGCAGAGGCCGCAAGAGTCTGCAAAGTCCGCCGTACTCTGATGCAGAGCCATGCGAATCGCGTTGTCAATTCGACAATGAAAGTGTTAATTTTTCATATTTTTCCCCATTTTTATGGACATTGTCATTTTTTCGACCTAAAAATGACGCGGAGTTGACTCCGCGCGTCCACTCTGACACGGGAGTAAACTAGATCAGAAGTGTTCAAAGAACACAGCATTGCTAGAACAACGTTGAGTTATATGGGCAATTAAGATATATACTGAAACGATGTATACTTTACTGTTAATCAAGTTCAACTGTTAAAAATTGACTAAAATGTTATTATATGGAAATCTTGATTAAAAGTACACAATACTGTAATCAGCAATAAATAATATTATAGTGATTGTATTGTGCATGAGTGTGCTGTATAGATTTTATCAATGTGAGGCAGGTATATATTGTAGGAATTGACCACGAGATTGGAGTGTCAATGGGAAAATTGAGCATGCTGACGTCTGATTTACCCTCACTTCGTTCGGACGTCAGCATGCTCAATTTTCCCATGGACACTCCAATCTCGTAGTCAAAAACCATTCTATCATGACTAAAATCCACACTAAACGTGTGTCTGATTCGTTTCTATTTTAAAATAAATCATATTATAACGTTCTCATTGCAAGTCAATTTGTCAACCAGCGTGCTTAATTATACGATTGACTGCACGCGCGGAGACCACTACTACGGCACTAGTCTAAACTTTTGCTCTCCTCTACATGGGACACGCCTTGCAACGTCAGCGGCTGTATTGATAATGTGACGAGTTTAGACTAGTGCCGTAGTAGTGGTCTCCGTGCGTGCAGTCATTCGTATAATTGAGAATGCTGGTTGACCAATCAGCGTTGGTTATTGGCGGTGATTTTTGCACGGAATGATAGAATGATTTTATCATGTTGGCTAAAGGCTTTGCTGTTGGGCTGAATATTTTTTTTCTTGCTGACTAAGTGCATTGAATATCAGTAAAATGTCATAAATGGCCTTCTAGAAACCACAATGTAATTGGCACAGTGCCCAAAATCGAATTACTTTGGTGTCGTCTCATAGTTGTTTGAATGAAATCCGGGTGAAGCGTGAAAGCTCTAGCTTGTCAAGAGACAAACTTGCATAGTTACAAACAAACGAAACACAAGGCTTTCGCTTCAGCTCCTGAGGGACGCAATTACAATCTATAGTTAAACCTAGGTATCTATATCTATTCACAATTTCAAGATCAATAGTTTCGAATTTAAAGTTGAAATCAGTACTTCTAGCGCTAGTGGGTCTAAAATGTACAATTTTGGATTTATCCGTATTTACCACTCCACTACTTACACCATCTACATACAACATCAAGTGTATGCTGCAATTCCTCAACATTGTCACTTAATAGTACATCATCCGCATTCAAAAAATACTTGCCTTTTCATTATCAATATCAATGCTCTTATCCATACATTTAATGGCATTGGCTAAATCATTGATGTAAACATTCAAGAGCAAAGGCGACATAATGCACCCTTGTCGCAGCCCAACCCCTTCTGCAAATCAGTCTGTTGCTACAAAAGGGCTCAATTTCACTTTACTTTTTACATTAGCATATAGTACTTTAAAACAATTTAACATCTTACCACAAAGTCCCATATTTTCTGATTTTTTCCATAGGAAACCCCTGTTCACTCTGCCATATACTTTCGAGCAATCTATGAATGCTGCATATATACACACCTTTTCTGAGACAAGTTTCAATAATATTAGTTAATGTAGATATGTGATCTACTGTACTTCTACACTTTTGGAAGACATTTTGTTCTTCCACTATAAGATTGTTGGACTGCATGAATTTAGTAAGCCTCTTGTTCAGAATGCAACAAAATACCGTATAGATGGGGGCACAGTTATTACACAGTGATTGGCTGGTATACGAATATCCTTAGTCCTATCCTTTAATAGAGGAGATATGATACCACAACCCCATTGATCAGGGATGTGGCCCATCGTGAAACATGTATTGAATAAATAGAACATAAAGTTAATGCACACTGGATTTTAAAAAACTTCAACTGGCAGCTCATCAAAGCCAATTTCTTTGCCTGTTTTTGCCTTCCCCAAAGCATCAGCTAATTCATTAGAAGATATGTCCATATTTAGTTCATCAATATCATCAGCATCAACATGAGGATTATTTAGAACTTGTGGGATATCAGCATTTGTGTTTGTGTCTGGGTTAAAAAGCTCTTTAAATGCATTCATCCACTTTGTGTGTAATGTGAAACTAGATGAAACATACTGAAATTATATAGATACCTATAGGCACCAGTCATGTTTTGTCTTTTGGCAAGACTTTCGCTCTCATCGCCAGATCCGTGGAGGTCATGTGACCCAGTGAGAGGATCATTTCATTAGGCTCGACGAATCTCCTGCGATAAGAGCGAAAGTCTTGCCAAAAGACAAAACATGACTGGTTCCTATAGGTATCTATATAATTTCAGTATGTTTATATAATGGAACCCAATACAAACTTACATTTTAGTTGAAACATGTTCAGCAATCCACATCCACCGAGTTAGGCCAGTCCTCAACCAGAATGCAGCTAGGGAGATCTATACGAACCTCACCCAACGTTAACTAGTTTCAATTGTCTTACATGGTTAAGCGAACTGAGAATCAGCTGCCAGTAACACTGTTCATGCTGTTGAGGGAACAGCGAAACATCTGCAAAGCCAGTTCTGTGAAAGGAACAATTTCGATAGTGCTCAAATAGCTTTGACGAAGTTTGCTGCATTCAATAACCACATAGTTTCACCTGCTTGTTCACAATCATTCAGGTTCGGTATGTGATCATTTTAGTAATTGACTCACTGATAATACGAATTCTGTTTGCGCTCATTTTGAAAACAAATGTGTTTTATCTTGCTTTTTGCTTTCTGAAATGGATGGCTCATTTATACTGGTTCTGGAGACGTAAAATGTTTCTGTTCAATCCCAGATCTTTTGAGCAGGTTTGTTTGTGCAGGAAACCAAACAAGATTTCATAAAATATTTCCTCCTAGGGTGTGACATCCGAGTTGATCCATCATCAACGATGATTCTAACTATTTTATTGAGACCAGCATTTGAAGTTTTGCTATTGACAACGTTGATTGTGATATTGTTAAATGGAATGTAAACTGTAGAACAAATAGAACCTGCCATCTTTGATGAATGTGGACTAGCGTCTTAAAAGAAACCGAAATAAAGTAAATTGGACTTGTATGTGAAACGATATACAAAATGAACAAGCGCCTGACCCACTCCCCTACAGCACAATTCATTAGTAGGTTTTTTAGTGTTTAGTGTTTGTTGTGAAACGTAGCTGTAATCCACTATATAGATTATATTTCTGAAGAAATGAGTAATACTTTGTTGAACATTACTGTGCTAGTAAAAGTAAACATATAGCTGTAGATGAAAGTTTGAAGTTGTTACTTTCTTTGTTTTGTAAGTTATGACTTTTATTTAATACTCATTTCTGGGCTATGTGGAATTAATGTAAAATAATCTATTAATGTATTATCATTAAATTGTCTTGTGTCAAACAATGCAGAAATGATACCATCATTGCATTATTTTTTATACCTTCAACGTAAATGTTTCCAATAGACGTAGATGTGTAGTGGGTATAGCGTACGACGTCAAACGGGATTTACCTGCGTCGGGAGTTTGTGGCCCGCCCTGGGCAATCACGCACACCGTTGTCGATCCCAAACAGCATGACACCATTGACGAGCGTATCATACAATACAATACGGCGGCGACACCAAGCACGAGGTTCGGAAGCCTCGTTAAAAGGTGTGTCCCTGTAGTGGAGAGCCAAATTTATCCCTTTGTCTGGAGTAGTTCAGTCATTGCCTCATTCAGAATACGTGCTCTGATATCAGCATGCAAGCCTCCATCTTGAACCTGGCTTTATGTGCTGATTGAGGTGAGAGGTCAAACTCAATATAGATCTTAGTGTCATCGGCATACATGCGGGACGCCGAAAACCAAGTTAGTGCTTTCTGATGACATTCCATTGAGGAAGATAACTTGGGAATGGTTTATAAGGTAATATTGAAACCATTTTAGAGCTGTGTTGACACTTATTCTGAACAGAAGACGAAAAAGTAGGATATACTAGTCAATAGTGTCAAAAGCAGCGCTAAGATCCAACTGCAGGATAAAAAGCAAGCCACTGTTAGAGGCATCAAGAGAGAGCAATATATGTCATTTTAGACGTTCACAAGGGCGGTCTCAGTACTTTGCAGTCGTCTGTATGCTGAATGGGATGGCGTGAGGAGATTATGTGAATCCAAATGGCCAGAAGACTGTTACAGACCAGCTTTCTCAATCACCTTACATATTACATATCAAGACTAAGTTCGAGGAATGCGGATAATTTTTGAAAATCTCTTTGTCAAGTGTGAGCTTTTTCAAAAGAGAAATAACTAGCTTTTGCTTAGAGAGAACTAGGAAGTTGAGTCAGTAGAGAAAGTAGAGAAATTTTGTTATGACTGGAGCCAGTGTAATGGGCAACTCTACATTTGGAAAATTTGTTTGAGAAGCCTTCCCACCTCAATAGGTTTTAAATTCATATTTTCAAATCTGACTGATATGGCCGATATGGTATGCCTTTTTCCTCAGCTAATAGTGATCTTCTATTGACCCTTTCACTAAAAATAATTATTTCGAAATTTAGTGGTAGCCTGTACAGTATTGGACAACTATGGAGTCCAACTGATGATCTCATGTTCCACCATACAGACTCGTCTGTTACATGTAGGCGGCCAGCTACACCATTATACGTACACCAATTAGACACCTTAGAGACGCCTTCATGCTTGGCCCGCACACGGATGCTCTTAAGGACCAGGCTCCCCCCACTTAGCTGCTCCACTACATGTCTGTACCTTAATCATCGGAAAGAGGAGTTTCCATATCCCAGTGGACGCATTACATAAGACTCAAGCTCAGGAATTCTTCCCACCATACATTGTCCCATAGTCAGCAAATGTATTCTCTGAACTAATTACAACTATCCAACATGGCCACACACATAATTCACACCATGCCACTCATGAGTGAGGTCACCGTGCGCATGGCGACTTTGTGTACATTATTATATGCTAGGTATAGGGACACAGCTATTTTTTGCAAAATTTGTAAAATAATTAAACTTGTGTAAGTTACACGGCAATAAAAGGTGTCAGTTTTGAACTGGCGTGGAGCAGGCCCAGCTAGCTTCTGCCGAAGGTCTCCGTTGCGGTACTGAGGGTTTTGCCACTTACAGCGTCAATTGTTCATTTAGTTTGTGATACCTCTTGGTGTCTTTCAAAAACACACGCAAGTTACCATGCACTCTTTATTATTAAGCAATTATGTAAGTTAACGTCATTTGTAATCGTTTTGAAAGCCAATCACTCATTTTAGAGCATTCTGACCAACCAGGTGAGAGTTACTATAGCAACAAGGTAGCTATTACAACAATGAAGTTTCCTAGTGGCCCTATAAACATTTATGATGCTACCACATTTGCCATTGGACACACTCAACTATTCATGATCCAATACAAATCATGCATATCGATAATAAAACTTTTAATTCACCAATTGTTAGCTACGTTTCACTAGGAATGGTTGGGTATATGATTGGCTCTGATTTATGAATGCTAGGTGGGAATCTATTGGATGGTGTATGTTAATATTAGTGAGCCTATTAGTTAAGAAGGTGCTGTCCAACGTGATTGTAGTTTAAAGGAAGTAGCGATAGCCAAGCAAGTGAAGAAATTCTGGGGACATGCATGTGGTGTCTTTTATGATTCTAACGTCTGGGAAATTCAATACGTCTGATGTTTATACACTTGAATTTTATATATTTCTTTTTGTAGGATGTTTGGGTTTGCAACACAGCTTTCTTCGTACTGTTAACTAATCATTCTTTGCACGGGAAATGTCCATGGACTCGTCTAGGGCCAAGAGAACCGTCAAATATGAAACACTGTGGCCCATGCAATGTAGGCACTGTATTGCCTTAAGTGACTTTTACAAATGATGTTTATGTTTCAACAAAACCTAAAAGATTCAATTCTACATATGTCCCTGAGGCTTCGGGCACGTGATAGGCTGCTTCAAAGGATCATTGGTCACATGACCTACATCCAACGAGTCACAATATTAGCATATCTACTAGAGTAAAATTGTTTATTGTAAAAGTAGGTAAAACAACACAGCGATAATAAACATCACCTGTGATGAGACCGTGAGTTATATTTCGCTGGTCAGTGAAGTTGACAAAACATGCCAGTCAGTTTCATATGGTATGACAGACTATAGTGTGGTCACTTACATGTGGCTGTAACAATTTGACGTAAGAAAACTCCATGGTGGCATAGTTTTATTTCTGGATATTTGTCGTATGATGGATAATATTCTGTGTCCTATGAGTATAGATATAGTATGCACATATATTTGTGTGAATAGTTTGAATATCATGATATATATATATATACAACTTCAAAATTGGATATCAAGTACAAAGTTAGGATACCATTCTTCAGTCACGTTCTGCTCGTAAGGTATGCATATTTTCTATATCATGTGATTTATTCGTACTGCGTGGATATGTTTTGTTTTATTTGCGAATAGAAATACAATGTAAATAGAAATCCCGTGAATAATATAGCTGTAACATAACCTACAATAGTTCCAGGTGCATATGTACAAAAAAAAGTGGGAATGCATACTAAGATGCAAATTCAGTGAATCTGCGTTATCTATCAAGGATTAACTATCATAAACACCATTCAAATCTGTATGTATCAGGACAATTTTTAATTTTATATAAGCTTTTGGGATTTGCTAAAGCCATGTTTGCTCACATGTATGTGACATAATTATTCATAAGAAGAATGGACGATAGGTGTCCCCTTTAAAACAAACGCCACTGGATGTCATAAGTAATGTTTTGTCCATTTTGTCTGCTGTACACATGATAACTTTATAGGGATATTCCTCCAGATCCGTATATGGCAATGTCTTCACTATTGTCCAACCGTCATTTTTAGGTTGAAAAAATGACAAAAAGTCCGTAAAAATGGGGAAAAAATATGGAAAATTAACATTTCATTGTCGAATCGGCTAACCCGATTCGCATGGCTCTGCAGCGGTGTCCTGCGGAGTCTTAGGCCTCTGCGAGGGCTTCGGCCACCTCCTCGGCGCCTATCTCCTTGAGCAAAAATGGCGTGGACTCCCTCCACTTCTCTGGAGAAGTGTAAATTTGGTGGACAACTCCGGGGGCGTGTAGATAGTTTGTCCTTTGATCTTTTAGGTTCCCGTGGGGTCATATCAACATATTGCTTAAATATAAACGGACTCCGTCTGCCTCCGTACCACGCAAATGAACATGCACCTGGCCGCAAGAGCTCTCCGGGGTTTCGTGTATGTAATTGATAGCCTACATGGCAAAAAATATAAAATAAGCACCCCCTGATATTGGATCTGCCTTTCTAAACCAATTTAAATTTTTGTTCTAAATAGTACGTTGGATCTCGGTGGATTTGGGGGCCTTTCGAGGTGGATTTTGGTGCCCTTGGTATTTCATTATCTTACTAGGATTTAGTCGGGTACCCAGAAATATTGCTTTAAGCCATAAATGGGTTTCAAGTAACATCCAAATAAACATGCACGGTCTTATAACCTTAGTTGTATTCCAGGCAAAACAAACCTAAGGTAAATAAGCTAAAATGATGTTTGCCAAATTTATAATTTGTTCTAAATAGTAATGCCTTTCTGGATTTCGTAGGAATCATCGTTGATGATTGGATCAACTTCAGGGATTTAGTCGTACCCAAGAAAGACCTTTAGAGGAAATATCTTATGAAATCTTGTTTGGTATTCCTGCAAAACAAACCTAAGGTAAATATCTAAACAAACCTGCTTTCAAAAAAGATCTTCAAATGGGGTCTCAACAAAGAAAATCATCGTTTGACGTCTCCAGAACCGGTTTCCTGCGCTTAAATGAGCCATCCATTATAGTGAGAAAGCAAAAAAGCAAGATAAAACACATTTTTGTTTTCAAAATGAGCGCAAACAGAATTCGTATTGTCAGTGAGTCAATTACTAAAATGATGAGTCACATACCGAACCTGAATGATTGTTAGCAAGTAGGGTGAAACTATGTGGTTATTGAATGCAGCAAACTTCGTCAAAAGCTTATTTGAGCACTATCGAAATTGTTCCTTTCACAGAACTGGCTTTTTGCAGATGTTTCCTTTGTTTCCTCAACAGCATACGAACAGTGCTACTGGCAGCTGATTCTCCACAGTTCGCTTAACCATGTAAAAAACAATTGAAACTAGTTAACATTGGGTTTTAGGTTCGTATAGATCTC